>VXAY01003693.1:305618-398251 GCA_013399855.1 Oxyruncus cristatus | reverse complement strand
AATTTTTTTTTTATTTTATTTTTTTTTTATTTCCAGTGGGCGCTGCTGAAACGCTCCCAGTAGCGTGGCTCTTGCTCCCATTTTGAATGGGAGAACCGGCGCTGGTCTCTCTGGTGGTGTGGGCTGGGGGAGGCCAGGGGGCAGGGAAGCTGCTGGGCTTTAACGCTCCTCAAAGTCGTTGTTAACATTTGCTTTTTCAAGATGTAAGAAACTTTCCTTCTCCGGGATTTATAGTACCTGCATGGGTTTATTGGGGGTGGTGTTGGGAGGAGGGGGGAGAGCGTGGAGCTCAACAGATCAAGATAGTTCGGAATAATTCTCTTTCCGTTCTTCATCCCGAGAAGTCTTTCACAAAGGCAGAAGTTGGCAGGACCAGGAGAAGGCGTTTTTTGAAGCCACAGATGTTGCCTTTCCCTTTGTAAGGGGGCTGATTACAGGGCAAGTTAAGAATGCAAAGTCTCCTCCCTGAAGATCTTTATCCACACTTTCCTGCCACATCCAGCTCCTTCCTATCCAGTTCGATTAGCTCAGCCCCATTCAATGCTTATCTGCCTATCATTTGGCTATAAACGCATTAATTATATCTCATTGCTTACATACCGCTTTGTAACGGTATTTTATTGATTTAAATTGTCCCTTAGAGTGTGCAGTGAATTGGGGTAGCTTTATTTAAAGGTACAAAAACATTTCTGTGTACAGTGCTTCATTTCCTCAGACACATAAAACCCCCTCCAATTCACTACTGGGGGAAAACACAAGCTTTGTACTTGCCTGCCCTTATTTAATGTAATGAATCCTAAAAATCAACTGGATTCCAGCACACATTATATTGATGTGTAAACGGACTTGCAACATCTCCTGGGGAATCAGTTGAATCTGAAACACCGATTCCACAAATACCAGCCAACTTTTTATTTTACGGTTTATTAGAAAGCAAAAGAAACTTTCTAAGTTGTGTTACTTTTTACTCAAAGGTAAACTAACAGTAACTCACTGAAGTCTGGAGAGAGGACAGGAGACATTTGAAGAGGAAGAGAAGGCTGCTAATGCAAAAACATTTCCTAGCAGCATTCAGAGACTGGTAGAGATTTAGGAGATGGTGTGTAGGTTAACAACACATGGTTTCATTATGAATTATGCCCTTTAGCCCAACAAAAATATCAGTGTGCCTATGCAGCACCAGATCAGAGAGTTAGAATCTGATCATTTTAGTCCTTTTCTGATGCTGGTATTTCAGGGAAGAGGAGAATTGTATCTGTAAAAGAAAGTTGCTTCAATCACATCAAAGCAAAGCTGTGGCTGAGAGGAAAGCACCGCTCTCCTCAGTCACACTACCACACACTGATTCTTTCCAAGAGGTTTGAAAGGGCTCAGACTGGTTAGGTCAAACCAAAAACAATTCCACTTGGTTATCTGGAAATGTTATGGAGACACCTTGTCACATTTTCAACATAGGAGGAAACTGAGTAAGAATTGCCAGAGTTTGGGGACAGTAGCTTTACCTTGTTTTTGTTAAAGCTCGAGAATAATGCAAAAAGAATACACCCTTACTGCAAAATAAATCCCACCCTAAGCCTCCGGGTCTAAAGGATAAACAGGAGAAAAGCCAAGGCCGTGCGCCTTTATTCTGAATGACATGAGCTCTGCTGTTGTGAGGTCATTGCTTGACATCAAATTATTCTGCGGAAGTTTCCAAAATCAGACATTTTTGTTCTGTTAATACCTGCTTTAATGTAGGGGATGTTGATGGTTATTTTCCTTCAAGTTTCAGAGTCCACCATGAAGAGATTCCTGGTGCTTTGTGACTGTCTCTGGGCCTGGAGCCTCCTTCTGAATGCACTGACTGAAAGAAGGTGGGGAGATGTTTTTTAATGCACAAACATATTTTAGGAACCTTTAATTTAATATAGCAGCATAAGGCAAACTCATGGCTGCACTACCACTTAGTGTGTCGGGGGAACTTAATCTCTGTTCAAATCTCAGATAATGCTAACTAGGGAAAGTCTAAAAGAAAACTACGATTTGTTTGCATGACAACTTTTTTTTTTCAATATGGTGAAAAAATAAAACAAAAGCTTTCTGAAACAAATTGAAACTAAACTACCTCTTAAACACCTGTGCAACCTTTTCTACTCTTACATAATTGCCACTCAGAAATACAATTTCTTTAGAGGGGAAAAAGTATAATTAAGGGTT
This sequence comes from Oxyruncus cristatus, assembly GCA_013399855.1. Classification (NCBI taxonomy): domain Eukaryota; kingdom Metazoa; phylum Chordata; class Aves; order Passeriformes; family Cotingidae; genus Oxyruncus; species Oxyruncus cristatus. The sequence continues at coordinate 396,055 of VXAY01003693.1, read as the reverse complement.
TTTTAAATCTCATTTAGCACATTTAGTAACTTTATTGTCACTGCAAGCAGAGGCAAAACTTAACTTCTTTGTTGGTCAGGATTGTGTCCTAACTTAGTAACTGTATTGAAAATCTGAAGTAGACTTTCCTGCTGAAGGAAGACTGCTTGGATGGAGAAGAATTTGAAAGCTCAAAGCCAAGTTATGTTGGAAAGGCCATTCTGCACTTAATGTTTGTGGAATATCTGTTGAAATCATAATCTAAAAATAGCATTAGTATTAAGAACAATTTGTAATCATACAACACCTCATCAAACAATTAGTATGTTAACTGAAGACTATGAAGCAGTTTGCAGTATGCTTGAAGTACTCTCTGCAATTCAAAATTCGGTGAAGACGTTTAAGAAGGCTTTCTGATGTATTTCTGTATTTTAAAAATATTAATGTCCTGTCAGTGATGTCACCTAATGAACAAAAAGCAGTAGAATTCTTGTATTGTCAATGGTGATCCCTCAGAGATCCCTGACTACCTTGAAGATTTCAAATAGAGTGGAGTGGGAAAAGGTTCATCTGCACAAACATTTCCTCTAAGAAACAATAAATAATGAAAGTGGGTGATTCATGTAAGAGTTGCTTGTATTGAATAAATCTGATATTTCAGAAACAATAACTTAATTTTTATAACATTTCAAGGCAAGATTTGAGGTAGTCATGAAGTACTTCATCTGACCTAGCTGGAGAATTTTGTGAAAACGTGTTTATTCTATAGATACGTGTACATGCATCTGCGTGCATATATTTATTATACTGTAATGGATGCATGTGCATTCCTAATGTGAGAATTAAAACGCATTGGACCAATGTTTAAAAATTCGGTGGTGTGTCAGTATTGGAATGACCTGTAGATGGAGTCAGTGCACAGTTTTTTATTATACTGGGGTTTCATGTGAAAATACAATTGCATACAGTCACTTTTTCCTCTCAATCTACACACCTTACATGAAATATATCTGGTTTTAAAGCCATTTTGTCATAGTAAGTTCCCTTGCCTTTCTTTCTGGGGTGCTGTTAATGCTTTATAATAAAAAACAGTTGATGAATGACATAAAGTGCCTGTGATACAGGGAGACAGTCTTCCCATGTCACTCTTATAATAACCTCCCCCCTCAAGCATTAGAACTATTTTAATATGTGTGTTTTGAGCGAAAAATCACAATCCCTCTGGAGTTACAGTGTACTCCATATGTGCACAAATGTTCAGAATCTTCCTGTTGTGACCATATGTCCATTAAACCCAGCCCTAACGGTGCTTTTTACCTTTGCTAAAATGGTGGGAAGAACAGGTAAGGACAAATGACAAATGTGATCCCAGCATGGGAGCAGGGAGTCTGTCCCACTGTGCTGCCACCAGCCCATCCTCCTGACACCGCCTCACAAACATACTCTTTCTGTACCACTACAGTTTCTAAAGTGTTTTTAGATCCTTTTGCCACCTTAATCCTGATGACCTTCTGCTATCCTTGAGATATGTATGTACAGCAGCTTGTTTTCTGACAATGAGTGTCAACGTGAATTTAACCCAGTGAAAGGTCCCATGTTGCAAGGCTCCAGAAGATGTATGAGGAAAGATCCTTTCAAAGATAATGCTCGCTGGAGACAGCAGAGAACTTTTTATTTGATTATATATAGGAAGCATAAAAAACCAATTGTGTCTGTGACTTAGAATTCAACTGCAGGTATGAACAATAAACATAAATAAACCCATTTTGTTGTGAACTTGTATGATACGGCTATAGGAAATTCATAGCATTTTTTAAAACTGTGAGAGATTTGGTCTTCTTCATTAGAAATAGTGATTTATATGCATCGAAAAACCCCTGAACATTGTTCTTTACAAAGTCACATCCTATGGAAATAAACCAAAAATTAGTAAAACTTCCATGGATATCAGTCCTGAAACTAATTTAAATTTTTAGTATTACATATTCAAATGTACTGCAAAATAAACTTGGAAGCATTTCCAGAGTGCCTATATTCAGGGTATCCTTCCTCCTTCTCTCTGTATTTAAGACAAGTGGAATGTATGTGAGGGATACACAACGGATGTCTGACTGATGCAGCTTACAGAAAATAATTTCATAGTATTTTAGTAGAACCACATCATTCCATTAGCAGTTTGTTCCTCCTAAGACGGGCTGGGCCAGTTAGAGCATGAAGGATGGGCAGAACCCTGAGCCCTCGTGTTGCCAAAGGGATAACGGGCCAAAGGAGGGATCCTTTCTGTCACCAGACCTGGTCCTGACGAAAGGCTTTGTCATTGCACCGTTTCTCCAGTTCAGGAGCAACAAAACAATGTTTGGAAAAGCAGTGCTTTTGCTTTTAGTCACGATGACAATGCATGTTTGTAATGGAAGTGTTTCCAGCAATGAATGAGAAAATGGTTCTGGGTTAGGCCTTAAAACAAGTGTAATCTATGTTTAAGGGAGTCATCTGTGACAGGGTATTAGGTAAAGGTTGATTCTGATGTCATCTACAGCAGACAGGAACCACTAAGCCCAAGGATTTCATTCTGATTTGTATTGATGGAAGTAAGATTTCTGTAGCTGGGTTCAGAGAGCTTTAATTTTATCCTTCAAGTAAAATTTCAGGACTTTTGGCTGAGTTAGGGATACACATTAGAGATCTGCAAGGGAAGCTTTATAGACATGAGAGATTTTCATATCAACAGATAGTTTTGTTATGCATTTGTGAGGAAAAGATGAAAATATTCCTCCACATCTAACTGCTAAAGGAAAATGAGAAATAAAATAAAACAAAATAATATCTCAATCTATGAAAATGCACACTCACTCAATCTACTTCTATATTCAAGAAGAAGATATCTCTGTGTTTTTTCAGCATTTATTTTCAGTACTTAATGTCAGTGTTCTAAATTACTATATGTTTCTTTGCATGCGAACCCTTTATAACTATTATGAATTAAACACACTATTTTTTACTGACAAAAAAGCCTTTTCATGAGGAACACACACACATTACAGCATGTATAATTAGCACATTATAAACATTAATGAGTAATGATATAAACATGAGGGAACTGACATTTTATTTGCTCACCATTTATAGAGGGCTGCTGATTTTCTATGATTTAAAAAAAATGTGTGATTTAAGAACAAAATGTAAACATGAAAGAACCCTATAAAGCACTAAAATCTTGTTATATGGAGGAGGTTATGTGACCATAAGCCAGTATAAGCAAGATTAAATGGATTTTGGAATTACTGTTTTGTAAGGTTATTGGTGGATTAGTGTTTGTCAGTATTGACTGTTCTGTATTTCAGTTATGGACAAACCTCATCACAAGATGAACTTAAAGACAACACCACAGTGTTCACCAGGATCCTGGATCGGCTGCTGGATGGGTATGACAACCGCCTGAGACCAGGACTGGGAGGTGCGTTGTGTTGTGATTTTCAAGGTTACATGTTGGATAAAAAACAGTTAAAGCAATGTTATTTTTCCATGATATACTTGTTTTAATTCTGTTCATAGAGGCACATAAAATAATGCTGATATATAATATTGATTTATTTTCACAAAAGCCACACCTTCCCTGTCTTTCACATACTTGGTTTTCTCACATTTATATCCAAAAGAAGAAGAAAATGGTTCACAATTCAAGAAGACTCTGAATGGGTATCTAAATGTATGAAGAATAAGAAGAAAATAAAATACGACCTGTGACTTCACAAATGACAAGTTTATGAATCTAGCTATGACTATCTTCGTAAGAATATTTGGGTTTAAAAATGCAAACATCAACATACCTTAGTCATAAAAGTCTCAGAGAAGTTTGTTAGAGTGTTTTTCTACTTGGAATTTGTTTCTGTAACATTTCTTCTTCACAGCTTGATAAAAATGTTTTTCTTCTTCTGCTCTTGATGCTGAATCCATAAAAACACATAAAACCACATAGTAATTATGTCCTTATAAAATCGATGTTACAAAGCCTAGTCTTTGTCAGTATCCTTATGTTCACTCTTTGATTTGTTCTACTGTGACACGATCCCAAAACTGGGTCTTAAAGCTTACTGCTCATAAACATGGAGGTTCTAAACATACAAGCACAAATGTCTTCTTCCCATGGAAAGTTGGATTTACCTATTTCAGATGTCTTTTTATTATTTTTTTTTCCTTTTGGACTCTTCAGGTGAAACAAAACAGAGCAACCCACGCCACAAAGTGTAGTTCAAACTGTTTTCCTATAATCACTTTCAGAGGAACTGCAATATAATAACAAGCTTTTACATTAAGAATTCATACACCATCTCCTGTGGGTGAAACGGAAGGTAATTAAGCGTAAGCTTATTCTGTGGTTTGAGGCACCATCTTGTAACAGTTCTTGAATTGTGAGCCAGGCTCTTCAACAGTTTGCCTTCACTGACTTTGAGGAATGGCTAAAGATAAATTTCTGTTTATAAAGTATTAATTAAAACATTTAATAATGTGTTTGTAAATCTTCGCATGCATTTTCAGATAATACACAACAAAATAAGGGTCACTTTTTACTTTTATCTGCCAGTACTTTTGCCTGTTTGTTTGTAAACCCTTGGTCTAGTGTAGAGATAAAGCTTCCTTAGTCTTTGATTAAGGGAACTGTACAGTTCAGTCAGCTACTCTATCACAGTAAATAAACAAAGCAGAGGAGCAATAAACAATTGGAACTCTGTAAACCGTGCAGAGTCTGGTACAAGTCTACAAGAAAAATCTGAGCATATGATGATTTCTTGTATGAGTTTTGTAGCTGTTACGATTTGTTAAACAGATACCTGAAGAGCAAACAAAGGGAGATGCAGAGAAAGGATTTTCTCTCACTCTATGGATTGCAATTTAGAGAACTAAGCACATCAGTATCAACTGCTATGTCTGTGTGTTCATACATATGTTTCTGAATCCAAACTTCAAAGGTGCAGGCAGGAAAGGATCGTCTGGTCCAGTTAAAATTGACTCCTGACAAAAAGATTGTTTAAAGTAACTGTTTTTATAGAAGGAAATGAGTGTCTTCATGAAGTTAAGTAGCCATTTGCATGACTGTCAGTAAAAAGCAAAACTGAGTGGAGTATGGGAAATATGGGGTGGAGCAAAGGAAGAGAAGATGGAGCAAAGGAAGGAGAGTAGTTTCTCTATCTAAGGGTTAGAGAAGTTTAAATAATCTTTGCATTTCTTCTTTTTTGAATTGTGTTGTCTGTTCCTGCCTGTAACCAAGACCCTCAAATATCACAATTTTCCTGCTGTACAGTGCACTAGAGTTCCACAGTGTCAGTTTAGCAAATTTATCTGTTGTTCATCAGCTCTGGACATTAGAACTAAGAGAACTATGGCTTTTAAAAAAATTCCACATCTGATAAAATTGTGGGTGGTAAATTAGACGCAGATTTAGTCTTTTGACTGTTGAATAATGTGTTATTCAAAAGATATAATTTATAGATTTCAAAAACTAGAGACAAACTTCTAGGCAGATATTTTCAGTCCAGGTACCAATTTATAACAAAGGGTTTGCTCAGGAATTTGGAAATTCACGTCTTCAAACCCTTCTTGCTGAGATATCTAAATGTAAATATGAGCAAAGCACCTCAGGATGACTTAGTTTTGACAGTTTATTTAGACACTTGGTAAAATGGGGAAATGTATTCTGAAATGTTCCATACATAAAAATAGGCAGTGAAAAATCTAAATCAGTATGTCAAATATTGCATGGGGCTTGGACTTGGAAGTTCAATGAGCCTTTGATTATAGCATGATGGCTTCTTATTGAGTATTTTGATCAGAATACGATTTTTAATCTTCTCTGAAGAGAAAGTAAAGAAATTTACCAGTATAACACCATTTTTAGACATATAGAATTAGGTCAAAAACTCATTCATTCCATACTAGCTATGATGTACCTTTCGGAGAATATAAGAGACTAGAGACCCTCATATATATATGAGGGTCTCTATATATATGACCCTCATATATGTCATGTTGGTAATTTTTATGCTGTTAGGCACAATGTAAATCAGTGTATCATTGAGTGCACTGTAGTACTCTTCCAATTTTCTGAAACTGTTTTTTTCTGTTCTTTCTATGCCTTCTGAGAAACAGTAGATGAGGTAAAACTATACATGGTACAGTTACTTTCTCCTTCAGAAAGGGGTACATTGCAGAAAACTGGGGTTATCCCTGTATGACTTCTCTTTCTGTAGTGCCGTGTTTCAAATCTATACACCTACAGAAACAGAACTGTGGGCATGAACAAAGAAACAAAAGAGAATCAGCTTCTCTCTTTCTCACCTATGGGATAAAAGGTAGATGATCGAGTTTCTTCACTGAGTTTGTTTCTCCTCACTTATAATTATGTGTATGCATGAAGACTTCAGTGTTTGAAGGTTTTTTTACTGAAAAATTGTAATGAATTGTGAAAGGGGTTTGATCTTGATCTTGACTCTGCTCACTTAAAGGAGTAATTTCCTTCTTTTTGAAATAAACACCATGATGTTTCTCTATCCCAAGTTTGCAAACTTCCTGTTAGTGTGGTGAACAGTGTCATTGCTTGTTAGAAATACTCTGGTGAGGCAGATGAGACACTATCTTGAAGCCCAGAACAACCTTCTGGAGAGATCTCATTACAAAGATTCATTGTAGGAGCTATACTATAAATTCATGTAAAAGCCAAGCTAAAAGGTAGAGTATTAAGATAATAAAAAATTCAGAGGTGCTGAATTTTGGGTCACTCTTTCAGCATCTATGGAATCAGTGTTAGACCAAAATTAACTCCTTCCTTTCCTCTTTTTAAATCTTCTTTTGGGGTATTACTTCAAAGGGAAAACTAAAAATCACATATGCTGGGAATATGGGAATGAAAATTATTATTCATCAGATAACCCAATAAGGCCATATCTAAAATTAAATGAGCAGCTTGGAGCATTTTGCCATTAAACAAAGAAAGAACTATTTCTCATTAACCAGAATATTAAAAAATGGAGTTGGTGACCCATGGGGAAAAATTACACTTATTGAACATGCTTGTTACTCAAAAAATGGCGTTGTTGCTAAAATGAATCTGATTCTTTTTAAAAGAAGAATGCAGCACCATGTTATGCACTGGCACATTTGCACCTTTTATCAATAATTATTGATATAAATTATTCTATTTAGTTGTTTGCTCTCTTCATATGTGGGCATAGTCACTTAGTCAAACATTGCTTGGAAATAGCATCTGTTGTACTCATCCATAAACATGGACAAATAGTTACATTTAGTTATTTATGCCTGGAAAATAGAACTTTCAAAATGACTGCAAAAATGTTGTGAATCATACTAGAGGACACCCATTAACTCTATGAGAGGATAATCATTTACAAAAAGCAAGGAGGAGGAATTGCAGAGAGTAACATATTGAAGCTGAAAAAGAGGAAATCATGTCAGACATTAAGGGAAAAAATAAACAGTGAAGTCATCGAGGTAATAGCATGATTTTCTGTGGAAACTATCTGGACCCTAGAACTACAGGTGATCAAAAATAGGCTAAATAAATAACAAAGATGCTGATCTCTATTCAAATACACAGTCCTGAAGAAATAAAGGTTCAAATAGTGCCAGGAGGGAGTGAAATAAGGAGGAAAATTCATCTCAGTGTTTGGTGGCCTGTACCAGTTATGCACTGTGTCTAGAGTGGGAGTTAAAAGAACTGAAAAGCAGTCAAAAATGGTGGGAAAAATAAGTTCCTTGCCATTCCCTTTGGTTCTGGGTTGTCTTCATGTGGGACAAAGGGATGGTCCCTGGGATGTCACCACAGCAGATTTGAAGTGCCACAGTGGAGAGAGGGAAGATTTGCATAGGGCAGGTTGTATTTGACGATGAGATTCATCAACACAAAATCAGGTGCAGCTACGGATTTTCTAAGACAAGCACCTTTGCATGGCACACCTCCCCTCCCTAAAACTAAAGGATATCACATGGTCTGTGACTTTTTAAATTAGAGTAATTGTAAATGTGGTTTTATAGTAGAAAGGTTAATACAGAACTAAGAAGAACAACCGTGCATTTGATTTGACAGAACAGAATCTTCCTGAATTAAAATACTTTTGCTGCGTCAAATGCCCAACTATAGATCATTTCAAGTAGATTATAAACATTACTTCAATAGTGAACAGAATTATACTTATTTTATGCTATCAGTAGAACGTATTTGTTGATCTCTCCTGAGTGATGTTTATCAAAATTGAGTGTGACTGTCCTTAAATGGAAAGTCGGTCAATCTCAGGCAATTCATCACTTCCACAGAGTGGAAGGGATGGGAAAATAAACAGTATTATAGTAATTTTGTTTTAAAAATCAGTTTTACGAGAACATTATCTATAAACACAATAAACTTACCTCTTAGTTACTGAGATCCCAATTGAAATTGTTGGATTTTAATGTATCTGAGGTTACACAAAGTTTAGGGAAAATACAGTTTTGGTCTGTATGTGTAATAAAGAAGTTAAACCTAAATGAAAAGACAGTCCTATACCTCACGCCTATACATCATTCTGTAAGTAAAGAAGGACTAGATGCTACACTTAACTCTGTAAAAATGGAAAGGGCTGCCATGACACTGCACAGCTCCCGGGAAACCCTTTCCAGAGCACAGACTCTACAGCTGAGTGGTCACAGCACAGCTCATGCTTCTACAAAAGCAGCAGCACAAAATTCTTACAAGTGTATTTGTCGTGGTTCTTTGATAAAAATACTTCACAGGATGCAGCTGGGATGATTAGTCTACATGACTTTCTTTAGCAATAACAGCATACACTATCCAGGTATCTGAATTCCTTTTAATCAAAACTACAGGAAAAGTCTCCTCCGTACAGATAATTATGGCACACACTTACACAAGGTGTGCAGGAGGAACAAGTGCATTACCAAAAAGGTGGAACTAATATAAACCACCAAAACATGCAATTCAAATAAGCCTTGTGCTCAAGCGAGTCATAAAGGGAAACAGTCAATAAATAGTCTCTTATGATAAATAGACTTAAATCCTGCTGTTTAAATAAATCTGTATTTCTTATTTTGTTCCCAATTTGTAATCAGATCACCATTTTAGCAATAATGAGATCCCTGGGAGTTTAAATCAAAATATTTCCTGTTACTAATTTTGAGAGTCGACGTTAGTCTGGCATCATTAGCTAAACCCAGTATTTGTAAACAGTGAAATTACGGGTGTTGATGCTGACCGGTGTTTTCATGGCTGTGTGTGGATCAGTTGCCTGAGGCTACTCCAGGCTGTCTGGGTGGCGTACTCAGTTGCTATTTTGCTGATCAGTAACTACTTGGACCCTATGGTTGCCGTACAGTAAAACCAGTAAGTCATTAATAATTTCCTAGGGTTTTTTTACTGGAATCGTTACATGTTATACAGATATCCTTACAGTACTTAGTCCTCATTCATGAAGTAGATGTCATAGTCAAGAGACATGGTTAATATGCCTTTAGAACTGATGGATTTATCTTCAGCAGTCCAATCAGCTCCTGGCCTGAGCTTGTTCTGCTCAGTGACTTAGACTTTTGAATATAGCTCAGCATTTGGAGCATTTGAAACACAATTTAAGTTTTCCCATGGTAATCAAGCTGCAAATTGATCATGGGCAACCTTGATTCTAAATATATATCCCAACTGTATGAGTAAACACATGTCCTGTGCAGGAGTGACTCACAACTTCTGAAGCTCTTAACAAAGCACAGTTGAATCATCTAATTAGTAAAACAGTAAACAAAGATTTTAAAACTTCCATATAGCTCTAGAGGGGCTAATCTTTCTCTGTATGTTCATACACCCTTTTTCATTGCTCTTGAAAATGAGGTACCTGTCAAAGAAAAAAAAAACTGATGGTGTGTACGCTGATTTTATCTGCATTTGAAGAGACTTGGGATTAGGCGCACTGCAAAAGTGAAATCAGTGTGAAGATAACACAATCTCGTTTGAGTTCACAATCCAAATTTACTATTGCTACTTATTATTTACATGTCACTTGAATTATTTTCAATGATATATAGAAACAAAAGTTATTTTTCCACTCCCTTGGAAATCTTCCTCCTTAGGAACAAATTCTTTAATTTCCATTTTGTGTCTTCAAGTGATTTCCTTAAGCCTCAACATCAGCTACTATGACCACACTTCTCCCAAAGCCAGAACTCAAGATACCACAACATGATGTGCTGCTGATTCAAAGAGTGTATTCTGTGTCTGTGCAATGGAAACCAGAGAGCTGAATTATATTGAAGAGAGTCTTGCTCAGAGCTGGGACTCTTAAAAGGATCATCATTTTGAGCCTGAAGAGCTTCTAGAATCCTTTATCTCCTAATGATGCCAGTGGAAGTGCCTCAGTGGAAAGGAGATGGAGGGATGGGGAGTCAGGATGAAAGATCTTTAAAAGAGTCATTTGAGATTCACTTTTCAAAATTTAAAAGGCTAATAGCCTTCAAGATGGTATTAGTTTCTCAGTCTTAAGAAAAGGTGATTCAGTAGCTGGAGTCCATTCAGCAATGCTTTACTGGATCTTGTGAAATCTCCACTCTTTTTCTGCCAGTTGTTTCATACATGACCACAGCTTCTTGAACTTTAGTGACAGTGACGGGCTGAAGGCCTGAATACATTCCTTCCAAGCCAAGTAATTTCAGACCAACCATATGCTTCTTTCAGTTATAGAAGGCTAAATTCTCACCACGAACTTCTTTAAGTCCAGAGCCAATTAGATGTCAAGAAAATACTGAAATTTCTTTAAGTCAGTTGAAAAGCTTGTAAACAATAATAAGGTCACACATTATTTAACTGGACACCCAAGGAGGAGATTTCACCTGTTGAGTGCTTTTGCCCATGATCACTGTACTTTGTACATGTCTTGGTCACAGAGCTAAAGAATGAAAATAATATTAGGCAATGCAGCCACATCATAGCATTTTACTTGCTGTGATTATGAATAATACATTGGAAATTTAATCCTTTACATTTTTTAATGAGTCCTGGAGATTACTTTAGATCCCACCTAATTTTTGCATTAACTTATTAACTGAATACATGTAATTTGCTGCATTCCTAGACTGACAGTAGAATCAAATCAAGTATTTTACTGTCTCAAAAAAGTGAGAGTTATTTCAGAAATTGTATCCCTCCTTCCACATTGGAGATTTCTACCCAGATCCCCACACTGGCTTGTACAACCCCACGGTAAACGTCTCCAAACTTCCATCCCTGTGCCTGAAGAAGCTGGTGGGATTAGCTGATGCCGCAGGGTTTGGATTTGTGCCTCCAGGCGGTGTCACCCCCTGCAGCTCTATTTAAATCAACGGAGTGAGTTTGATCTATGCCACCCTGGTGAATGCTTTGTTACCTGTGCCTTAGGACATACCAATATGAAGTGCCTGACCCTGTGTGAGGAAGGGAGAGGTTAAGCCTGGGTGTTTCTCAAAGTGGCTTTTACCAGTCGATCTGCACAAGGCAGATGTTTGGCTGTTTCTGGAGATCAGCACCATTTTAGGTGTCTCAAACTCAGCATTTGTGACCACTAGAATCCCTAGTTTCCTCTGAATTGGCCAAGGGCATTGTGCCGTGGAGCAAATTTACAACCTGAAGATCATAACATGTAATCTGTGTTATGTACGTTATAGATTTCTGAACTATTATTTATACTAATCTCTCACTGAGGCCTATAGAACAAATTTATGAGTAGAGGGATCACTTCCAGAAAATGTTTACACAGGTGATTTCAGTAGAGAATTTTATCTGATGTTTCCTTGAAAAAGTTTTAGCTCCTATTTGTTTATTGCAGTAAATGCAGCCATTTCTAACTCATACCAATAAATATCTTTATGTTTTTGTACACCCTAATGTATTATCTTTTTTTCTTCTATGTTCCTGTGTCTCAATACAAAATACATAACTCATAAGCCCCAGGTTAATTATTAGAGACCTTGCTTTAGCTTGCCCAGAAACCACTGAGTACCCCAAGACACTTTGGAGTACTGTGTACAATATTCAGTACTGTTTATATTGTCAGGTGAGAAGATTTATCAAAGAGTGAAAAAATTTCCACAGCAATGGAACTGTGGCTTCTGTACTGTGGGATCACATGATGTTTCTCAAAAAGTTCTGTGGAAACCCTGTAATAAAAAAAATTGTTGCTAACAATATTGACTGTGAAATTACATGTAGAAGCAGTAAATTATCAGGACCATACTGTAGACCAATTTTAGAATGGCTAATCAAAACCAATAATTTTTCTATTTATTGTGAGAATCGGTAGTGGTTAGACCTAATGAAGGCTGTTGATAGACACTCACTGTCCTAATTTCCTGCTTCATCAGAGCGTGTAACAGAAGTGAAGACTGACATCTTCGTCACCAGTTTTGGGCCTGTTTCAGACCATGACATGGTAAGTGAAGGCCTGTATTTCTACAGCACTCATTTTCTCTTGTCTTTTTTATCTGGAGGATGAAACATCTATGCAATAACTTATTTATTCCTTTTAAGGCTGGGCTTTCTTAAAGCCCTCAATCCAGAAATGCTGTCAGCTTTTGTGTGCCACCGGTCCTGCTGACTGGGACTGCATTTAAGTGCCCTGAAATTAGCAGCCTTGGTACCTTCAATAACGTGTCTTAACAGACTTTCTATTTGATACATAATATATTATGAAATGCATTAGGGTTTGTATCCGTATTCTTCTGAGACTGATTGCTCAGGTTCTTGCTGGCACACTGCTGATCCAATTTGCTAAGAAAGATCATCATCTTAAAACCAATTAACACGTATGCCTACAGTGTGACACCCGTACAGTCTAACCTGTATTTCTATATTAAAAGTCACTGATCAATGGGAAGTGACTTTCCTAGATCTTGGCTGCTGAAAGAGAAGATTAATGAGAGAATTAATCTCACTTCTTTATGGAATGAATATTAAAATCAAATTGCTAGATAACTGCAGGGGATGGAGAAGTTCAGAAAACTGAACGAAGATGTTGTGAGCCCTGGTCTTAAGAGATATTAAAAGTTGTGTTGAAATAGTGCTTAAAATTTTGCATATAAATGAGTTCTGCACAAGTAGGTTGCTATTGCTAGGAAAGGCGTGGTCTGCAGCCACCATTTACTGCTGGAATCTTATATGAGGACGAAAGCTGGAAACATCCTCATTAATTTAAATGAAGAAATGAAAACAGTTCAGCCTTGTAGCTGGCCACATGTAGCTAAATACATTCACCTCAAGAAAAATTAAAAAAAACCCCCAGCGATCAAAAATTATTACAGGAAAGGAAAGAAGTTCCATTTCTTACTATGAAATTATCAGTTGTTTGATTTGAGCTGAAACTATAGACTTTAAACACCTTAAACACCAGGTTATTACAAATTTTTAACTACTCAAAACAATGTCAAGGAATGGAATAACACAGAAAGTAACTTTTAAAAGGTAGTTTATTTTTTTAAGTGAACTTTATGAAAAGACACCATTTTCGTCATTGCTTAGAAAATAGCATTTATAAAACTACAGTCAAATTTATAATTGCAACTGATGTAATGATATTTAAAAGAGAAAGAATAGCTTGGGCAGCACAGTTCTTGACCAGTCATTCTGCTTAGACCTACAACTGAAGGCTAATACAGGGAGATGGTGCTCTGCCTCCTCAGCACATATATACAGCACTATATATATCATAAAGAACAACTAAAAAAGTTCAGTCAATGATTTTTGCTTTTTTGTTCTGTGATAATCTTGTGAAATTACAACATCTACTTATTCCTCTAAATTATACATTAAAAGAGAAGGAATTCCTTGGATTAGAGATTGGTAGAAACCATTGATATCCACCGTTTATATATATGTGAACCACTTCTGGTAATTGGTTCAGCAAAATACGTCATCTTTCCTGCCTGCTTTAGTCTCAAAATAGGTGAACGATGGACAATCTGAAAACTTCCAACATAGGCACATGACTGAAATATATATTTCAAAAAATTTAATAGTCTTGGATAATAACCCTTGGAATACTTGCAGGTGTAGCAGTTGCAGTTCGTAAGTGAGCTGAGATTGCTCCAGTTTTGCAGAGACCTGTCTTCTTGGGACAAGTCTGTTATTAATGTCCTGAAGATTAAGTTAATTTAAAGTAATGGGTCGTATATGCTTGTGGGGGATGAACAAAAAAAGTGATGGATAAATGCAGAGGAATGTATTCTTTGTATTTATGAGAATTGTTTTGCATAAACCAGCTGGTTAAGCTATTGTTTCCTTTGTTGAATCAGATTTACTAGAAAACTCCACTAATAAATGGCAATCTAACAAACAAATAAACACGGATGCTTTCCTACTTGTAGACACAGATTTAGAGTAACTGACAGCCCTGCTGAATTACTTGGGACTATTAGATCTTTTTACATCAGCATCTACTGTGCAGTTTCAGGTGATTTGATTATTAAGTAGCAGGTAAAGCCGATTTAACATTCCTAGGACAAACTGGTATTTATATGGGATTTGGGTTTTAAAGATGAGTAAAATGAAGAAGCTAAAAATCATCTTCCAGAATTAGGAATAAGTACATTTGAAAAAAGAATTATTGACTTCAGCTATAATTCAGTAATGAACTACTGTAGCATAAGGGATCACTACCTACAAAAAAATCCCCAAAATAACTGAAGACCCGTACAACATTGGCTCCTGTTTGTCAGTCAAACAGCAGAAAAAATTCATCAATCTTTTAATAAAGTGTGTGACCAAGAAACAGAGAGGCAGGTGTTCATATGTTTCAAGAACTAAAAAATTCACAGAAAAGTATTTAGTGTAAAACTCCTACTCACCTCCCGTAAAAAGTAACGTGTGTGCAGCCTACTCATGTTAAATCTTTTGCTTAAGGAACTAAGTGTGAAATCAGAGACCGAGAAAGATAAAATGAAGAGCTTACCAGAAAATAAAGTTTATATTAATTTCAACATACATTTGGTGCAAAGTCCTCTGTGCCTACTACGGTTGGTTGTAGACACTGTCATTTGAGGGCTCCTCCAGATTTGCTGGGGTGAGCAGGTTCACAGTGAGTGCAGCCCATTCTGGGCGATTTGGTCACTGCGAGGCTGCCCAAGCAGCTGTTTTGGCACTGAGGGGATGATGTGTGAGCCCAGGACTGCTGCCTGGGACTGGCAACGAGCTATTCCAGCTGACACGGTGTGTTACGAAACCACAGCCACAGTGAGCACAGCCAGGCCATCTGTTTGCAGGAATCCAAAGGCACTCGCACAGACAGTCGCTCGATATATCAGGGAGTACATGCTGTTTCTACCCACTCTCAATACACTCCTTCGAGAGCCGCATAGACATAACCTGTTATTCTATAACAAGAATGCCTTGGCTTGTTCTTGTGAATAAAGTTACACAGGAGAAGAGCACTTTTAAAAATAAAATCATCTTTTTTTGCAAGAACTTTGCATGTTTTCAGGCATGTTTGGTGGATTGAACTGATCAACGGATATCTGGCTATTCTCACACAACTGTCGTTTTTCTGAAATTTTTGACATATATTATTTGGAATAAGAAGCATTTTAAAATTAACTTTTTCATAAAGACAGATTTTTTTTCTTTTTAATAGTAAACCTTCATTCCCACTTTTTCTGTACTGTAAGCTTTTCAGAAATGATTATCTATCTTACTACCTTCCTGTAGAGCACCTCATGCAGATCACGGAGTGGTCTACCGTGTGAATAAACAATCTCCAGGGAGAGATATTAGATGAGTAAATTAGAGAACATTTAAGTCAAAGTGTTATAAATATTCACTACTGTATAATTTATGGCAAGTGCAGATAGGAGTCTCATTTTTTTTACTTTTACACTGCGGAATGAAGAGTCCCTGCTATGAAGAATTTATTTTGAATTTCACCTCACTCATATGTTTGCACATAGGCCACTGCTATTGTACATGGTTTAGAGAAAATCCTTTTGTTCCTTTGCTCTGTATGCCCCTCTTCTGTAGACGAAAGCCCTAAGCAGAGTATCTGATGACTCTACGTTAAAGATCAGCTGTCTGTCAGGATTCATTTGAGAAGAATTAGTGTCCACGCTGAAGTGGGTAGTGAAAGCTGAAGAACTGAGATATTTCAGCCAAAATAAATTCACCCTATATGGTTAAATGGTCTGAGACAGAGAAAGATTCAATCTGTTCCAGGCATGACCTGTCAGCTACATTTTCATTGAATTTTATCTTATGCTGTAAGGTCCCTTATCAAATATCTCAGACTACTTGTTCTTTTCCAGCATAAGAACCTTGTGTTCATATAAAGTGAAGAACCAGACTCCCTTCTCTCAACCTGTACCACCTCCCACTCACCTCGCTCTTTGCACTTGAAAGAGAAAAGGGAATGGCTGATCTCATCTTCTGGGCATGTCTTTTACCTTTCCCATGTGTGAAGGAGGAATCTTTCTTTGGTGCTAGTAAAACACGGAGGAAATTCAATATTTTAATGACAGATACTGTCTTTTACACCTCCTTCTCCCCTGCTCTGCTGCATACCTGGGACAATATTTTGCTCACAATTCAACCTAAGGCCATGACCAAGCAAAGTTCTGAAGCAAGAAATTGTTTGTAAGTGCACAACTGCTGCCACTGAAGCTGAACAAATTCAGGCTTCAGGACTTCACTGAGCACGTGATCAATAAAATGGAAATACAATTATGTATGCACCAAAAGGATTTGCAGGTCTGGTATGTAAATAAAATAAAGTGAAATAAAATTTAAAAAAAACCCACTAAACCAAACAAGGCCAAGGTAAGAACACCCCATGGAACTATAATGTTTCCATGTCAACAAGAAACTTATTCAGGCATTTCATGCCCTAAAAGAAGGAAAAGCACATTACTCATAAGAATCACCATTCTTTCCTGCAAATAGTTGCACAAGTGCTTAACATCGTATGGAATGTTGCTGTTTGTTATAAGAAAAACCAGAAATTTAAGGGAGTTTCCTTATAGCTGTGTTTGCCCTCACACACAGGAGTGCTCCTTAAAGCTCTGTGTGCCTTCACACAGTTTTCCTTATAGCTCTGGGTGCCCTCATACACAGGAGTTTTCTCTGTTTCAGGATTTGCCGTCTCCATTGGCAGGAGATCTCAGCAAAGGTTCTGCTTTTCAGCCAAAAGATTTTCATTCAGGGTAATTGAGAACTATGTTTGGATGACCACTTTTCATGTTTATCACAATATCATAGCCATGAAGGATGGAAGGGGCAGGATAATCCCATACCGAACTTCCATGTCAGAATGGAATACTATACTAGACTGCATCCACAGAAGTTTTTCATATTTTCACCCAACATACATATTCCAACATCTCTTTCTTAATTTCACCCTCTCCCTCTTGATTTTGTTCCTGTTGCTTTGTAACAGATATTTCTTTCATGTCATGGTGAGTGTTGGTTATTTTGATTCTGCCCAGGTACAGAGTCAGCCACTGCTTCTCTTCCCGACTGGCCTATTCCTTGTGTAATCAAGCTGTAAGTCTTGGTCCAAAGCTGTCCTCAGCTTGTGCTTCTGTAGCCAGGCGATTTAGCCCAACAAACCATTTCACATCTCACCAATCAGACCTCACAATTTTAGTGAACTGTGAACTGCAGGTTGATTACATGTTTATGCTAACGAGATACTTAGAACAACAGGCTGTGATAAGACCCTGTCTCACTGGGCTTGTTTTATTTCGAGACACATCCTTCCTGTGCCACACATACTGGCCACCCATCTGCAGCTCCAATTACAGTTCTATGGAAGGTGAAGAACAAGTGAGGAAAGGGTGAATTATTTTATTTTCACTCTATTATGTATCAAACTCTTGTGTAACTTTTGAAATACTGTTCTTCTTAACATTTATTCTGTTGAACACAGTAAGGATATTGGAACTGTTTAATAATCAACTTCTGGTACATTGTAAGTAATACAGGGAATAAATGTTTTGATAATTACTAATTCCATTAACAGTCATCTTGCTTCTAAGGGAGGTAAGAACATACTTTTCAAGTTCTCCTATTGCAACATATGACATCATGTGTGTTTCCCTTTTTTTCTGAATTGATGTAGGAATACACTATAGATGTATTTTTCCGCCAAAGCTGGAAAGATGAGAGATTAAAATTCAAGGGACCTATGACTGTTCTTCGGTTAAATAATTTAATGGCCAGCAAAATTTGGACACCTGATACCTTTTTCCACAATGGAAAGAAGTCAGTGGCTCATAACATGACGATGCCAAATAAACTATTACGAATTACAGAGGATGGGACATTGCTATACACAATGAGGTGAGCCCTAAAATGTTACATCCCTCGTTTACTTTGACAATTTAACTTCTGAAAGCCTATTTTCCAGACAGGAAACAGGTTCCTTTTTGAGCATAATTTGAGTCCTGCTTAGTAATTATTTCGGAATGATGGACAAACTGAGATATTTACAGTGTTTATTTTTTCCTCTCCGCCTGTGTACAGTCCCTGGATGTGTCCTAATGCTTGATTTTAAGCAGGTTGCTATAGTATTAGGAATCCATCAGTTTGTAGAGGACCTTAATTTGGTGTTGCTTTCAAGGACTCCATCAGCAAGTATAATAAAGCCTGAAAGTTTACTATAATCTGTACTCTGAGATTGTGTTCAAGGGTCTTTAATCATTTGATCCTATAGGAAGCAAATTGTAAGAACTAGCAGATGCACACAGAATTCATTGCCCATTCTTAATATTTCTTGTGCTTGGGAATACAAAGCGTGACAGTCTAAAAATAGATATTTCTTATTCCATTTCTTATCCAACAATAGAAACAACTGATTAAAGCATTTGGAAAGTTAAGAGAATGAAAATTATTTTTGTGCTGGAACCACTCTTACTGGAAATACATCCCTCTCTTCATGAATAACTGAACTTTAGCTACCCAGTTGTCAGAGGAGTTAAATAAATCCTTTTGAAATAATGATGATACACAGTCATGGGAACATTCTGGATTAAAAGACTACAAATTAAAGATGAAAAAAAAATTGGTATATTGTCTCTACAGAGCTGCACATCCCTTCTTTGTGTCTCCCATGGAATCAAACAAGGTCTAAAGGGATTCTGCTGACTTCAGCTTAAGATGGATAGCTTAGTACGTAGGTGAACACTCAGTTTTCTTTAACTGTTTGGAAGATGTTTTTAAAATCAGTACAAGCATTTGGAGAAAACAAAGTCTCCAGGCTTTTTGGATGTTCATTTATCGTACAACATCTTTCAAGACTGCCTAGGCTAAAGTTGAATCTGCTTGGCTGGTAGTTACACAAGTCTAGATCTATTTTTCTTGTCTTTCTAAACGCTTGGCTGTTAGGGATTTAATCCACAGGAACACAATCTTAGGAGCACATTGTTCCCATGTCTCTTTTTTTTACCATAACCACTTCTATTTCCTCCCCTTTGCAAGTGCCTTAATGCAATCTTCTGCCTAGTATTCAAGTATTACTGTTCAGTCCTTGCTGATGTGTGGTATGTGGCTGTTTCTAGTTTATTCAATCTCTTTTATTGAGAAACACGTTTGCACTCAAGCCGACAGCAGTAAAATGATTTCAACAAATGTCTGAGGATCCAGAGTGGGCCAGTTCCAGGATGGCAGCAAGGAAGCAATTCCAGTTGCTAATAGACTGTAATCCTCACAACTGAGAAGCCTGAGCGTGTCTCTGATGTGTGACGCAGAGGGGCAGAGCCAGTCCCCCCAATGTGTCTGCACATGTGAGCACTCCCAGACAGACAATTTGGGCCTCCTTCTGACCGCTAATTAATCACAGAACAGAGCTCATGCTATACTTATTCTATGTGTCTTAATAGAAGTCTATTTGCTATTTCTGTGAAACTAGAATAAATGTGTCCTTTTGCTCATTAATCCATTATAGATTGACTGTGAGAGCAGAATGTCCAATGCATTTAGAAGACTTTCCTATGGATGCACATGCTTGCCCCTTGAAATTTGGAAGCTGTAAGTTTATTTTAAATTGAGGTTTCTCACTTTTTAGGCCACTGTATTTTGCAACTGAGAAAACCTCAAGGTTTTCTTGTGTATTTTTCACGTTCGTCAGAATTGTATTTTTATTCTTTTATATATATATATTTATATTTAGTATAATTATATTTTATATTTAATATAACTTATGTGTCTTAAATATCCTACAATGTCATGGTTGGACATTCACAAAAAAAGAAAATGACAGTGCTCTAAATATCTAGAAAAGTAGTTTGTCACATGCAAAATGTTGTTAATCTCACAGTTGCTTTATTTTGCTAAGACCCAAACTCAATGTTAGAGAAAAGTAAAACACACCATGGATAACTGAATTGGTGTAGGTGAAAAGAGTTCCAATGCCGTAGTCATAGCATCTTTAGAAAAAAATTCTTCGTAAGATACTCAGAATACACTCCTGCAACATTTCTGGAAGTGAAAAATCTCAGAAATTTCCCAGTAGTTCTACACTTGCAGCATATGTAACCCTAGGTCAGAGGACATGCTGGACAAAATGTAGTGCAATCAAAAACACTGTAATAAGAGACAAAGCTTTTGGTAAGTTGAGAATTTCTCCCAAATCTTCCATTTGAATAGTAACTCACCTGACACTTAACTAAACATAATATTTTTAAAAATTAAATATAGTTCCGCCCTTCAATTTTTTAAGTAAAAAAAACCAACCAACCAAACAAAAAGACCCCACACAATAAAAAAACCCCAAACAAAACCAAAACCAACCACAAAACAGAAACCAAAAGTGAAGAGCTGATTCACTCTACTTGGTTCAGCACACATAAGGAAGTTAAAACGTATGGAAGATGTAATAGTATACAAATTGTTTCCTCAATGGCTACTTTTTTCTAGCAGAAATGGGTACTTAGTGGCTTGATCAATTTCAGAAGTCAACCAACAGAACACCCAATTCATTCTTCACGTGGTACCCAACAGGGTGCTCATTGACTTTGGGCCGAAGAGCTCTGTGTTTACCATGAGAGAGGACTGATGTTTTGTCTTGAAAGAGCTGATAGTCTCTTAGATAAGACTGGCAGAACAAAAAGCTCATACTGCCTTGGAGTATAACTGACAAGAGGAGTTTACTCCTTGAATGTTACATTTTCTTACAGCACTTCCAATAAATCTTTCCAAAGCTCCTGTGAGTCAGAAGGGGAGGCGGAAGCCTTACTCCAGCTAATCACAGGGCAAGGAGCTGCAGGCGGTTCCTGCCGAATGACAGGAGATCTGTGTGCCCAGGGCCCAGGGACATCGGGAGTGCCTCAGGATGGAATTTCTTTTGTTGTACACATTAGAGTGTCCCTGGAGCTGGGAGCGGGGGAGATGGCTGATCGTACATAAAAACTGCTAATGACGAGTTAAACCATGAACAGTTTTTGAACAAATGTGAACCACTAGGCTGAATTTCGTAGACTCCTATATTTCTAGACACCTATCACCACACCTGTGCATCACTGAGCCACAGCCTAAACACCAGACCCTCTCCAGTATGAACAATATTTCCCATTCTTTTCCTACATCGAGTTCTTGCTGGCTCAGTGTCCCAGATTAGTGTACTCTTGGTACACAAAGTGCACGGCTTTTGAGATTACTGAGGATTTTGCCTCAATTAAATGACTAAGATTTGCAGAAATTATTAATGAGAAGAGACAGATAATACAGCTTTGCATACACGTCCAGAACCACACCACAAGGTAAAAACAGGGTAGCAGAAAG
The DNA here is from genome assembly GCA_013399855.1 of Oxyruncus cristatus. Classification (NCBI taxonomy): domain Eukaryota; kingdom Metazoa; phylum Chordata; class Aves; order Passeriformes; family Cotingidae; genus Oxyruncus; species Oxyruncus cristatus. The sequence goes on along the minus strand of VXAY01003693.1, from coordinate 374,295 downwards.
ACATGCAAGTGTATCTGCATATCTTTTGTATCGAAATGGATTTCTTTTTCATCCTCTCAAAAAATTACCATAATGTATAAAATTTTCTTATTGATGGAAAGACCATTTCTTACACTCCAGTCAGAAGTGATAACTGACCTTTTAAGCTCAGAGTGCAGCTGTGGTCTGTCAGGTTTTACAGGCTTTTTTCATTATTTTTTTTGTTTTGAACACTACATGCCTATCATGGCAGCTGTTCAAAATGGGGCCTAGAAAAACACCTGACTCCAAATGCTGGAAAGGACCATGAGACAAAATCAAGGAGTTTTCAGGGAAACTTTGCAGTCACCTACTAAGTTCAGGCGAGCTCCTAATCTGGGATCCTCACAGGGAGTTGTTCTTTCTGTAACATGGTCTTACTGCTAACACTACATGAGGAATTCACTGTCCAAAACAGTCTTTAAAGCTGGACCTCTCCCCTCCTTCTCAACAGGTTATGTCATAACTATCAAGGTATAGAATATTTCTCTGAATGTTTAGTGATTGACAGAAATATCTCCCATAGGACAAATGACTGGACCTAAGTAAGATATGAAAATGGGAGTCAATGTTACAGATAGAAAAAGAACAGTTCTTATATTTAATCGCCACTTTTAAAGTGATAATCATATTCAAATACATTTGGGACATTTCTGTTTAACAACTAAAGCACCTTATTATAATCATCTTAAGGGACTGGAAAATGTACCAAAAAATGCATTTCATTGTCATAAAAGCCACGCTTTAAGTGCAGACTACAATATCACACTTCGTAGCTCCCCAAGGTAGTGTCTGCCTAGCTCCATTTGTTTTGGATTAAACTGGATAAGAGTTTTTTTACATCCTCCATTCATCACCTGTTGGAGCTGGATTCCTAAAAGCCTCCCACTGAAGGAGTTGCACATCTCCTATGGACTTTGCCCATAGGAGAGGCCCAGAAACGTTTGACGCAGCCCCGAGGCTAAAGTGATTTGCCAAAGAGCAGCTTAAGCTAGAGGTTATTCCAGTGTAAATTTGATATGACAAATGCTAAAGAAAATCTGGAACAACGAAATGCCATATGTTCGCAAAACAAAGTCAGAAAGGCAGATGCTCTCCTGAACTCCTACCACAAACTTCTGATTATCAGTTTAAAACAATGGCCAGTCTGGAAAACGGCAGTGACAGGAGCAAAAGGCTGTGTTGCTGTTCACGCAATGTGAACTGGATGCTGAGGGTGGAATGGAACACCCAGTCTCACAGGTTCAGGGCAGGGCAAAGCTCGTTTCCAGCACTGATGAGTATACTGCCTTCCCTCAAATCCAATGCAGTGGTTCTCAGCAGCTCAGAAAACCAGTTCTCTCTCTTCCAAGCTACTCTCATACTCCAGACAAATGCTTGAAAATGGGTATTATTATTGTCACTCTTTCCTTATGTGACTAGATTAGCAAGTCAATTCCTGTGTTTACTGTGGCCATTACTTTTAAAGTCGGAATTACTAAGGTGAAGATTTGCATTTACCATTGATTCCAAAAACTTATTCCAAATTATGTTACTGTGCCATGGGAATGTGAAGTCTGAGGATAAAAGCACCCTTCAGCTTCAATAATGCAGAATCAAATCCCATGCAATTAATTTACCAGCACACTCCCTCCAACACCACCTCTTCAATTACTGTTTTCTCTTACATTGATAAGATAAAATCGTTAGCTCACAAACGAGGTCAAGTGAATCAGATTCCTCCCTTTTCTTTCCTGATTGCCAGTCTGAAAACAGGGAAAATCTCATCTTGTGGGTAGAATTCTACTGTAATTTTGGATGTCCTAAGTTGTCCCACCTGGCTTCTACCTGCCTTTGGTGTGTGTAGTTTGATGTAGGTTCTGATCACACATTCAGTCCCATTCATATCTTTGGATACTCTTAGGTGTCAAAATTACACGAGATGCCTCATGTAGTCTGCTAACTCCCACCCTAACTGCTCAGAGTGAGAGCTGACAGACTCCACACTGCACAAAATGACAGAATTTTACTATGGGACCAAGACTAAAAATATTTATATGTAGCTTGAGTCTTGAAATAACATGAATAACAGTACAAATACCCTCAATGGACATGTAGATGCTACTGAATTATCTCTGTAACATACCAGACTGCTCAGTTTGGAGACCTCAGTGCTTTTCTTTTGCTTTGTGCCAAACTCAAATAAATGTGAACTTGAGTATGAGGACTTCTCAGAAACAACCAAAGGGAAAAAAAAAAAAAAGAAGAGTCGTCATTTAAACTCACTCGAACCTAGGCAGCCTCAGAAATGTCTGCTAGGGCTGACAGGGGATAACCACATGGAGAGCTGTAGCCAGGTCCACAGTGGTGAGATCGCTGAAGCCGCTCTGAGAAGGATTTACAGGGCCCCAGATAACATCACACTAAGAAAAATTGAAAACTCTGGGGCTCGTGTTTCTTGTTAAAAGTTAGAAAATTAAAAATTGAAAGTTAAAAATTAGAAAAAGGGTTTGGAGCCCTTGCACGCTCATTCCACATCTCACTCTGGCATCTGGTACATTTACATAGGTAGCAATTACGGAAGAGAGAGAAATGTTTTCATCGCATTGAGAACCAAACTTAATCCAGCCCTATCGCAGTTATTTAGCTAATCATCAAATGGCTGGACTTGTAAAATCAGCTCTATTTCCCACTGATAAATTCCAGTAAGCTAGTTTTGGGTTTCCGCAGATAATTAAAGAGAATTTAACATTCAAACTACTGTGCAAAACATTGTTCTGATAGAGCCATAAGGCAACAGAAGGTGCAAAGCTGAAATGCAATGTATTGTTTTTAAATTAGATGCTTATACCAGAGCAGAGGTTGTGTATGAATGGACACGGGAACCAGCAAGGTCAGTGGTGGTGGCTGAAGACGGCTCTCGATTGAACCAGTATGATCTGCTTGGACAAACTGTGGACTCTGGAATTGTGCAGTCCAGTACAGGTCTGTCAAAAAGGTTTTTTGGGGAAGGGTCATATTTAATTGCCAAAACATAATTTAGAGCAGGAGAAAAAATACTAACATGTGAGAGTAAGAGGTAAATGCAATACATGAGCATCAGATTAGGAAAACATGTCTCTGAAAAGTTAACATATCCTGGGATTATTTTCCTACTTCAACTGGTGGTTAAAATATTTGAACAATTAAAAAGGTTCCTACAGCGTCAGATCTAACCAGAAAAAATGATAATTTACATTATAAAGAAGGACTTCTCATATTCTTATCATATTATCTGCTTACTATGTAAGCTTACAAAAATAGTATGACAATATGAATCCTCAAAGATCATATGCCTGGAGGCAGTGAAGTTGATAAAAGCAAATATATATAGTTTCTCAAGGAGGTATTTAGAGAATGAAAAAACTATGTCATCAAATTAAAAACCATCTGGAATATCCAAATAGGACTTAATCCTAGCACCAGCTTTAACTCCAAAACTCTTAATGAGACACAGAAATATAGCCAACATTTATGTATGATATACCTGTAACCTTGAAGCTGGCTAAAAACCTTTCCTTTTTCACTTGGTAGTGTTTTTCAAGATGTGACTTTTAAAATTTATTTTCTAATAATTTGGAAGGGTCATGAAGACCTAAATGCAGTAAGAAACTGAGCACTGGGCATGAACAAGAGCTGTTGACCAGACTGAGTGTTCAGTGGGCCAAAAGCAGCACTGCATTAGGAGAAGTGATTGTATTGCTTCGAATACACCCAACTTTGCGACTCGGAGAGAAGTACAGTTATACCTGCATAAACCAAACTCCCTAATGTGTTTCTGATAAAGTCAATGAACATTTCAGAGAAAGTGAGGCACTTTAAGGTGAACTGTAATTCATGTTTGAATTTTTTATTTAGCTTGCCAAAATATATTCATATGCTCTATTAAGCCAAGAAAATTTCTCCCAGACAAGTTTCTAGGTTACAGCTGGGAAGCTTCTGTTCAGTTGATATAATCAGAAAAGAAGTAAGTGGGATGGCAGTAATAAGGACTTTGCTTAAGAACAGTACCAACACAACTGCTCCCACAGATTCACTGCTCCCAATGCTGAGCATAGAGGAGTGCATCAGGCATCCAAAATGAAAAGGGCAAACCTCTTGGCCTGGCCACAGCTGGAAATGTCGCCATTGACTTTTCTGAAGCTAATAATTCAGCCCAGCTGCCCTTCACTGAAAAGTCAACAGGATTTGAGGGTAACTGTGAGGATCTCTTTGCTCTCTCTCCTGAAGCTGCTTGCTAAGAGACCTGTGGGGCTGCCCTTTGCACTCATGCACTCTCTGCTTGCTCCATGAATTATAAGGGTGGCAGGATAATCAGAAAAGACTCACATGCTTGGGAACATATCTAAACCAAATAGAGATACCAGATATAGTTCAGGGTAATTGGATAGTGATGTGAGAAGCACCCCCTAAATTGTTAAGAAAGGCAGGTAAGAAATTTTCAAACAGAACTGAAGCATAAGTGTAAAATTTCTTCATACATTTCCATGAAGAAACAAAAAAGATTTTGTTTTGCCCATGCTATTTGAAAGGTTTGAATTCTGCCTCCTCTTCCTGCCTGAAGAAACTCTTTCCTATTCCTATCTATAAACTGAGATACAGTATAGTTAATATATGAAACATGCTGAAATGAAAGTGCTGTTGTCTAGATGCTAAAAAACAGTACAAAGAACTAAATGCAATGATTATCAAAACTAAAAATAATCCTATTACAGAATCTTTTTGTACCACAGTTACAATCCTGTTTAGTTCCTTTAGATAAGCATATACAGGTACGTATATGTGGAAGAAATACTTATTGCTTGCAAATTCAAGGTCTCAAAGAAAATTTGTTCTTGATTTGCTTTGGAAAGGAAAATGCTTTGCCTTCTCCAAAATTATGGTGAGGATTAGAAGTGGTTAATATTTCCTTTTGTCCTTGTTGGGGTAGGTGGGCAGCTAGTCTCAACAGAATCTTCTAGCATGTCTTTGTCCTCTGATCATCTCTGGTTTAAGATATGAAATACGTAATGAAAATGATGAAATTCCTCCCTACTTTCAGAGTCGTGGATAATAACTCATCTTACAAAATGACAAAAGAAATTGAGGACAATCTTCACTTAAGAGTTCTCAGCACCTTTGTTAGGCCAGAATTATCTTTTGCAGCTGATTCTGTGGATCATTAGAGGAATCTACGTAATTTTGGGCAATTTTAAGATGATATTTATAGTTGTCTGGAATTCTAGATCCTTATTTGCCCAAGGATTTGTGTGTAGCTAGGTGATTCTAAACAATCTCAAAACTATTCAATGATTTCATGGCTCCATAAAGTCCTTTTTTTTTTTTCCTAGTGTCTTTCTTGGCTAGTAGACCACCTTCTGTCCTTATTTCTGGATATATAACAACATAACTACAAACACTGATTTTTTTAATGACAAGAGAATCTTGAAAGACTAAAACTTTTTTTTATGGTATAGTCTATTCATCTGTGCTGGCAATGGAATGTGCAGGTATTGCAGGCTTAAAAATAGTATTCAGTAAGTGAAATAATTATTGCTGCTGCTGTTTTGCTTAAGCAGTCAACCATTTTTTATTTGTATGCAAAATTTCTGTCACTTTCCAGCAACTGATTCATATTGACTCAGAACTAGTTTAAAATTATCCTTTTTGTAAGCACCTTAACAAATGCTTAAAGGGCTCATCCAAGATTCTGTATACCTTGAATTATTCTGCCACCTTGAAAATGTTTGCACTGAGAATCATCAGGATTTATACTTGCAATGGTCTGTTTTTTTCTGATGTTCTGTAAATCTGTTGAGAGGATGTTGTTCTTCAGAGTTTTTTACTGAGTTACACGGCATAAATAGTAGACGATAAATACTTTGTTTTAAATTAGTGACAAGGAAAGCCTTACAGTGATAGAAAAAGTATTGTGATAGCCACAACTCAGTCCCCACCTCAAACCTTACGTCTGATGTGATGCAGTAATTTTTGGTGCTCACCTGATAAATTTGGTTTATTACAAATAGTTTACAGAACTCTGAGTAATAGCTTTAATGGAACTTTACTGAATTATCTACTATTGTCTTCTACGGACACAGGTTAGTTTATATCACCTGCACATTTGTTGCAATATACTGTAGAACTAAGGGCTGTTTAAAAACTACAGCTACACAACTACCAAGCACAGGCACAAACTCTTCCAGAGCTCTGAAAATACTGAAATAACTTAATATTCAAACCATTAAGTTAATATAGATGCAGGACACATGTGACAACTTTTATGCTTCATATTGTATAATACATATAAACTAGTTCAAACTCCATGGAATGAATAAAATGATAAACAGATTTATCTGCACAACACAGTTATTTGTAGAAGACTTGGGGAATTACAAGAAAGCTAAAAAGAAATACCTTTCTTTCTAACTTCCTTGGATAAGAAAAGATAAGAGAATACAAGATGCATAAGCTCCAACTCATGAAAGCCTAGCAATCAGAAACTGTGAATACAGGCAATAGTTTCGAAGAGCTATTTGAAATTTTAGCTTGTTGGGAATTTTATGGTAGTACTTTCAAAATAGAATTACAGAGGCATTGCTGGGAAGCTAGAGAGTGATTAACAGCTGTCATGAATGTGGCCATGCTTTCAATTAAAGAAAGCCACGAAATATGGCAAGCTAAAGATGAAGTAAATAACTGGAGAGCTTTAATGACCTGCGGTCATTACAATCAATCTCATCGAAGATCTACTATCTTCTGAGAAATGACTGCAGTCCACCGGTACTTTGGAGACTTTAAAGGATGGTTTTGCCTTGTAACTGAACTGTAAGGCCTTATTCTGGGGCTCTGCTTTGCTTATTCAGTCCTCATGGCATTACCTTTAGCTGACTTCTAGCTCTGACCTGCTGCAGTGCTTAAAAGACAAGAGTAATCCCTGACTTTTTAATTGCCTTTATGCTTTGGATCTTGTTCTCATCTTCCAGAGGTTAAAAATACTTTGATAATTTAAGCAGCTAAATAAAGCTCCAGAGTACAGTGGTGTGTTCACTCCTGTATTCTTAGCTTGCCATCCACAATCACTGAATTAATTCTGACATACCGTTGTGCACATTCTATACCCGATTGCATTAAAATAGCTTCCCACGTCATATTTGAGTAGATAAAATTAAATTATTGGCTCTCCTAGCCAAGACTGGCACCTTTCATAAGATCATAATCTTAGGGACAAAGGAGAAGAAGGTTTTTTCAGTGAAAGTTAAGGACAGATGAGCAAAATTCAAGTAATAATGCCCACTATACTACCTCTGTCACTGCTATTTTTGAAAAAAAAAAAAAAAAAAGAAAATTCTCTGTATATGCTTTGCTTTACCTCTCAATTTAAAATTTATTCCCTTTTCCCCCTTTGCTACTGGGTTTTATATTGAAACATAGAAGGAGTATTGTCACATCTTATAAATGAGCTTTCCTTGGGGTTATATGTTGAGCAAGATTGTTCAAACGAATGTTCTTCTAGACCCTGCATTAAAGCAATGGGCACTTGACATGCTCAGTGCACAAGCACTCAATATCTAGACACAGTTTTTCAATCCAGTTTAAGCTTTTCCTGTACAAGGCTTTCTCTTTCCAGCTGCCTACATTTTAAAATAGAACTACAGTAATTTCACGTCATCTCTAATCTAGACAGAAGTTTCCATTCAGTTACATGTATACTTGTTTCATTCCTATGATAATGTTTATTGCATAATAAGAAGACTCAATCACAACAATAGGTTTTTCAGTCTTTTTGAGAATATATTGTTTTTCAAAATCCATTTTCAATTATGTAAATAATGATCTGAAAATGAGCAGCATTTGCTCTGCTCTGGCAAGAAAGGTTAATAGAATTACATAGATTAATATATTGCAATATTAATGTATAGTTGATATTATTAAATGTATTAATAAAAAAAATATATATAAAAATACCACTCCTTTCCATTGCAATTAGAATACCCCGCTCATATATTTTTGTAGTACCCAAAGCATTAGTGCTAATGAATATATTCTGTGTTATTCTTGCATTAATCATTTACTTCAAGAGAGAATAATCATTTACTGAAGTACTAAATTAGCAGAACAGGGACATTTCACCTTCATAGCACATAAAGCACTGACAGTGGTAATGCAGGCACAGTTGCATCAACAATTACATCTTAAGCCTGGCCTCACTGAAACACTTTTGGGAGCCTGTCTGGATTTAGTCTTCAGATGATGTTTACATGGGTTTCCTGTGATGGCTTGCCCATCTTCTAATGGAACAAGACCTTTCACAAGAGCTCTGAGCAGCCACCAGTTAATGCAGACATTCATTCACTACTCAGGGGAGACAAAAATATGTAAATTTAATTATCATTTCCCAGAACTGTCTAGTTTTGTATTATTAGTGGAACTTCACAACCAAGTTTACTAAATATTTTCTTCAGAGCTGACCCAGTTTGACCTGAGGACTTTTTTTATGAAAGGGGTGAATATAATGAAAAATTACTTCCTATAAAGCTCTCTCATTTGTATATTTATAAAAACTTTAATGCACCTGTTTTTCTTGATTTTAGGAGAATATGTTGTTATGACTACACATTTTCATTTGAAGAGGAAGATTGGCTATTTTGTCATCCAGACTTACCTGCCATGCATCATGACAGTGATTCTGTCACAGGTGTCCTTCTGGCTTAACAGAGAATCTGTTCCAGCAAGAACAGTATTTGGTAAGCAAGACATATAAACTGCCTGGCAATCATGAGGCAAATAGGTTTAAGAAGTTTTATGGTAAAACTTCCTAACTTCTCGTCTAATATGATATTGGAGAAGAGCATGAGCTTGGACATAGTGCAGTACAAGAGAGTTAAGATGTTCCATTGCAAGGATGTACATCCAAATCTTTAAAACTGATTGTAAGAAGAGACCTGAAAATACCTCAAGCAGTCTATTACTGCTTGAATTTTCCAAAACAGACAGAATATGAATAAAACTTTTCTGACAATGGCAATGACATTCATGGGGGGATTATTAGAAATGCTTTAATCGATGGGTATTGGTCATTTGACATCCTTAGGCCCTTTGAAAATGTTTATCTTAAAATTTTTTTTTCATTAATCCCTTTTGCAGGCTGCTGCTAAAGGTCTCCTGTTGAGATCAGCAACAATTGATTGTGCTTACAGTAATGGATAGATGCACTCAACAAATACAGTGAGAAAGCAATCTAAAGGACTCTCAGTGTATACAGCTGGTCCTTAGAGTTTAACCACTGTTTCCAAATGCTTTTCTGAAACTAGAAACAAATAACTTGCATATTCTTTGCAGAGATTAATCCATGTCAAGTACATATTAAACGAGATAAAAGAAAAGCAAACAAAAAAAGCAATCCAAACAGATGTAACAAATCTTCATTTAGGAAAACTAGAACTTGAGATTTCAGCTACGTGACCTAATGTTTTTGGAGATATTCAGATGGGACAGCTGAACACCTTTGGCAGGAGGAGGTGGAAGAACACACAGCCGAAGTGGCTTTTATACTTGTTTCCTTGCCTCAGGCACTGCAGGGCAGGATGTTTTGGGCTTTGCTGAAAAGCATCTACCCATTTCTGCTGGACGTAGCAAAGCCAGAGACTCACTGTTGAGAAATGCAGCCTCAGAAACTCTTGTTGAACAAGAGCTATTTGTACTGCCCTTTCCTGGCCCTCTTCACAGCTGTGCTTTAGCTTCCTAATGCCTCCGGAAATCAATCACAACTTGCATAGCCTTAGACCTCATGAACCAAGCAGAGGCTTTCTGTTGATATACAATGTGCATTTACAGGAGAATGGTTTAGACTACAACATATTAAATTTGATTTACATAATATTGGTTAGATTAGCAACTAAAATTCACTGAGAACTGCTCTAGTAGGGACTTTTATGGGCTTCTATAGTCAAAGCTATTGAAATTGTAACTATTTCACCTTTTTTTGCATATACAATTTAAAAATAAGTGTCTGATCATCAGTTTGAAATGCTTCATTGTCACTAGATGGAGAACAGAATTTCCTAGTCTCAATGAATAATATATAATACTGCAGAGTGTTCAAACTGCTATCTTCCCAGGCTCAAGAACCCACACATTTCTCAGTTTTCCTTTTAGAAGACAATTATTTAGTAAATAGTCTTGTGTTTGCTCCATTGTTATGTGTCAAGAGAGCTTTTTCATTTCATGATGGCAGTGAAACAAAGTCTCAGAACATGTTGCATGAATACATCAACATACAGAAGCACAACTTTTGTCTTTTAATCCACTTAGTACCGCAGATAATAAAAGTTATAAATCCTGTTTTGCTACGATGTAAGAGACACATAAGCTCAATAGGAATGAGTCAAAGACAAGATTAGGTTGTCTCTCAGGGAAGAGAAATTGCTTCCTCATTAGGCACAAATAATTCAAACTCTTCACACTCCCCTGTAAATCCGTTGTTCATTATCTGACCTATTTTAGCCACTGCTCATTTTCACTGACAGTGCAGTGAGGATGAACTCGCCAGACACATTCAATACATGACAGTGCAGTTGTCAAGGGAACTTGTGGACATGTGAGTTGATGTAAAGGCCTAGTGTGCACTTGGAGATTCATTTTTTAAGCAGCTGCAGGCAGAGTGAGTTCAGTACAGTCCTGGTTATCTCTAAGGTAAGGGGAGCACTGAGAAGCTCTGATATCAGAAATGCAAATTACACTGTCACTGTTCCTACATAAAATGTTTGCGGTTTTCTGGGCATCAGTGAACAAAGGCACAGAAATCTGTAAAACCATCAATTCAAGTAAATGTAATAACACATAAATCTTGGTGCCCTTTGAGTATACCTTTGAAGGAGCTTATACCAATAATCTGAATGAAACAACAAGTTTTTTAGTTTTCTCAGTATCTTGGAACTGTTGCAAGAAAGAACGAAAGATGCTAAATTGTTACATCCATAGGATAATTTGCAGGGCATGAGTAGAGAACAGTGACTATGAATGTTCAAATACCAGGAAGCGTAAAGTACTATCCATTCCACAAAACATGATATTATTTCCATTCCAACTTTAAAAATAATATTTTATTACAACGATGTCAAAGAATAAAGGTATAAAAAAATGTTTTGAAGATCCTGCAACTTCCACAGAACTTGAAATCTGATATCCTCAATTAGCAACTGAACCCAGGTGGGGCAGTTTATAAGAATCAGGGGTGTAGAAAAGGCTTTTCCATCTATGGTTGAGAAATAAAGGACAAAATACAGCTGCTGGTCTTAAAGACACCGAAATGGTTTGCTTTGTAGGAGTGACAACTGTCCTGACAATGACCACTCTGAGTATCAGCGCCAGGAACTCGCTGCCCAAGGTGGCCTATGCCACTGCCATGGACTGGTTCATCGCCGTGTGCTACGCCTTCGTGTTCTCTGCGCTCATCGAGTTTGCAACCGTGAACTACTTCACAAAGCGGGGCTATGCCTGGGATGGCAAGAGCGTCGTTCCTGAAAAGGTAACACCACCTACCCCCATCCCAGCAGGTCACACTTTTTTAGCCCATTAGAAATTCTTATTACTTAGAATAGTAAGTAATTACTCCCAAAGAATTTCCTCTCGTGTTCACACACAGAATTTCTACACAAGAATTACTTAGACACTGAGCATCGAAATACTACTTCTGACATACTGGGCGACACTTAATGCTATTAATAATGAAATCTTCTACTGAGGTTTTGACTTGTGCAACTCAGCAGAAAAGAAAAGATGAAAGCGTATTATTTAAGAGAAGGCAATAATTTTTTTTCTCTTTAAACGGGAGAAAATGTGGATGCCTCAGTATAAATGTATGCAAAAAATTCTGTGCCTGTGGTATTTGACCATTCCCAAGGCACAGTGCTCCCAAACATGAATTTCAGGAGGGCTGCTCTGTCATCATGACCAAATAAATCACCACAGGGTTTTTTTTCTTCCTTTCCTGGTCTATAGGAAAAACTGGTTTAGGGGGAGGCACTGACAGCTGTGTTGGGGTGTGCAATCCTGATCCGTACCTCCCTGAAAGTACTAGAGAAACAACTCACTGATTCCCTTTGGTCTGGGATCAGACCTGGTCTGTTAACCACAAGTGCATCAAGAAATTGTTGAGGAACATTTAGGGAATCAAAGATAAGTTTCCCATTTTCTATGAGTTACCATGTCAGCTGCTTCTGTAAGTAAGCTCATTTGGTTGTTTTTTGTTTTTTTAACTTGCCTAGTTGGCTATCCTGAATATTCACAAACTAGAAAATCAGCAGAATAAATATTTGGAGGAGCAGATATAAGTGATCAGTCATCAGTTTGCAAAGATATGTTTTTAATTCAGGAATATATGAGTATATATATATATAACTGCATATATATATATATATGCAGTTTTAGTTGTGTAAGTCAGTGAATTAAACAGAAGTTATAGTGGGACATTTATACAATGTGAACTAATACAAAAATATTGTAGAACAAACGACTGACGTAGAAAAACAAACTTAAAATAATGAGCTCCACAACTGCTGGTGAATATTAAGTTTTAAGTTACTGATGATACTTTCACTGAAAATAATTTTTTAATTCTTTGTTCTCCTGTCTTCATGATATTTTTTATAAAAAATGAACTGTATTAATAGAACTTAATCCTTAAATATTAAATATTGCCTTGCTAATATATGCTCCCTTTTAACATAGTTACATAATCAGTCATTTCATTTGTTTCAAAGAAAATTACATTTTCAAAAAAACCCCACACCAATAACCATTGTTTAAAATACTGGAAGATTTACGGCTTTCCATTCCCAAGCATGTAAGGGGGTTTATGTGTCTGCTTGAAGCCAGCTGAGATATCCTGGTGCCTGGTGGTGTGCCCTGTCTGCAGCCATAAGGAAAGGCAGGTGAGGCAGGATCCTCATTAATGGAGCATTACAGTTTAATCAAATTTAGAGCTCCAATTAGCTGGCATATTGCTTTTTCAAGAAGTTGAATTTTAGACAAAATATTAAGACCCGGACTGGTGTCAGAGTTTTCTGTGGATCAGATTTCCGGTGCCATTTTAATCTATAGGAAGGGTTTCCTCTGAGGCTCCTCTGAAGCAGCTCTTTGCCTGCTGGATTTATTGTTGCTTACCACAGTATCCGTCTGAGAAGCAAACCAGACTGACTTCATGCTCAGCAAGCCTGGTAGCAGCCTCCCCACTTGGGAGATAAAGACTGGACAGACAACTACATTAAAAAAAAATCGTTCTCACGTTGCCGTTTTTCTTCTCTGAGTATTTTTTCAACCTGTTTGTTCCTCCTATTCAGTAGAAATATTCTAAGAAAATTTGAACCTTCTTCATAGCCTCAAGCTAAGAATGTTATTGCCACCAAATAAAGAACATCTACATCAGAATCATTAGGTGAATCCCTTTCCTTACTGAGTAGTAGAAATTTCACATTTGAGCCTTCATCTCCTTCCCATGTGGGGCTCCAAGCCACGCTTTGATGGGCCTCTCCCCACTTGCCTGGATGCTTTTGCAGCTTCTCTTTGTGTTCCCAAGTGTCTCACAGGAGCCTGGCTGCTCCCTGAAACATTCACCTCTCGAACAAGAATGTTTTATCAAAACTCCACTACTGGGAGTCCCCCTCCATGGGACAGCTGCTTCTTCAAAACAGAGAATTCTATTTGCTGTATGGTGAAAAGACATAATAGATCCTATTCTGCTGATATGTTCTCTTTAACTATATTTATTCCCCTCTTCTAAGAGGAGAAAATGGGTAACATTTGCCTATTCTTTTTGTGGCAAATACTGTCTAAAGATTTTCTAAGCTCTGGAGATTTTTTCTGTTACCTGTGTTTTGCTTTTATTTTTTTTCTCCTAATGGAAGTAGCCTGAAGCAAAGTGATGCTTTTCTTTACACCTCTTTAACAACCCACTAGTGTGTTTCTCCTTGGGCAGTGGCTGAAGGAAAGGTTTGGTCTGCTTGCAGCTGGGACAGGTGAATGCCAATTTGTATACCCAGATGTCAAAATTTTAAATTTTTCCTACAACTAGATCCCAAAAGTATAATACTAGAAAACATAAGAATACAGGGGGAAATAAGTTCAAATAAGTGCAATAAGTTCTTCTCCACTAAAAGATACTCCATACAGTCTTACTTTAGCAACATAAGTAGGCGGATGCAAAAATCACACAGTCATTTAAGTCCTTGTATATGGAACGGCATTTCAGCCATTATGATCCAACTGTAACTCCCAAACAAGAACAAGAAGTTCGCTATCCACAATGCATGTGTCTTTGGTGTAAACCATTAGTGAGTAGAATACTGGCAGCTTTGCATTTTACTAAATAATCCTCTCCTTTAGTGCATGGTTACATGATAATTTATTGTGTATTTTTATGTATGAATTGTGTCAGCACTCATCATATCTCATTATTTCTCTTAATATTGGAAAGCTATATAAGGAATTTTTGTGTTTTGTAAAGTTCTGTCCTGGTCAAGAAGTGCAGTTGGTTAGGGGAATATTGAATAGTGGTCTGTCAGTGCTGATTACCATTAAAGCCATCAGTACTCATTAAAGTTTATCCATGATCTAATTTGGTTTAACTAACACAGATAACACAAATGGATGATTTTGTCTCATTGTCACCTAAATATTTTGCACAAGTTTTGTATCCAGAGCTAATTTCTCTCTTACAGCTTATTACATTTTGTGGCATGAATTCGATTAATTGCAAAATGTTATAGGGCTATTTCATAATTGTATCTGTTGAGAAGATAGTGAGAATAAAACACTTTCTTCTTTCTTCAGCCAAAGAAAGTGAAGGATCCTCTCATTAAGAAAAACAACACATATACAGCTGCAGCTACGAGCTACACCCCTAATATTGCAAGGGACCCTGGGCTGGCAACCATCGCTAAAAGTGCAACCATTGAGCCCAAGGAAGTTAAGCCAGAAACCAAACCTGCAGAACCCAAGAAAACTTTTAACAGCGTCAGTAAAATTGACCGACTATCAAGAATAGCCTTCCCATTGCTTTTTGGAATCTTTAACTTAGTCTACTGGGCTACCTATTTAAACCGGGAGCCCCAGCTAAAAGTTCAAACTCCACATCAATAATCTCATTTATTTCTATAGTTCTGTTTTGTCTTTTGCTCGGGGAGTTGCTTCCCTTTTTCACATACAGTAATTCCCATTTGCTTCATTGCCTCTGTCTTAAAGAAAATAAAGGTTTCTTTATCTAGCAAAAGGTAAAATATATATCTGTATATTTAAAAAAACCTGTGTGTGAGGGAGAGAACAATATAAGCTACATACTTTGGAAAAGTAAATCTGAAAATGGAAGAGTGAGTTGTAGTGTAATGGGGTGGAGGGAGGGCTACAAAGAAACCATTTGTAGCCAGCTTAGTCCTGAATGTCCCCAAAAGGTATTGTATACGCATGGAAAAAAGATATTTTTATTGAGAGGATTGTAGGGAGGGGGGAAATATTCTTTATGACATTCCTGATGCACATCCTGGAGTGTACCATTTATTCAACCACTGTTTATAATCTTTTCAAGGTTGTAAAACTTTCCATTTGCTGAATCCCATAAGATATGTTATTTTCCTAATCCCTTTTCTCTTCCATGTTGCAAACTACCTGACTTATAATATTAAATGATCTTTAATGAGAAAGGAAATCTATTCACTCTAGGTACAGTTTGTCCCCTCTATAGCACATAAGATCTAATGGTAACAAATGCTTTAATCTGCTCTCTTAGGGCAGTCTTGTTCCAAGCATTAAGTTGTCACTAGACTAGATTTAAAACCAGCTGCACAACCGAGTGCAGATCCAAATTCCCTCTATCACCTGTGTAATCCACACAACTCCTGGATGCTTTAAAGATAGCTTTTACTCATCACTATGTTTTAGAGAGTTTAAAACAAAACAAAACAACAATTTTTGCAAGCTCTAGATATGTTGAATGTATTCTTTTATAAAATGATACATTAAAAGAAGCTTTAGACTGAGATTTATGAATAGCAGAAAGATAAAATATAGTATTTAAATAATATCTGTAAATATGCAGCATGAGATTGTACATTTTTTACTTTTTTAAAGTTGTGTTCTTAAAACATTGTGTAGGATTCACCTCTTAGCTCTTAATATGTTGTTAAATGCTCAATAAAACATATTTAGAGCCTGAATTAGAGGAAAAAATAAATCAGTGGTACTGGAAAACCTAAAAACATTAATAAGCAGAAAGTGCTTGGAATTAATTCCATTTGTAAAGTGGTTAAGTGTACAGTAGCTTGCAATTTGACAATGTCATCCAACGTATACTATTAGATTAATGACTGGTCTGCTCAGGTCATGCATAAACACTGAAGTATGGGATTATATTTGGTAGGTAAAAATGGTGAAATATTTGTGAAGACAGAAGTTCATCTGTATATTACTGCTATATTTGCTGAAACATAACTGTTACAATAAGCGATGTAATATATGTAGCATTAAATACAAAGAAATCATACATAAAAGAATGTACAGGAAAATAGATTTTATTGAGTAAACTTACTACATTTCATTTTTACTGTAGCAATATATTTGTAGGAACAATATGTAAGGGCTTCAAATACAAGATGTCCATTTTGCAGGTATTGTGCTCCCTTTAAAACAATTCTAGTCAGAATCATTACTGCTGATTCTTAGAAATCAAATTTCAGATAAAGATTTTTCAAAAAGATGGGAAGAATGGTGGATATTTGCAAGTAGCATCAATTAAGAAAACGTAACACATGGTATTAAATGGATTTTGAAACAGTGCTACATGAGCCTCCAGAGAAACAGCTACTGAGAGTCAAGTTTCACAGTCAGTTTTCTAAACTCTTTCTCAATAAATCAAAGCATTGACATTCTCTATCTACAAAAGGAAACAGTTAATGTTTTATTTAGAAAAGTTGGGTTTTTTTAAATAATGCGTCATTGTCTAACATTTAGTCCTGTCTAAACTTGATAAGTTATATGATTGGAGCTTATTAAAAGGGGATGTTTCATCTCTGGTATCATGTGTAGATACATGTATAGAAAAAAATAAACTATGGCTCTTTAACTTCTGTGTACTTGTTTATCTTGTTATTTTTGGCGTTAAACTAGTGTGTTCATTTAGGGCATTTTATCTTTCTAGCAATTCATAGCTACCTTTTGGTCTGCATTTTGCACATTAGATGTGAATATTACTTAACTAGTCTGCTTTTTGCTATGCAATGATTGCATTATATCACCTCTTAGTTAGTCTATGCCAATAGTATTACAGTGTATAAACTTGACTGCACAGTTTATCAAAACAAGGTATTCTCTATGTAGCTTTTTTACAATGCTTTGCTAAACCATGTAATAATAGTAAGTCTTCCTTGAAAATAATGATACACTCTTATAGAGGACAGTTTCTGTTTACTCCTAAGATAATTTTAAAAAGATGACATTGAATGTTTAATGCACCTCAGTGCAGTGATGTGGCAATAAAACCTAAATCTAATAGAGGTTGTTTATGGCAGAAGCATGTATTGCTTTACAGAGTTTAGCAAAAGCTCTTTATTTTATGTCAGACTGTAATTCTATTAAAATAATAAAGCTAAAAATGTTCAATAATGAAAGTGAATGTTTCACTTTGGTTTTCTTTAGTTACTGCTTTTTTATGATGCGTTGCTTGATTAACTGCTATTAATTCAAAACCTTGGGTTCTGTGGATTTGGTAATGATTGCAGTTTTAATAATTGTGATTTTTCTGTCCAGTGTTTTCCATTGACAAATATAACAGGAATGTTTCCCAAATTCTGATTTGACATTCAGAAAAGATAGTTTAGCCTGTACAATATATAACCAGTAAGGCAATTAATTGAATCAGACAAACAATTGTACCACAACATGAAATATGATATAGAGTAGGAACAAGATTTTATTCCTCCCAGATAAGATAGCAGATAAATCAGAACTTGAGAGGAAAAATGTGGGTATCTGTTAGAGATCTGTTTAAATAAACACACAGATCTAAGAAAGACTGATGGAAAAGAACCTCAAGCTGGATAAAATTAGTATTTCAGTAAGTTGTAGGGATAGCATTCAAACAAGCACATATATATATATATATATGTATGGCTTGAAAATTTTAATTCTCAATTCTTTGTTCTTTCCCACACAGAAAAACAGAGAGATGAAAAATCATTCCAGTGTATTCAGTTCTCAGATTTTCTTAGAAAAGGTCATGGAAAGCAAGGCTTGTGCATTTATGTAGGGAGAGACAAGAAATGGCAGCCATACAGCTTTAGAGTACCCAAAAGGCTGACATAGTTGTGTATTTGTATATAACTATGTTCATAGTGTTCTTAAACATGAGTCCTACAGTCCTACATTTCCTTCAAAATGGAAGGAAAGATTGGAAGCACTCAGATTCTATTAACTGATTATTCTTTCCTCTATTTTGAATGAGAATAATGCAGTCTGAATCCCTGTTCCTTGCCTCCTACCACTAACTCCATGGAGCTGAATCCCTACAAAAACCCTCTCAGGCTTTTCTGGAGGAGTATGGTAAAGGAAGTGTCGAGTGACACTGCTTGAACACCCACCTCCCATGTTCACATGCCAGATGCAGAACATACATGGGGATTCTCACATCTTCTTTGTCACTGCTCAGACATTTTCAGGTAGAATTTCACTCGAGTAAAATGAGTGAAAATGTCTATATGCAACAGGATTTGACTCAGAGAAAAACACAGTACGATTCACGTTCCCAGTGTGGAAGAACAGCCTCATCAGATGACAGATTCACAGCCCCCAGTCAGTCCAGCGTGACACCCTGACACGGGGTGTTCTCTGTTTGTTCCAACAGTATATCAATAGAAGCTCCTTCAGTCTTTCTTGGATCATCTCCAGAAGCTACTTCAGGATTTTCTTAATGACAAAGAACCTTTTTTACACCATCAATGACTTTTCAATTAAATTCTGACTGCTGGAATCTAAGTCCTAAAAAAACTGATTTTCTTTCTCTCTATCTCCCTCTATTTTTCACCAATATGGTAAATAATAACAGCTTACAAAACACCCTAATGGCTAGAAAATTGGGCACAAATGCTTCAGGGAGCAAGTAATAACCTCTTTCAGCCTGTGCTTTGTATCCGAATGACTGCCCAAATAAATTAGCGTGACCAGCGAAAGGCAAACTTTTTCTTAGAGGTTGTAAAAATATCTGTCATACTTTAAAAGATAAAAAGGATAGATCTTCTCAGACTTTCTATAGCAGATCCACAGAAAAAAATAAAATCTTTGTGCTATGCATAAACATGACATAGCTTAAATAAAAATGTGTTTGCAGTCTTAGCACATGAATTTTGCAAGTGAAGTGTATTATCCACTTGTCGAGCTGTTGCTGTCATGTTACATCTGATTACAAACTGCGTCAAACACAACAAGAGAGGGAAAAGCCCTGAAACGCCAAGTTTCCGTAGGCTCGCTCTCTCTGGCCACAGGCCCATCCAAGCAGGCAGGCTGACTTCACAGCTGCTGAGAAACTTACTCGATTAAACTGCTTTGGGGTGCCAGAGGATGCTCTGAGTAGATTTTGCACTTGCAGCACAGCTGTTACACACGTTTCAGCCAAAGACCGGAGACATTACCCCCCAAAGACCTGCGGAGACACATCGGCCCTCAAAGGGCACAGCTTTTCTCAGTGCGCTGTGGAGTGAGGAAAGATGTATTTGCTCTTTCTCCAACCAAGGACATCTGAATGTGAACAGATACAATGAATTCCTTTTCAAGTGTCCTCACATGTGCAGTATTTGATTAGCCTCGAGTGGCGCAAGCCTAAGGATCAGAACCAGCCCTAAGATGCTAAATTAGTTTAGCAGTGATTTGCTGTTGCCTGCTCGGTGCTGGATGACTACACTGCCTCCTAGGAAAAACCTAATTCAGCTGCCACGGGATTAATGCAAATGACTCCAAACCCCCACATATTTGGAGGCCCTATTCCATCACTGCCATAGAAGCAGAGCCACACTTTAAAGAAGTGCTTTGTAAGCTTGCTCTCCATTGCAGTAATATTCATTAATGCAACAAATTTACAGCAAGGATATGAAAAATTCCAGAAACGAAATAAACAGAAGAAAATCTTTTATGGCTATCTAAATCCAAATATAAAGCTTAGTAAAGCTACAATAGAAAGATTTTTCTCTTAAATTACTTTTTAATGAAATATCTTATAAAAACAGTAAAATGGATTTCAGCCAAGAATCTTTTCAATTAATGCACCTTTTGAATCAGAGAAAAAGCCAACAGAGGTCACAGTAAAATCCTTTGCCAATTATTAGGAATAATAATCTACTGTAGGGACATAAATTTAATAAAGGAAAATAACATTTTTCAATTAATCATAATCCAGTAAATTAAGAGGCTATCTCCCTTTCTTGATTAAATTGTTAATTTTAATAATCCGGGAGTCATTTTAGACTGGGGTTTGCTTTGATTTTATTTTTGTACAAAACCACTTCTGTTTTCATGTTTTCCCTGTCTCAGGAGCTTCCAGAGGCATGAAGAGGTGACAGACACCATTCTCAAATGTGATGGTGCATTTCTCAGGGAATACCAGTGTGGGAGTCTTACAACAAACATCAGCTTCGATATGGCCATGTGAAGTATTTTTGTAACTGCACATAATGCTCAACTAAGTCTCATGAGCACAACAAAATCATATGCAGATATATGTGAAAATTTTGAGGGCTTTGAAAAGGCTTTGAAAGAGACAAAGAATCCCAGGATATATTCGTATTGCTGCAAAGCATTGTCTTGTTTATATAAGAGAGCTTGAAATTTATATTAAGGGTTCCCATAGATCTGCATGGAGCCATCAGACAAATCAGAGACACAAGTTAATTATTATATTCATATATCAGGCCTTAGTAGTGGCAGTAGAAATAATAATTAGACGTTCAAGTAACTCAATTCTGTGAAGTATTTTTGCCACATTATTCTAAACTGACATAACTTGTTTCTCAATACAACTTTTATTTTTCCTAACTATCAACTTTAGTTAATTGCAAAGTAAAAGACACAAAACCCCAAGAATATGAATTTTGTTACAACCTTCGTTTCAAAAGGAATTAGCAAGCGTCAAGAAATATGACCATATACCTAAAAAAAAGTAGTTTTATCTGGCTACTGCAAGGAGTAAATGGAAAGAAGTCTATAAATAAACATGATTCATTTATTTATAAATGTCTAGAGATAAGAAATAATAATAATTCTCTGGTGTAGCACAAGCTGACGTATTTATTACTAAAGATAATGTACTTAACAACAAGTGTTGTAAGAAAACAAGCTGTTTTACTACTGCTTCTTAATGGGAATTACATGAATAATGAGTCTCAGGAGACACCAGTGATCAAGGTAAATATTGGCTCTAAAAAATGTCAGACAAATCTCTGCATTGCAAGCAAGCTATACAGATTATTAGCTATTATTTTATTATATCTAGTACTCAATAGCTGGGAATGTATATTTAAGAGATAAAAAGACTGCTGGTATCTGGAAGCATGGTCAGTGAGAAAGGCAAATAATCATTGATTTCTATTCACATCATAACTGTGTCTGGATGGTGTGCATGGCTAAAGGAAAACGAGCTTACATCAGGGTCAGCGCAGTGAATGATCTTGAACAGAAACCAACTCTGCACAAACTGAATTGGAATGCATCCCATCCAAATCTCAGGTGAAAAAACCCCCTCGTTTTTACTATTATTTGTTTCTGTATAGTAACAGAGAAGAACTTGCCTGAGCTTTCAGCTTTGGTACTCGCTGAATTATGCAGAATGTTCTTTGCATAGTTACAAATGGACACCCTGTTCTCATCAGCGTACACAGAGAGAAGCAAGGAGACAAAGAAACTTCCTTTGCCTGTACAACACCGGGGGAATTCAAGGTAAGAAAGGTGTGAAGTCGGGGCTGAAGCAGGTTAACACTGGCTGGGGGAGGCTGGCAAGCAGCAAACGTGCATCTGTGTGCAGCGGAAGGAAGTGATGGCCCGGCTGCTGCCCCATGACTCCAGGCCAGGGCCAGCATGTCCAAGTCCCCCAGACAGTGTTCCCTGTGCTCCTGCCTGCTGCACTCCTGGCCTCCCCTGACCCAAACAGGACTGACCTGGCACAGGGCAGGACTGTGCCTGCCACAGATTTCTGGGGAAAATCCTAAGCTGTGGAGTGGGACTGTCTCTTGGGTCCCCTCACAAGGGACATTGTGGCACCATCAAATAATAAGGCTGAAAAGGGCTGCACAAAGTTGTCCTTGGGCATTCTTTGCTTTGAAGAGGGACCAATGGTCCTCGCAGAAACCATTATTCCCTTTGACTTAAAAATTCTTATTAAATGGTTCCTGTATTAATTTGCTAATTTCCACAGTTAAACCAACATGTTTCAGAAAGGCCAAGAAACCATTAATAGTGGATCTATGCCAAAAACAATTCTCTGTCCAAGAAACTCAGACTTCTGCAGGTGAAAAAAAAGCAGACCAGACCACAACCTGTTGGCAACACTAACTCATGATGTCTTGTCTGAGATTTAGGAAACGGTTCATCTAAATATAATTTTTGTCCACTTCTGCACAGTCAAAATTAAAATATTCACCATGGTCACACCACCATAACTCAGCTGATATAATCCAATGGCTTATTTATGGTTTAAGTCTCCAAGGACCTAAACTACTGAGTGTTTATCTGGGTGGATGTAGATAGGTCACTTTTTCTATAATTGCATTGCTTCACTGGTGAAATGGTGATAATAATGCTGATCTGCTTACAAATGCTCATATTTCCCTCTTTAAATAAATGAAGTTTACGAGAAAGAATTATTTTGCACTTCCCTGAGTTTGAGGAAATTAGGCAAGGGTCCACTCACTTCGCCCTCCCAGACTTCTTCAATGACCTTTAGATTCTGCAGAGAAAGAGTGTCAGGTATCACTGAGGTATCATTGCTCTCAGCTGTAACACCAGCTGGGATCTGTGGTACTGAATGCCTTGCAAAGCATTACGAAGAGGTAAGAGGTAGATAACCAGAAAAAGAGAGGAAAAGTTGGAAACCTTACCACAGTAGTGGTAATGTTCATGTATATTAGAGGCCTTGGCACTGGATTGTGGTATTGATAGCCAAATGTCTAGCCCATAATAGGCAATAATGTACAAGAATACTGTGGCTAAGTCAGTTTTAAAAGAGAATTCTAAATTAAACAAGAATGCATACTATGGAAGCCTTTTTTACCCCAGCATGTTTCGAATTAAAAAAAAACCCCGACCAAACAAAAAACAGACACCAAAAACCAGTAAGATTTTAGAGACAGATAGTTATCACACCTTTTATGAAATTCTTAGGGAAAGCCTAAAATATCTTGAAAACAACTTTGGGCTGTGTGCTTGCAGGGTAGTCACATTCCCTTTCTTGCAGTGGATTTCTTCATAAAGAAGAGAGTTTTGAATAGTCTTTCTGTGATAATTGATTACTGGCTGTAATACATTCCAGAAGAACTGTCTCAACTAACCCTACTCATCAGTTCTACTCTCCAGTTGTCCCAGAAATCACCAGTCTGACTCCCATTTCTTCTGCCACTCATGTCACTGCTGGCCAGAGCAGTGCAACAGAGGTCAGGGGGCAGAGCTGTAAAAATACGCCAAAATGAGTAACATCAATTTGAGAGCCCAAGAGGCAAAACTACTGATGCAGAAGACTGCTAAATACAACCAGCTGCCTTATGGCTCTTGAATCTTCCAAGGAGCACACTGTGAGATTGTTGTTCAGTAAATAGGAAATATGGTCTTACAGCAAATCAGAAAAGTAAGATTTTTTCATTGTTTTTAATTACTGTTTGCTTGGGGGGGAAATGGTAGAGTATCTGTATAAAATACATTAAAAATATTTCTATGGCTAATATTACAGGAAAACCTGCTGACCCTTAGAAAAATTTGCATCAGCTCTGGGACTCTGCCAAGGGCAGAATGTCCTTGGGGAAAAAGAACTATGTCTTAAATTTGTGTATTTAGAACTTAAATTGTGTGATAATGAGGAGGAACTCTCAACCCTCATGAAACAGTCCTAAACCTCCAATCAAATTAACAAAATGTTGTTAAAATTTTTTTAGATTTATACAAATATATATGAATTTTCTCCAACTTCAAGTGATTCTTCCATCTGCTGTAGCTTCAGTGTTAATCTGCAACTAAACTTTATTGTCTAGACACCTACTAATACAACAGGATTCATGTAGAAGATGACATATTACATAATTTCCTGAGAAGTGTGAACAGAACCACAGTTTCTCCTAAACTTGGTCAAAATCAGTGGAAAGTCTGGGGTTTGACAACCACTTGAAAATTTCCTTGTTACTTAAAGCGGTTTGTATCAAGTAACCATAGTTTCACATGAGCCAGAGTGAGCACCCCATGAGTGATGCACATCTCAGTAAGCCCCAAAACTTTAGTCCAATTTCCCACGGAGATAAATAGCGTGCTATTCAAATGTGTGAATGACACTTTTGCACACAACCTGGAAGTCTGATTCTAAGGGGATATTCTAACTTGTAGACAGATGCAGAGCTCTTCATCTCCTTCGCTACACTCATTTGCCATCTTTTGCTCCTCCTATCTCCATGAAGTCTTTTTGTGTGGTCAGGGGAGGTTTAGGTTGGACATTAGAAAAAGGTTCTTCCCCCAGAGGGTGGTTGGGCACTGACCAGGCTCCCCAGGGCAGTGGGCACAGCCCCAAGGCTGCCAGAGCTCAAGAAGTGTTTGGATGATCCTCTGGGGCACAGGGTGTGACTCTTGGGGCTGGGCCTGTGCAGGGCTGAGGGTTGGACTCAATGATCCTCATGGGTCCCTTCCAACTCAGCATATTCTGTGATTCTGTGAATCTGTAATACTTTGCTTTACAGTCTTTGGAGTTCCTACAAATCTGTTTTTCAAGCCGTGTTTACCTAGACAGAGCCATTGCTCGAACTAGAAAAATTAAGGTGGCCAAATGCGATGACTGAGCACATGATGGCCAGATACCTCTGGACTGTGGTCAACCACTGAAATGGGGGTGCCCAAATCAGTTTGGATCTTGGACCATGAAGGCTGAATTGTATTGATTTTTCGCTCTAGCAGACCCTGTTAGACCAATAAATCAAGGAAATACATATCTCAGTGATATTATCAGAACATTTGAGGTGGAATTTCCTTGCAAATTCCCTTTATTTTGCTAAATCTTCAATTACCTGCTTTTGTTGCACTCTTGCCTTTGCCAAGACTTGTTAGGGCTAGATATAGGGAAGAGACCCAGGACAAAAGTGAGATGACAGATTGTTTCATGCCACAAGGGACCGTCGGATTAAAAAACACAGAGCTTGTGGAAAGATTTTGTGGCTGCAGGCAACCCATGTCAGAATTAGAGAGCAGCAGTCCTGGGACAGCAGTGCCCCAGAGCTGTGACTTGTAACAACTGTATATGGCCTAAATACCAAAAAAATCCCCATTTAGTAAACTCCAATCTAGTCAAAGGAGACAGTAAAACACAGAAAGGAATAACCAAGTAGTTGCTGACTTCCAGTCCATTCTGAGCATCTTATCCTGAACTAACATGGCCTTTGTATGTGACAAAAAGTGAGCTTTTAGAGCAAAAATGTATTGTTACTCTCTGTAAGATATTTCAGCACCAAACTGGATCTTTGCATGAGTACAACCCCACTTAGTTAATTTTAAATGTAATTTTCCTCTATATGGTAAATTGAACTTGGACTCAAAAAATGGAGAAATGATTTTGACACTAATGAATGTTGAACAAATACTGGAATTTACTTGTATTAGATGATACTTAATGAACAGGTACTTCGAATATCAAGCTTCCTGGATGCCAAGCCTTTATGAGTCCGTAATGTACAGTTTGAGAAACCTGAATTAGGAGCACCTATGTACAATTGGTTTAGTCTAAACTGAGTAAAATTGCACCATATGATGGGTAATACTGCAAATTAAAATTTCTCTGCCTCTGCTCACAAGGGTTTTTCCTGCAGAGTTTAAAAGATATACTTGCATTTTATTTTGAGTAATATATTTTTGGTCTAAAAGAGTTGTGATGAGAAATTGTCAATATTTTATTTCAAAGTTAATAGAAGATATAAGAAGCTACAAAAAAAAGTGGAAGTCTAAATATGGTGACTAAAATGCAAGGTTGATAATGTAGCAATATTATTAATGTGTTATCAAATGATTCATGGGAAATAGCTGACTAAAAAAAAAATCCTGCTCAAGTTCCATGAGTTACTAAAATATATTTTGTTAGGTATATTCTGCTACATGAAACAAATTCTCACATCTGCAGTCTGTCTTAAGTTTTACACTGAATAGAATGAAAAGTGTATTATGTACAAAAGACAAAAAGATGAACAGTGAGGCCTGCCAGGGAGGAAAAAAAAAAAGCAGCACAGATAATGGATTTCAGAGATTTGGCTGGAAAGTATTAAGAAGCGAAAAAAGCCCTATGTGCCAGAAAAGGAAGACTCAAAGAAGCTGCAGCAGAAAAAATAAGAGGAAATACGTTCCCACCCTCCAATAACCAGATTTGAGGATGTTCAGATACATCCCAGTACTTTACTATCTACTGGTATTTGTATCTCCACATGTTTGATTCATGTTGAGAAATCAAGACCTAAGTAATGATTTGATTTAAGAAAGGCCCCTTTCCAGCTACATCGCAAAACTTCTGCTGTTGTAGTAATTGGGCCAATATAAATATAATTAAGATAGAATTTAATTCCTGACTAATTTGGAGAAAAGACACCTGGGAAAAACAAAACAAAACAAAACAAAAAACAACCCCCCCCCCAAAAAAAAATTCCTGCACCTTAATCAAGGTAATTGCCACGATCATCTCCTATCTGACCAAAAGATCCGACAAGAAACTGAAGCCATAATTAGGAACAGCAGTTTTAGTCATCCAACTCTAGACCTGCTTTCCGAGTTGGCAATTATGAGGGTTTTATCTGTGAGCTTTTTGCACCTCAGCATTGAACAGAGATTTGAAATGTTTGATAAAGTTTGCAGTTTGTGACTATGATGCTGAGTCATGTGTGGAAAAAGTCCATGCTGGATTCAGGCTGGGATACAAGCAAAGGGTTTTTAGTGAAATTACGTTTTCAACTGTACAGAAACAGAGAATTCCAGGGAAATCCAGTGTCCCTATTCATAACTTGGGTGGCAGTTTTTAGGCAAAAATCTATCTTCATAATCTTATGAGGTGATTAAAGACAAAGCCTCAATTAATGAGGATTGTTATAATGTGATTTGAAGTGGATTATAGTATCATTTTACTTCCTGGGCTCAGCTGATGGAAATAGCAGATGAGTGCAGACACAAGTGGGATCCTTTTACTGAGTAATAAAAGAAGAAAACTACAAGCCCAACCCAGGAAGATAAACCAGAAAAGCAAGCAAGCAAAGTACTGACATGATGTCTAGGCTTCTGCTGCTGCACATTGATCAGGGCAGAGCTTTGGAAGATACCGCTAAAAATGTGCAAACTTCAACCCAATGCACTGTGGTCATGAAGTAGGAAAAGGAAAATCAGAATCAAAGCTCCAGAGAGACAGTAGTGAAAAATAAATAAGAGAGAGAGTTGCTGTTGGTGTCTACTTTCTTCTTACCTACAGCACTAGGATGTTAAATACAGAAATCCTGTTCAACTCTGGATAAGAAAACTGTGACAAGGAATGCGAAGAGGTTACCCTGCAGTGTCTGAGCAACACAACTAAATGTACCTCACATGACTTAATACAGATAAAAATTAATTTTTAAAATATAGTAAGTTAAAAATTAAAAACTGTCTCTGATAGAAAAGTCCAAACCAAAATGTGTGGCCAGAATGAGGAATCTGCATAGTAGTTCAGATGGCATGTTACCTGTTTCATTAGGAAGCAGTAAGTGAGCAAGTTGACTAGACCAATTAATATTATGCAGCAAATTAAAATCAATTGCCCTACTGGGATATTTTCTGTAAAGACAGAATTATTATTTATCAGAAAAAACAAATTCCTAATCCAAAGTGAAGGAAATTATTCTGCTTCCTCACCAAATGGTACTAATATGTCAAGTGTGAGCCTCTCAGGCCAATTCCGCCTGGTTCACCCTAGTTCATCATTATTAAAAGACCAAAACACTTAAGACCCCAAACCATGTTGGTTTTTCCCTAATACTTAAATTATTACTTAAATAATTCAGCTTCTTTAGTTCAAAATATTACTTGGTACTTTTACTTCCCCAAAGAGAACTGAGATGGGCTTTCCCTTGCTCTCCCCACTTCATGGACCTTTTTTAAGTAGAAAATTCAAAAAAGTGGATCAAATTGTGATTTTATGGAAGTCAGCTACAAATTATCATTGAGAGGATTTTGAGCTTAAAAAATGATTACATGCACATATGTGTAATGTTATTCCTGAATTTCCGGCATCTCTATAGGACTGGGAAGGAAGTATGAACAGGTAGACTGATCTTCACAGTTCTCAGATGGTCCTTCTTCAAAGATTCTTACTTCTTTGAATTTTTAACTTTGAAGTGCTTGGATTCAAGGGAGCAAATATGATCATTCTCTGGGAATGTTAACCATCCTAAGATTTTTTTGTTTGAAGTGTTCTACTTATAGCAGTAAACTAATTATATGCAATTAGAACACAGCAAAAGTCTCAGAAAATGAGAAGCTGATAGAAAGCTACAAAATCATAAATAAATCATAATAAAAAGAAAGCATAACTGTTTTGAAATACAGAATTCCATCTTTCAGTCTTGATTTTTTAAACCCTGCATTGTATAAAAGTAACTTAATTTTGCCAAATGAAAATAAATGTATATTTTAAATTAATTAACTTACAATTTTGTGCTTGCTTTTCATTAATATTTTAGCAAATAACCTAATAGGAGAATAACTGCAGAAGCTGCAATGCCAATATCAAAGTTACAAAATGTTAACAAAAATGTGGCCTTTAAAGCAAAGTCATATATATGAATATCTATGAATACAAATTCTTTGTATTTCCCCCATTCAAAGAGAAACACCTCTATATCTAAGTATCTAGGGTTTGATCGGTTAGACTAGAAAGTAAGCAGAGCTCAAGTGACTTCATAATTTTTATGTAATTTTTTAGAAATCCATTACTCCTCTTGTTCTTTTAAAATAAATTCTAGCACAGTTTTATCTGAGCTCAGCTGAGGTGCTAAGTAATAGGATACACACTGTGCAAGAGACCCAAATGACCTAGTTAAGTGGCCAATACTGAAATCCTGAAAACTACAGAAGTGTATTAATCCACAAGCCAAATTCCAGCTGTTCACTTAAGCCCCAAAGCTTTGTTGTGCAAACACACATATTGCCTGCCTCCCTCAAAAATTATAAGACACTTTAACAACATTTGCCCAAGAGAAAAAAGAAATGCCATTTGTGTAGTTTCATTGATTTCAAAGAAGCAAAACTCATTTACCCACTCTGCTCTCTACTCCATCACTACATACCAAATAATGGCAGGAATGGTACAAAGAGGAGGAAATAGCATAGTAACATTCGTTAGTTTGGATGGACATGGTTGTTTTCAACGTTGTATTTAAAACTAATACTGTTCTTTAAAGTTCCTACAAGAAATATATAATTATAGAAACACAAATTTTGTATTACCATTAAGGAAGAACCTTGGGAAACAAAACAAAGACCCTGCTGTCGGCAGAGAATGTCTCTGCTGCTCTTCACTCCTTGATGCAAAGGCTGGTAGTGAGAAAGGAAAACAGTAGCCTGGGGGCTGGGAACGTCATCTGTCTTCATTACCTGCCATCTCCAGTGCTATGGACTCAGAGACAGCCTGAGGGGAAACAATGTGCCACAGAAAAATCTCTTCCAAATAAATCACATTTTTAAAGAAACAAGTCAAGCACTCAAACAAATGGCGGCCAGCTGCTAGTGGTTAAAAAAGAAATCCAGCCTTTACTTTATATGTGTACTTTCCTAAGCTTTTCAGCTTGTAATGGGAAATTATTGCCATTTGGAAGGAAAAAGCAACCAGCAATAACAACCCTATTTGGCACCATCATACATTATATTATAAATCTGACTTTCTGGGGACAGGTATATACTTTAGCATTCTCAGCCTGGAGCAGCCAAAAAATTCTAGACATAATGATAGGTGTGTGTGATAAAAGGATTTTAGCACTGCACAATTTGGTGGCTGCTTTCTGTTGGCCTGTGTTCCTCGTGAAACCAAATTATGGTGTTCCATTAGCAAATGATTCCTTTTAAAAATCCTTCATCTTTTAATTGTAGGAAAGCTAAGTGAATGAGCATTCCTAGATGATTCACAGAGTGCAATGGGACCACCACAACCTTCAAATCTGACTTTTTTGTAAAAGGTAAGCAGGAAGAACTTACTATTTTTACCTCAAACATATAATTTGCTTAGAAACACTGATTTTTTTCTTCAGAATCTTCAGGTACTGATTTCTTATTTAAAAAATCCTTAGATTCTACAGAGGTTAAGTACTAAACTGCTAGCCCTGATAGGTATCCTAGGTTTACGCAGTTACATTTTCCGCCTACTACAGTTCTGCCAGATTTGATCCCATGGTAATCGGGTGGTTTTATACATTTGCCTAATGTTTCTACCATGAATATTTCCATCTATCCTTTATTTTCAGAAGTGGCTTGTAGCTTTCCTAACTCCTTTTAATTCTCTCATGGAAAAAAAACCAAAACTTATTAGTGCATTTAAAAAAAAAAATCCCACACAAAGCAAAAAACAGCCTCAAAAATTCGGATAAAGTGTGTTGAACAAGACTTAATAGAAGAATAAATACTGGGAAAATGACCCAGGAAGCATTAGACCTGTTTCCATAAAAACTAAAGCAATAGCATCGTTTCTCTTAGAAGCCCCCCCAGTCACTTTGGTAACACCCTTTTCTAGGTGATAGAAATCTTGGTATAGTGACTATATTTTTGCCAGCCCAGTATTGGGAGCCTAACCCCATTTAGCTGCCAAACGCTTCCACCTACTCATGACACTGAGAATATCTTTAGGATCCCTTTAGATCAGTCCACTGCTATTTCAGCTACCAGCTTCAAGTGCCTGTGCTCTTCTCCACTTGAGGTAATGGCCAGAAAGGCACCTGAGCTGGAGCTCCCCCATTCAGAGAGGTGCTGACATGCCGCTCATGATGCAAAACTGTTATTCTTAGAACATGCTTTTCTCTGGCATCCACCAAAAACATGACTTGCCTCTAATAACAAGCAGCTGTTGTTGCATGGACTGAGAGAAGCGAGCTGTGCTAAAAAAATAGAAGTGACTAATCCTTGTTTTGTGGGTTTGAGCTGATGTGACAGTCCCCTCCGTATGAGTGTTGCAGTGCTCAGCACAGACACCACCTGCTCCCACGTCCAGTGTGACTGTGGAGATGCTGCAGAATCCCTCATCTTCTAGTCTTCCAAAGAACCCCACAGGACTGCAACCGGGCTGGTAACTATCCCCACCTTCAGACATTCAGTAAAGACATCATCCTTGCTGTACTTGTAGTTGTCAGTTGAAGTATCTGAAGCACCAAAACCCAGCAGTTTCTTTTGCTGAATGCAGCCTTGAACTTAATTTTTAAAATAAGACTGGCTCGCTTCCTGTAGCTTAGTGAAATGGAAGCAGAATGTGACAAAAGTGCCGAATTTGGCAAGAAGGGGAAGGTTTTACTTTTGCAAAAGAACAGATGAACTTCCAAAGTATCATTCTTTCTGGATCATATTCTCCAAATCCCCCAGATTAAACTAGGAATCTTACAGTGGCACTCCAGAAATAGCTGTTGCTATACTATGCCAAAGACTTCCAACACATTATTTTCGGCATGTATGCTTGGCTCTTTCGTAAGTGTGTTGTCTCTAAAACTAAGGAAGCTGGTCTGAGAAGGGGTAAATTAATATAATTTGATAATAGCTGCATTTATTGTACAAAACAGAAGTATCTGCTAAATTACATGTGAACTGCTAACTGGCATCAGCATCAGAAACAGGTTTGCCCTGGCCAGCAGTGCTGCATAGAGAGGTGCTGGGAATGCCCAAGAACAGGACCAAGACACAAATGAGTATTAATTATTTCAAAATTACACTTCCTATTTAATATGAGGTTCAGTTGTACTTAATGTATAACCTTGCTTTGCAATTCATAGGTTTTCTTCACACTTAGATATTTCAAGAAAACTCTTCCAACAAACAATAAACAAAAAATAAACCAGAATTTTGTATGAAGCAGCCCCAATCTTTGTGCATGGCACCAAGGAGCCTACACCTTGCAGGCCATATTTGTTCTTCAATCACAAATTGGTGCTGTGTTTAGGAAAAACTGGTACATCATGATCTCTTTCCCAGCCAAGTTGTGGGATGAGTGCAGGACTGGCTTTATCACAGCTAACACCTGTGTGCTCATTTGAGCTCTCAAGACTTAGAAAAAAGGCTCATCGATTTAAAAAAAGCCAAAGTATGCCATAGAAAGGTAAGAACAGATACGTGGCCTGACTTTAGAGGGTTAATATTTCCTTGGAGAGCCAAGAGGAGACTGCCAGGATTGCTTTAACCCCAAGAAAACCACCGACTTGGCAGTGTGAGTCTGGTGAAGACATACTTAAAAGGTATGACGGATGGGTGCATGCAAAAAAGGATGCCTTGTGTGTTATGTCCTACTCCAAGTTGTCTGCTTCCAAAAGTGCTCTGATAAAACTCAGCTTTGAAGCCTACACACCACTATCTTTTCCACTGCAAAAGATAAAGTCTAGGGACTGCTACTCAAGTTCTGCCCAAACAGAATCTTAGTACAGACACTCTATCGCTAAAACTAGGCAATCCTGTAAAATTCAACATTGATAATACCTTCTGCTGTGGGTTAAGGTTAACTGAGATATGCCTGGAAATAACAGGACAAGTCATGCTTATGAAAGCACACCACAAGCATTTGGAGAATAAATCAATTCTTAAAAACTAAGGCAAACTAAAATAATGTACTACTTGCTAGATCCTCTTTAACATCGTTAAAGAGCTTCAGCTTTAGGCTGCCTAAATACGTGGAAACAAAGGGTAGTGTCTGAATAGATGAACACAAAACTGAGTTATATGGGCAGATGTCAGTAGATCAAGTGACAAGAGAGAATGCAGTGCATGGTGTCTTTATCACCATTCACTGCTCTTTAAACTATGTTGCCTTTTACACTATGGACAAAAACCAACAGTAAATCCATCAAGTCTAATTCAAGCAACAATTTCAGCAGCTTTCTAGTATGCTTTCACTTCTGGTGCTATCTGCTATGGATAGAAACAAAAACATCCAACTGACAGTTCTATAAAAATTTGCTGTCCTGTACATCTCACTTTAGGCATTTTGGGTGAAGGAGGACTCCTTTAAAGGGGAACAGGGTGTGAGCAGAGGTCATCTGCAAAAGTGACAAAAGTAGAACAACAATGATATGAAATAGAAGTGCAAATTGATCACAACAGGAGTATATGGTAAACTGCAGACTCATGGAAAGAGTTGTTAACACAGACTCGGAACCTTTAAAAGGTTCATTGCTTTTATTAAGCTAATGGCACAATTATTTTAAGTAAAGGTATTTCTATAGATATAAGACCTGCAATTGCATTAATCAGCTTTTATTTTTTAGAGAATCAATCAGATAATTTGATATTTGTTCATATGTCAAAACCAGTGTATTGCACTGCCCTTTATAAACCAAGCCCACCTCATATTATTCCTGCAAGTATTTCTACAAAATTAAATGAGGGAGAAGTTTGGTAGAAATCATACTAAAAGGTTGTGTCCAAAATATTCAAAGTTTGTAGCTTTATTTCTACCACAGTGAAAAGTGAAACAACGGCCAGTCTGATGCAGGCCACTATTTATAAAATGATACAGCAGTGACACTTAGACCTTAAATGTTGTTTATTGTCCTGCAGGAAGTGATTATGCAGCAAATACCTGGTCTTGACACTGCTTGTGGGAATTGGAAGATTTTGCTTGTCTCAGCTCCTTTCCAAGTGAATCCTGTTCTTTAAAGAACAGAAAAGCCTAAAGCCAGTTGTCTCTGCAGCCAGGATATTACTTCAGGAAAGACACCATCACCTACAAGGTACACTGGAAAGGATAGTATTTTACTTACAGAATGTTAACTGTTGTTGTAACAGTCATCAACAGCCATGTTTTCTCCTGACTGTGCAGTTTTAAATACAAAATCTGGAGCGACATTTGTGGAAAATCAAACACTTTTCCCCAAACTATGCTGCAGGGGGTCTAATAATCAGCTGTACAAGTGCTTTGAAAACGGGGAGAAAGAACTGATACTTGGTGAAGAGGAAGGGGATGAGGGGAGAAAAAAAACACTATCAAGTCAAAACAGCATACTAGGAAAAGGTCCTTTGCCCAAATAGAGAACAGAATAGCAGAAACTGTCCTAACAAGAAATTATGAAAAGATATCCCATGTTTTTCATGTTGCTCAGTAGAACATACCAAGAGTGTCACGGAATGACCTGGCAAGTGAGAAATACATAGTAACTAAGTATTGATGAATTTTGTAATTTGTAGGTCCTGTTTCAGTACTAGACTTGGACAAGTTAATTGTAGCAAATGTTAGTTTAATTCATTCTTTTAAATTTATTTAACAGATTAATTAATTGAATTTACATCTAAGCTACACAAATTTGCTCAATCGCAAAATTGCTTTAAATTATTTAGTTAATGGTTTATGCACCTTAATTATCCTGAATTAAAGGTAAATATTTAAGTTCATCATCTAGATACCTTGGACATATTGACTCTGTAAACAGAATGACACAAATGTACCCTAACTCTGTTGGAAATGGCCTTCTCCTAAAATGACTAAAGAGGCTCATGTGTCTTTCAAATTGAGATACTTAAACAAATGAATTCTACTGTAAAACACTCCCTCCGTGAACAGAGATTGAAGATTGGAGATCCTTTCTCTTTGCAAGATCTAACAAGTTGTAAGACCTAAAACTGTACGAATAAACATTCAGGAAATGCGTATTAGTTGTAATACATCCTTATTTAATGCCAGTTCCAATTTAGTCCCTCCATCACCTTGTCTTCTGATTTAAATATTACACCATTAGAGAGCCAACCAGACCCTTATACACTGTTGCAGCTCAGTCAGTTCTTCAGATTTCAAAGAGAAGTGAAAATAGAATTGGGCCTTCTTAGCTCAAAATCACCAGCTGTCTTCAAACTCTGACGTTAGCAACACATGCCATTTTTATTTATCACAGCCATCTTCTGGAGTATTGTAAGAACCAAACGTATGTACATGTTTTGGCCAGGAAGTTAAAAGCACCCATGGAAGAACTTAGTGAACAGATCTGGCTTACATTAAATCTGTTTTTTACCTTGCACAGCTCTTGCAAATTAGATAGTGATTATCTAAATAATGATATACATCACAGGATTCCAAAAGGGGTGGAGAAACTCAATATAAAGCCATACACGCTTCTTTTGGCAGCTTTCAGCAGAGACATTAGGTCTGAGCAGCTTTGTGATGATGTCCATCTGTTAAAATAGCCCCTCAGAGATTCTCACAGCTGGATGTGGAACAGCAGTCGCCAGGGAGCTCTTATTTACACCTGTGATTGAAGTGCCCAGCAGTAACATTGTGATAGAAAACTGCTTTTGCCATAACTGCCATCTGTTTCTTTGCCAAATGTAGTTCCACTGATTCAAACTGCCCTAAAACTTACCACATTACTTTTGTACAAAATACGAGTCTTTAGTCACAGCTTGTAGAAATCCCTTATGGTAATTCATTAGATTACAATACCTATTTATTTTAACAAGCTGTGATTATTTCAAATTTGTTTCAAGGTGACTCTGCTCTATATTAAAAAAAAAACCAAAAAACAAAAAACAAACAGAATAAAAACCTAGCAGTCTCTCCCTATCAACCTGCTCCAGCTAGCCCACTCTTTCTCTGGCGACAGCTCACATTAAAACACGTTCATCTGTTTGTTGAGAACATTTTGTCAGCCTAGATTAGGATTCTGTTTTGTCATCCCTACGCAGACCAGTGAGTAGAGGCACGCATTCAGCAGAAGTGAAAAAGCACCAGGATCTATAGGACTGGAATTTAGAAGTCTTTATTATATGCCAAATATTCAATTTAGCCCAGCCATCTTTTCCTTGTGTAAATGCTCCCTGCATACAGATTTGAGTTTGCAAAGAAAACAGCTTTGCATTACCACTACTGTTAATGTGGGCAGAAGGGGGGGGGCATTTGTGATCAGCTTTGTGTGGCACTCAGCCTCTCCATGCACACACCCAAAGGAAAACTGCACCAGCTTTTGCACACACCTGCAGAGCACTAGAACACTTTTTGTGCCCCAGTATCCAAGTATGGATTTCATTCTCTAAAACAATTTGCAGAAGAAATGAGTACTTTGCTCTGAAACATTTCAAACAACGTTTCAGACAAATACGTACCAAAGCCTTTCAGTAACATGGTGAGACCATGCAAATTAGGAAACAAAGCAGAGTAACAAATGCAGAGAAATTTCCCTATATTCCCTTTCCAACTTTTTTGGTTGGTTGTTGTTTTTTGGTTTTTTTTTTTTTTGTTTAGTTGGTTTGGGGTTTTATTGTTGTTG
The DNA here is from genome assembly GCA_013399855.1 of Oxyruncus cristatus. NCBI lineage: Eukaryota > Metazoa > Chordata > Aves > Passeriformes > Cotingidae > Oxyruncus > Oxyruncus cristatus. Next base: position 337,561 of record VXAY01003693.1, on the reverse strand, counting down.
GGTTTTTTTGTTTGTTTTTGTGGGGTTTTTTGTCTGTGATTTTTGTTTGTTTTCTTTTTTGTTGTTGTTTTGGGGTTTGTTTTTTTTTCCTCTCCCCTTTTCTCTCTTTCAGTTGTTCCATTAGGAGGAGCTCTTGCAGTATTTGGCCTAGATGGGATTCTGGTTTGTCTAGTAACACCCAAATTGATCATTATCCAGTAGAAAGGGACACAAGTCTAAAAGTCAGAGAGAATACATTGCAAGAAGTGTGACTTCAACACAGCAGCTTTCACTAATATTACCTGTAGATAGTAGACTGACTAGTAAAAAGCAAAATCTCACTATAATAAAAAGTATGCCTACTCTTTTTGTGTTTCAGGGCATAACACACCTTGAGATGTTCCCACAACATACCAGCCTTAAAGAAGCACCACATACATACATATATGCTGGAAACATAGAAAACTGCTAAATGATGAAATACAGTCAGAGTCATTCATAAGCCACATCCTTCGCATGGTAACAGTGAAATTATACCTTCACAGAAAAGTAGTGACACATCCTGACACTTAAACAAATACTATGGCATTGCATGGTTCAATGTCTGGTCCATTTGCTAACTCTGGTGCATTCCCTGAACGCACTGAATTGGCAGAGTTCAACGGACAGTATTATAAAGGCCATTCTGAGAGATGAAATCGAATCAATCCAACTCCTACCAAAGAAAGAACAGGAACATCTGTGCAAAGACTAATTCCTGTACACACTAACCATAGAATCTCTACATATTGGATGTAGTGATGAGACAACAACCAGTACCAAATCAGGTAATTTCAGCACTACTGACTTCAGCAGACTTAAATTTTTACGTAAGGGGTACTGCTACCCAGGCTATGTGTTTCTACTTACTCGACTGACACAAAATCTGACCCTTCTGGCAGGAAGAAACACACACATCGGTGTGCAGAGTAAGCAAACACACACACCTGTGTGCTGAGCACCTCCTTCAAGCTGCTCAGAGTCATAACTGTGGGTAAACCAAAGTACTAAGGATGGGGGATATGAGATATGCTGAGATATGTAAAGGTCCAATTACATACTCAGATGCTATAAAGTATATTATCAGAAGAAGGAAGTGTGAACCTCTTCTGGAGTACAATCTAGAAAATTTCTAGATGCAACAAAAGTTACATTCAATTTAATATTTTACCAAGAATATTCCTAAATTTCAGCTATGACAGTGATTATGTTCGATGACACACTTATCTCCAGGGTGGTTCTTTTTATGTAACTTGACAGTCATGCACCATTAGATTTTTCAGTAAAATAACATTTATTGTACTTTTTGGAGAAAGGCAGGATAGATACAGTGTATCATGGAAAATTTTCAAGGCTAGATGGTTTAATTTCAGTCTCAGGATTAGGATTCTCTTTCTACATCATATATACTGAAACACAGTATATATGATTAGCAGATTAGCAGAATTGTGAATAAATGGGGAAAACTGCAAGTGAAATTGGATTTAGCAGTTTGGTAGCCTTAATATGATGGGTTTTGAAAGGTAATATCAGATTCATTAGCACAATTTTTCTTTTAATAGTTCTACAGAAAAGATTTCTAATCTTATTCTTACTTTTCCCTTATTGCACAGGTAAAGAAAAGATAGATAAGGTAAATATAAAGAAAGAACTGTCAACTTATGAATGGATAAATACCTAAAGCTACATGCTCTAGATGTTTTCCTCTCAGAAGTTATTGGCTCAGACATTGCGCAATATCACCTTGGGACACAGAAATCCTTCTCTGCATGCAACACAGCAAGGTCTTTTATTCTTGTCAGCAGCCCTTCCGCACGACCTCAAAATGATGCCTCACACTGTTCCTAGGAAATATCTACAGGCTAAGATAGAGAAGGAAAAATTAGATCAAGTATCTCTCAGCACTTTTCACCCTCTTCAGCTTCTGCCATCTGTTGCACAGATTTCAGAAATTTCAATGCTTTAATTCAGAAAGGAATGCGACAGAGGGCAAAATTCATGTCAACAGCTTCTCCCTATCTCTGATTATGTTGTTCTTTTTTCTGATAGACATATGGGTACATGGTAAATAAGTTGTGTAATTAATTTTTTTTTTACTATATATGCACTGTTTTAAAAGACATTTTAAACATATTTCTTTATCTTCTACAGACTAAACAGACAGTCACATTTACAGCAAAGAAATTGTAAAAAACTAAGTCTGCAACACTGAAGGTCTAATTTCACAGGCAAGAGTGTTCATAGTTTATCTGAAATGCCTACAGACAATCCCACAGAATACATATGAGAATTTTTAAAAACAATAAAGCAATACTTTCTAAAGGCTATCAGCTATTAGGCTAATAAGGACAAATAAAGAATGAGTTAAACTCTAGCCCTACTAGTCAATTAGTCTACTCGTCGGTTCACAGCAAATATTTAATTACATTTTACCGTAAAGTTAATTTTAACTTTCAAATGTGTCAGTCATTTTAAAAACACCAAATACATTGGCTACACATAGATATTAATATAATTCAGTAATCTGAACATAATTTCTTACATGACCAGTTGTAAAGAACAGGAATTACCTGGGTGCTATTTTTCTCGACTATTCCTTTGAGAACTCAGAGTAATTTTATGCTTGCTTTTTTCAGAGGCACCATTTTCATTAATTAAATAAACATTTCACAAAGCCAAGCCTAATGGGAGGTGGTGTCCTGTGAGAAGCTGAAAGAACAGCACAGTCATTTCCATCAGCAGGGCTCTCCTCTGCTTCTGTGTCAAGTCTGTGTAGTGCCATTGCCAAGTACTATGGAAAGAAAAGGTCCAGTCATAGGGGCTTTTGAATAGCGGTGTTTGGATCTATTAAAACCCCACCAAAATGAAGAGGACAGTAACACACCGCTGCTTCTCAACAACTAAAACGTTTGACAGAGAATGATACAGTGTGCTATCATAAGAACCTCCAGAGAGGCTCAGTATAAAACAGTTTGGCAACTTACTGGGAACAGGACAATTAAATGATGGTCTCAAAGAGAAAAGGTGAAGACAGTTACAGATGATCTTTTAAAACTTCATTTAATAAAAAGTCTACATAATGATGCTTCACATTTCATAGGTTCTGAGTGCAAAATGCTTGAAGAGAAACAAAAATGGGATAATATTATCCTACAAGTTCAGCAGTAGTCATGGCATTTTAGGAAACCCCACTTGTGTTCCTGTGAGCCATTTTGTGAAGTAAATTAGGATGGTCAGCCGTAACGTTTTACTCTACAAGAGTTTTCATAGCTCAGAGTCGATCCGGTAAAATTTAAAAATGAAAATTTGGCAGATAAGTCTGTCACTAAGTATGAGAGAATTTGAAAAATCAGGCAAACATGAAAATCTGAGTTTAGACAGAGGCATGAGATCCCCAAAGTTGTCTGCCTAAAGTCATTGTGCAAATATGATCACACCCAACAAAGGTGCAAATATGATCACACCCAGGAAGGCGAGAGTAGCAAGAAAGGTGTCAGTGTTTTGTATTCAAATTGTGGTATTTATTGCTGCAAGATTTCCCCCCCAACGTCAATAAGAGCCATACAATAGAGTATTTCTTTGCTTCAACATGTAGATTAGAGGCTGACATCACAAGTACAGGATGTGATGACTGATCTCTTGGTTCTGATTGACAGTTTAAGAAAAAATTGACTGTAAAATAAAAATTGAGATAAGTAGCTTCTATTTGATGACAGAGGGAAGAAAAAGCACATCAATAAAGGTACACGATAAGGAAAGAAATTTGTGAGGCAAATAATTTTTCACAGTGCTGTTCTGGGTAACTCCACTAGGTCTTTTAGGCCAAAGAAAAAGTAGATTACAGCAACTAGATGCCAGAGGAAGAGACCGGAGAAGAGCCTTGCTTGATTACATAGGTAAGAAAGCCTATCTTAGAGATCTTGGTTCATGATAATTATAATAACCTAGATATGAAGGTCTTCATAAAAGCCTGAGCAAAACAGTGATGCACAGTTGCAGTCTTTGAGAAAGGAGGGAAAACATGTATGTTTTTGCCTAAAGAAGAGATGGAGTCATGTGTGAGGACAAGTTAGAAAAACATCTCATGATTTTACATTGAGCAGGTGGAATCATGTCACACTATCGTTCTAGAGGTGGGTTGAAACATTTGTGATCGTAAATAAGAACCTCCAGAAATGTGGCATGAAGCTAGAAAAATAAAATAGCAAAAATTCTGTGAAATACAGGAAAGATGTTAAGGAATTGAGTGGCAGCAGATCAAAAGTCAAGAAAAGAGGACAGTGATAAATAGCATGATACATTTTTAGTACAAAGAAAACCAGAAGTAAAGAGAAGGTTTGCTCTGTCACATTCCTATAAAACTACTACAACAGTTACTTATGCTGACTATAAAACAAGTTGCTTTCTACCAACTCACTGAAGTTTTTTACACACTCTCTATTCTCTTTATTACTGAATGATGCTAATTCCAAGCCAGATCATCCAATTTCTGCAAAAATCTAACCAAAAGCTTTCACTTGAAGTTCTTCTGTGACATTAAACATTTTATGCTGTTATTTTATAGTAAACAGTGATGTAAAACTTAGCATCAGTCCCTGTGTGTACATAGGCAGTATCAACATTTATTCTTGTAGATGCATGTATGAGCTACTTACCACTGATAGATGAGCAGACTTGTTCACAATGAGTACACAGAAACCTTCAAACTAATTATTGCCAAAGATTTCACTACTCCTAAATGTTTATAAAAAAAGAACCGTCAGATTATTCTACTGATTGCCTTCAAGCACAAGTAAAAGGACATTGCCCAAGGGACATCCAGTGCAAATGAGATAGTAAGGGCTTGCAGAGTGGCAAGCCAGGCTTTCAAGAAAAAAACTCAAATCTGTTCACCCAAATGGGCATTCATGGTGGATATTAACATATACTCATGTTTTGTGATTTCACATTCCTAAAAAAAGAAAAACCATCCCATATGACAACCTTAGCATTTGGCAGAAAGGTTTCATTAGTCAAATTAAATGAGAAATGAAGAACCGGGTTTCATGAATTGTCTGTTTGAACACAATCCCTTGAAAAACACTTTGACATACCAAGAGTTCTCTTTTTTTGCTATAAAAATGATGTTGGTAAATTCAATTGCTATATTAAGTTAGAATAAAAAAGAAACCGAAAATATACTAATAAATTTTTATGAACATTTGAATCCCATTATAACAAAAATACAAAAAGACATATAAAAAACTATCTAAAACCATACAAAAACTTGAAATCTCCTAGCAATCCCATTTGTTATAATCTAAGAGCTAGCCTATTTGAGTTAGATTGCAAAATGCTGATCTCATTCTAGGAAATGAACGTAGACTTCTTCAGACATTGAGATGCTCTTTGCAAAAGTGTTCTAGTGGCTAAACATAATCCTTTATAAACCTAAAGGAGATGAATGGGATCAGACCAGCTGACAAGTTGCCTCTTCTATGGCCACTACGATCCCTCGGCACAGAGGATAGATCTGTGTGAGCTCCCTTACTCTGCCTATATTGCTTTTTATTTTCACCATCCTAAACTCGACTCTGGGGCCAAGGTGCAAAGTCGTAGAAATTGTAATTCCATGATAGTGTCCAGCTTGGACACACAAATCTTCCTGCAGAGTCCAGTAATGGCCACCCAAATCCAGAGATAAAAAAATTAAGTTATGGCACAACCATGGACAGAAAGCAGTCAAAAAGGACAACAGGCACAGCTCTACAATTTTGAAAACAATCATGATTAACACATATATGGGATTCAAGTATCCAGTATTTGTTATTTCCAAATGTACATATAGGGAAATCACTTACAAATTTTAAAAAATATTACCTATTCATCAGAAAAGAAATTTTTTAAGTTTGGTTCTTTTCCCCTCAGATTTTCTTTAAAGGGATGGTCAGTTTGTGCTGTACAGCAAATTACTTTTAGTTTTCTTATTAAAGTTATGATAGAGAAAATATCATGTACTTTTCAGAATTCATTTAGTACAGAAGTTTGAGTCTATCAGTTAGTAAAAATAAGGCAATTTAGTTATGTGAATGCATAAAAGTCCTAATATTTAATCAAATAATCCTAAAACTGTTTATAATTGGAGTATTCCAGTTCCAATTGCTTGCAAAAGTAATTTCAATAGATACACTATTAAATGTTGAAGTTTCTTTTTTCTATATTGCACAGATCACTTGGCAAGTCACTTGAATACAGAATTAACTTCACATTGAATTTATTTAATTATTGTCGCATTTCTGCATAATGTAGCCACTATTCAGCCTTCTAACAGTTTAAAAAGTTAACTATTCTTTTTCATGAGGCCTGAGAAAACCCTGGCAAGATTGATACTGTCACATCAGCTTTACAGATGACTAAACTAAAGCAGACGTAGTTCTGTTTTATCAAAGCTAAGCTGTGAGTTTAAAATGGAACTAAACACCAACTTGGTGATCTTAATCCCACATCTCGACTATCAACCACTCTTCTAGGAAATACATACCAGTAAGGCAGCCCAACATTTCTTGAGGGGCCATTTCATTCACTGAATATAATCATACATGTCCTTCAAGCATCCAACTTCAGAGCACATTGCAATGAACACGCTGGGCCTCTAAACACGCCCTGCTGAGATACCTACATGCAGTGGAGTTCCCCTGGAAGCGAGTGCGACTGTAGGAATGGGAACAGGAAGGGTGTTGATTTACATGGGAGTCTCATCCATGGTGTTTACATCAAGAATAACAGTGAAATTACAGAGTGACTCCAATGTTCAGAGATTTGGGAGCTCCAGGGTAGTCAGCATAACACACATAGCCCTAGTGCTCGACTGTTTACAGACACGGGAGTTCAAGGGATTCCTAAATCAACAGCAGATCTCTTTTTTTCTATAATTATTTTTTTTTAAAGTAGAGGAAAATGATTTATGATGTAATATGTTTTCAAAAGTCTAGAAAGGTTGACAAAACTACAAATCACTACTGTTATGGTCAGAACATAATATATTTAAACCATGGAAAATCAATCACCTGTAAAACTCAGAAGTACGATTTCCCTTATTTGCTTTGTTCAATGGTGCTGCTAAATCCCTGAAGTAATATCAAAAGTCTAATTTGCATTGGTTTGTGTGGCATTTTTCCATTTCCCTTCTCTTTAGCGGATATGTTTGCCCATTCTGTTTTCAAACCACCAGCTAGAGAATTCTCCAACATTATTTTTGATTTGTAAGCATCCTTTGATTTACTATCTTGATGCGAAAGCTTGGCTATTTTACTTTTCTTAAGGCTTTTAATCACAAGTTTAAAGAGGAAATTATTTTAAAATAGTTTCAGAGTTTCATTGTTGCCTTAGTGGACATTCCTTGCTAAGCAAAGAACTTGCTATAAAAGAGTATCCTGACCTGAATGCCCTACATCTCCCAAGGGTGAGGAACACTGAGCATTCAGATGTACTCTGAGTGCCTGCACATAAAGTCTGAGGAGCAAGAGAAGTCACGGCACATTACAGACAGTAGAGAAAAGTAAAAAAAGAGAAGAGGTATTTGAAAGAGTATTTTGGACATTTTTTTATGTTTCTTCAGCAGATGGAACAAAGGTGGTTTAGCTTTCATATCAGATTAGGTTTAACCATAAAAAAATAAACATAAAATATAAACCAAGAGAGCAAGGACAGAATTACCTCTGAAAATATGTAATGAAGTTATTCGTTTTTTAAAATTTATTTTCAGAACAGTGGATTCATTTGTGGTATTTTTATTACACACCTTTCAAGGGATTCAGATGCAGAAGAGCTTCTTCTCTAAGAATAAAGTCATGGCCAATGTATTTGTGTCCAGAATAAGGCTTCCCTCTCCCATGTGTCCACAAGTAAACAATGATTTTGTCCCATACTATTCATGACTGGAACTAACCCTGAACTGAAATTGGAGACTTTAAAGAATAAATTTTCAAGACAAAATGAATTCTTCTTATAATACTTAATCATTTATCCCTCCTCAAAGTTATTTATTATTAAAAATTATTTTTTAAATCAAATCCTTAGCCATAAAAATATACTTCTTGTTTCCCAGCCTTGTTGAACTTTTCCCTACCTTTGGATCATTTCCATGTTAAGTGGCAGATAAAAATATTTTTTTCCCCCAGCCCTTCATTAAGTTCAGTCAATAATTATATCCGAAGTATCCTAGAGGGGCACTTATGCAACTTGTCTTATAAATATGTAATATTTAGTTATTAATACTTTTAACTTCTTCTCTATGTATTGAAAGAATTATCTGGAAAATATAAGAAAAATTCCAAAGCATAAAGAGTCACTGGACAAAAACAATTCATCAGGAAGTGACCTTTAATATCTAGTGATAAGGCCCCCCAAAGGAACCTAAACTTCAATTTAAAAGTTAAAGAAAAATAGATTAAAATTCAAAGAATTGTCTCATTGCATGCATGGCTTTATTCTACGAAGAACAAGTTTTGCCAAGGAATGAATGAATCAGGCAGACATGGAAATCAAAATAATCTTTTGAATGTCTATCATTTAATAATGTGGAATGTTTGCTCTCCTCAAGGTCACCTAATTGTTGTATATCATTGCTGAAGGAGACCATTAATTAAAATCACTGAATACTGCATCTTTAGATGAAGCTAAGTGCTTGTTAGATTCCTCAGAAGTCAATCACAGTTTTAAACTAAATATCACATTAAATACCCCAAACTGGCACAGAGTGCTTTTCTAAGACCTGCACTAGAATACGAATTAAACAGAATAGTCCATTAATACATCATTCTGAGCTGATTTTTTAACTTATTTTTCTTTCTTCATTTGAAGAACTCTATTTCAATATTTTTCCCTTTTATGTGATATCTTCACCAGCATTATCAACGTTTCCCATTAATCACATATCTAGTGAGCAGTATGTCCCTGTTAACCTTGGGCGCAACGCTGTCACACAGGATGTGGTATTGCTATGTGGTATTGCCCCCTGCCCTTGGAAAAAATTATTTTAGAGCAGCACATTTTTCCCTCTTATCTCTTTCTATTAAAGTTAAAGTTGCAGGATTCTTCTTCTGGTTACTTGTATTTTTTCACTAAGATATGAAACAGTCAGTGGAGCTCAAATTCAACTATTCCACTTTTCATTCAGTACACGTTGTGCTAAGTGAGGATTTAATTTCCTGAAGCATCAGCAGGTTTCTTGAACTTGCTGCCATATACGCAAGTCCAGAAAAGGAACCAGGGACTGCCAACCCCACTGGAACAAGCAACAGGTTCTAGCATCAATGAACCACCCCACCTGAATGCTCCCAAGATTAGCGGTTGTGTCTGTTCCCACTAGTCCTGTGTAGCCTCTCTCTCTCATACTGCTTCACTCCAGTTTTGCTGTTTCGACTTCAGAGGAAAGGGCTGGCAGTCAGGTTATCAGTTTATGCCTTGAGGAGCCTGACTTCAATTACATTCCTGCTGACTGAAGGCAACACGTTGGCCCCAAATATGCAGTATTAGTCTGTTGTCTAGCCTCATATTGATTTCAACAGATGAATAGTCTAATAGATGATTGTATGTCCTTTAATATGGATTTAAAGTTAAAAATATCACGTTTTTCATGTGGCAGACAATACATCCCACCTGGACATACAACTCATTAGAGTACTGGAGCCCTAGTGAATGTTGCAGGTAGTTACCTCCCCAGTTCTCTATTTTTTTCTATGTTATGTTAGCACTTGCGACCTAAAGTCATATCTCAATCCAAAGTCCAAAGCAGTGCTTCATGAAAGGCAGATTCTACCTTAACAGGAAGATATCATGTCAGCTTTAAGTGCCTCAAGTTCTTAGATTTCCTAAGTTCTTAGATTTCCTGCATCACTTTGTTCATTGACCTTATTATGCAATGAAATAAAAATAGGGTATATTTCTAATTTCCCTTCCTTTCCAGCTCTAAATACTGGCTCTAAATCAGGTAGGCACACCCTCTTCATTAATGTGCCTTATCTCTTGACTATTCAGTTTCCCTTCCTATTTTGTTAGTTGTTATTTTTGTTTGATTTATCCTGATGATATTAATTTTAGTATTTTACTTTTTTACCCTCTTCCTCTTAATAAGAAAAAAAAAGTATCACTTACCAAGTGGTATCAAAAAGCAAACAGTTAATAGAAATTACCTGCTATTTTAAAGAACAGAATAATTAATTACCTAACTTTACATTTGCCTTCCTTCTACATCACTTCCCAAGTTCAAACAAGATCATGTGAGTGCAGCACAGCTGGGCAAGTATTCAGGCAAAAAGGACATCTCTGAGAGAGAAAAAAGCTATATAGGATATGATGAAATTACACTTTCTGTGGGCTGGACTTGCTTCAGAGCATTGTGAAAAAAATTCCTATTTCTGTCCCCTACCCTCTACCCCCTTGTTAAAGGGATAGAACCCTCAGAATACTCAGCTAGAAAACCTCACTAATGTTCATTATGGAAGAGTGGCTTTTTTAAGAAGTAACTTGGGAGTAAACTCTGAAACAATCAAAATTAAGGAGTTTTGCCAATTCCTTCACAGCTGTACACAATTCCTCAAAGTTTTCATAGTCCAGGACTTCAATTTTCAGCTACACAGGATTTCCAAACTGCCACCTTTTACTACACCCTTGTATCAGACTTCTGGTGTCTGTGGAATTAACAGTGCTGGTTACAGATTTCTCAGAAATTAAAGCAAATATTTTCAACAAGAGCAGTGAAACCGAAAAAAAAAAAAGCGGAAGCTGGGAGGGGGTTAAAAAATAAGGTCAGTTGTCAGATAGAGCCTCTTGGTTCCCTCCATCCCTCGCACGGTCCCCTGGACACTGTAACTGTCCTTACACAGAAGCGTGTTTATGGAACTGCAAATTTGGGATCTTGTCAATACATGCTGAATGGTGTGCTGTGGAATTTTGTCCCAGCCAGGCCCAGCTCAACTCTTTTCTGTACTCTCAGGTGGACATCTCCTGATGACCCAAAACTGGAAAGTTGTTCTGCATTCCATGAATCCTGTCCTGCCATCTATGAGAATCTCAAACTACCCCTGTGAATTCCTGCCTGAGGACAGCGCAAAGCAAAAGGACAAGTCACATTTCTTCATTTCATCACTCACTCCATAGGAAGAAAGATAGTAAGACAGAAAAACCTCAAGTCGTTCTAAATAGAAATTTGATAGAAAGGAATGAATGTCATTTTTAATAAATTACCTAAGCCCTCAGATAAGGCACTGACCATCTGGTAGCTGCCAGTGTAATAATTCATGGAAGTACTTTGGGGGAGCTGTGGATTGAAATATGACATTCTTGCTGTCTTTTGTTTTTAACTGACTCACAGAACCGAACCACTTACAAATTCTGTCACAACAAATGTAACGAAGACTCCCATCCCCTTAACCATCTTAACTTCATTTCTTAATAGTACTTTTCAGCAATCCGCAGTGACATGTTGTAGGTGGGCTAGTGGCTCAGAATAACTTTTGCATACCTTCTGATTTCATGAAGAATTTGAAATAGAAGCCTGTAGGAGGGAAAACCCTTTGCCGATACATCGTTTGCAGGTCATGCTGTATATGCCCCCAAATAATTGTAAGATGACAATGTTAACAGTGCCAAAATTGGGTATAACATTTTGAAAAAAAAACATGCATAAGACATTTCGCAGTTTCAGCTTTCCAGAATATCATGTGCTTAGCAGTTGATACCAAGAATACAGCAGATAATTTTAAACATCATCTAAAATTGAAATTGAGCTACAAAAAGAACAATCGAGTAACATACTGCTCTAGATATTTCAACACTAATACTATGTTTCCAGCCAACAGGGTAGAATTTTTAATATGTATATGTTTCTCTAATTTTTAAAAGAACTGAGGAACTCAGATATTGACTAGTCAGTTCTGAAGACATGGACTTAATAAAGCACCTAGAATTGATAGACATTTTCTTTGACGAGTATGACAGCTTTTTCCATTTTGGAAATTCCTTCCATCATTTTTTGAATTTTCCAAAAGCCTGTGTTTATATAAAAATACAGAAAATATAAACAACTTAAAATATTTTAAATAAATAAATAAAATTAAATAATGACAAAGGTTAAGTAAGCAACAGAAAAATAAACATGTTGTATTTGAAGTGTACAAACAGGAGTAAAGGTATACAGACTAATACATAATTCATGTCATGTAAAAGAAAAATCTCACTGATAAGTTGAGTATATCACTTGTTAAATTCATCAGATTTTATGTATTTACAGGAGGATACACTTCTTCTGTCTCAATTTGTAATCAGGCTGGCTGCATTGCTGCCTTGGGTGTAAGGCGTTGCCCTAGTAAAGCAGGAATTCCTCCCCCCTGTACTTCTGGCCTAGGAGAGCCCCACTCAGACTTTGCCTTCTGCCCCCGCCAGTGACCATTCCATCCATATTTCCTGAAGGATGCATGAGCTGATATGCTGGCAACTCTTTGGCCACCTGCAGATATTGGTAGTTACTTTTGCTCTCATGATCACAACTATCTTTGTAAATGTTACTGTAAGATGTGTCTGGTGGGTCAGACATCTAGAAAAGGGGCAACAAATGTCATCCAAGTCCAACTCCTGCCTGTGAAAAGAAGGCCAGAATGTTACTCCACGAGTTGCAGTGTGAGGTTTTTTAGTAAGAAATACCTGGCAAATTAGAAATAACTTCTTTTAAAATCAAAAATTCCAGCCTTTCCAGCAAAGAACAAAAGAAATCTCTACAAAATAAAGAATATAGTGCTCAAAGATCATAAAGTGTACACAGATAAAGCTGTAAATATGGTTCCCTGGTTTCCTTCCATCTATGATTAAATCTCACCTGTCAAATTAATAAATAGAATGTATTACTGTAGCAGCTAAAGCCATTCATTTGCAGAAAGTAAAATTCAACCCTTTTGCATCAAAGGAAAACAAATAAATCTGAGCTTGAAATGTCCTTCATAGTCCAGCTGATGACATTTCTTAACGTACTTGTCACTATGAGCATTAAGAGACCATATATTTCGTGTTTAATTAAAATTAGTCATATAATGATTTATGAAAGATGTCATAATATCAATTGCCCCTTATGTTTTCTTAATATCTTCAATCATATTGAACAAGAAAGGTAACAAGGTAGACTTTCCTTACACTCAATGGCATTTAGATTTAGTGTGAGAAACTTCTGAATGGGAGACCTGAGTGAAAGGAATGATGCTACTGTTTGCTTACATGAGGCTTGTAGAATAGATTTTAGAAAATTCAGATAGCACCTCATACCACAGTGATGGTTGACAACTCCAAAAGAAACCAGTAAGACCAACTGTATCAGCATATTCACCTTCATTTTCTTCCCATCTGATTAGCAAAAACAATTATTCACAGTTATTGTCAGAATTGTCTTTGGGACCAAGGTAATTCCTCACTATCAAATAGAACCATGAAGAAATATATACTACAAGTGATGGAAACATTTAAGAAGCAGGTAAAGAAAGAAGCACACCTCCAGATCACTTTTCTTGCCCCTGGCATAGATGTGCCAAGTACAGAGTATTATGTCTTGATTTGTAATCTTAACGGAAAAAAGAAAATTAGGTGCTTGTTGTGAAGAACAGCTCATTTAATCATCAAAATTACTTGTGTCACTTAATAATGCACCAAACTGATAGAGGAAATGCTGGTTTGATTATAAGTGGCAAATCTGCATACAGTAACTCCTGTCACGATGTAGCTTCAGTAAGAGGATCCAGCTTGATTTGGAGCTAAAGAGAGCCAGTGTGATCCTATGCACAGGTGGAAAACATGAATGATTGATTAAGATTTCTACAGCATTTACAGCCTGATCTGATTTACATTCCTGCTATTTAATTTATCTGTATTACAAGAGCACTAAGGACTAAAAACAGAACTGGCATATGTGGGTCAAGTACACATCAAGAACTGGTTACTTTTTTTTTGAAATCTTACAAGATACTTTGAAAAATAAAGAAAAACATGCTTTTTAACTGTGTTTACAGACAGGGGAATGAGACATGCAAAGTCTGTGGCAGAAGAGGGAGCACCTAAATTATCTACCTACTTGTACGTTATTTCCTTCATCTGCTAGTCTTGAATCAAGCCTGGAAGCAGAACATCTTTGTTTCCACTGATTAATATAATAAACTGGTATTTACTTTCATAGCAAGTAGATGAAGTTCTATTAATTTTTCTAGTTTTATCTGGTTTAGGCTGTGGCTTAGAAACAAAGAGACTGGTGGCAACACTACAGATCTGTTTTTTGTCAGCTTAAGAACTGATTAAAAGAATATACTACGATCAACAACATCACACAGGGAAAATGGTGAGTGAGCACCATACTCCAGGTAACCACACTGTGCACTGGTTTGAAGGCTTTTGTAGGTGCCTTAGCTTGAAATCCCCTTTTTTCTTCTTCTTTTTTTTTATTTCCCCCTCTTTTCCTGAGGAGAGAGAGGAACGGTCCTCCCTGTGCTTTTGGCAATTTGTGAATATAACCCTTCATTCCCTTGCTATTGCTTCAAGTGTTTGATAATTTAACAAAAAAAAAAAAAAAAGGAAACCATTGGGTTATATGAAGGTTTGCACTAATTCACATTTTCTTTTCTGTTGGGTAGCTGAACTGAAACTATCACTTTTTTATAGAGTTTTAACAGAGCCTGCATACAAAGGAGTTCTCCATTCATTGCTGGAAAAAAGCAAACAAGTCTAAAAGAGTATAAGCATAATCTGAAAGTAGGGTAGATGAACAGGAAAAAAAAAGTACTGTAAATCATTTAACAGATGAATGTTTTATATTGACTCATGTGTTCCCTTGTATTCATTGTGAATATTTCATGTTAATATTGTTAGACTTGGCTCATAAAGTATTCTGAGGCCTATAATTCCTACCAATAGGTAGAATTTTTTTTTCTTAAAGAATATGACCTGTCATGAAAATTTCTGTACCCAATTTCTATTCTCAATACCCATAAACTGCATATTTATTGAAATCAATAACTTTTTAAAATTCTGATTTAGTGTACTTTGAAACGATTTGAAACTTTACATTCTTATCCTCCTGCATAGTATCAGCCATTTGTATAATAATTTCTAATGGAGTTCATGTGAGAACAGCAAGCAAGCATGGGAAAAAACTGTGTTATTGCTGAGCTCCATTATATCAGTCCAAAATGAAAAATCCTTGCGGTTAATCCATGTCTCCCTTGTTTTCATTATGGAACCTTATTTTCAAAACAGTGGAAAAGAAGCTATTTCTAATAGACCTGAATTATTACCAGGGAAAATAAAAAATATGAGAGTGAAAGTAAAGCTAAAATGCATATAGGAATTCAAAAGCAACTAGAGAAGTAAAATGTTACCAGTGCTGTCCTATCAATATTCAAGAGTACGCAAAGACTCAGTACATTGGGCTCACTTTTCTTGCTGATAGCAAACAGCCTAACCATCAAATAATACATACAGAGCTACACATACTGTTGTCACTGTGTTTACAAACAATTTAACCCATGATAAATATATTTACAGCCATATGATTTACCTTGAGCCAGTGCAGGCCTACAGGAAAGAAGAAAGGAGTTATTTCCGCATGAGAAGAGACTCATGACTCCAGCAGCTGCCTGATGAATATGCACACAGCAAAATGTCTGAAAAGTTTCCAAAACACAGGGACCAAATATACTCAGTACTGAAAACCCTCATGGCATGCTTTTTACCCAGCTTTACTTCACCAGTTTTGTTTTAATGTCTGCTCAATCAAGGGGAAGAAATTTAATCAAAATGAAAGAATAGAGTGTATGGCTCTTAAATTAGAAGACACTTTATAAAAGAACTTTGAATATTATTTTTGTATCATGATATGAATGCTCTATGGCAGTGGAGCACTGTTCTCAAAAAGCAAATACACCTTCAGTAACTAACACAATTCAGACAGTGCCTCTGGTGCCAACTGACCAGTTAAAGGCCTTTTTAACTCAGACCCACTACTGGCTCAGGAATATAAAGGTACACTCTTCACCTTGCTTTGAGGCTTGTTTAATGCATTGCCACAAGTGTCCTTCTCCCTCTGGGAGACTAACATACACTGCTGGCTCAGCAGAACATGGGCAAAGTTTGTGGGAACGTTTAAATCAAAACCAGTTATATTTAACAGTGTTATTTACAGTTGGTTCAATTGCTATGGGAAAAATACTGATCTTCTCTCGACTTCAGTTTCCCCCCTCTGGCCTAAATAAGAATTATTTTGCAGTGAAATAATATCTTCTTTGATATGAGTCATTACGATTATTATGGCTTTCTAGGAGATGAGCATCTGTACATAAATGACTAGTTGAAAAAAAATACGTATTTGTCTTAAGAAAGCTGTATCAAGAAAATAATACCATAAATATGGCACAAAGACTAATAAATCAGGTCAGATGTGAAAATACATTTCAGTCCTATCAGTCCTATCAGAGCACTGATACAGAAGAAATATTTCAATGCTAAAGAGTACAGTATTGTCCAACAAAGTGAGAGTAAGTATAGAAAGAAAAGCTTTCCCAAAAGCTGAAGAGAGAAAAAAAACTTTGGTTGAGTTTATGTAGTGAGTTGTGTATTTTTAAAGGTTCATTTGCTAACGAAAAGGTTAATTTCCTTCTTTCTTCCTGTGATGCCTCTGATGAAACATAAATCCCCCCCAAAAATTAATGGTGTTCTTTTTACAGATTCTTGCCTGGCCTTGAGACAATAGAATAGTCATAAAAAAGTTTTAGGGAGTAATTTAGAGTTTATTGCAGAATTAAATTCCAGTGAGACCAGAAAAGTCATTGAATGCAGGTGAAAGTGTAGCTCTCACACTGAATTTCCCAGCACAATGCTTTCTTCGAGTAGGCAAGTAAGCCAACAAAAAGTCTACAAGAAAGATTATGGATACTGTGAAAGACACATAAAAACTGCTTGAAAATCTGAAAAATCCTACCCTTACTGTGCTAAAGCTTAGGAACACCAGAGGGTCAGCTGAAGTGAGGCTCTGACTGTACTCTGGTCTTCTGATCTGAGTATAGTGCAGCTGTATTTTATAATATACTTTATTTTAGTCCTTAATGTATCTCTTAAATGAACCAATGAATTCTATATAGTTTATCTAGATAAAGCCCTTTGTCTATGTTTTATCTGAATAACACCCTTATCAATGTTTGCCTATGTTTTTAAACCACATATATGCCACAAATGGAACCAAATCCAGATTATTTTTAATTTTTTTTCCTGGTAGAGAAAGCTTCTAAAAGTAGTTTGTTCAGGCAGCTAAATCTGTTAATGATGAGCCTCATTCACAGCACTCATTAAAATCGTGTTATCTTAAGAAATTATGTAATTTAATTATCCATTATCTATCTGAAAATACTTCTTGGAAGATATAAGAGCACGATACTAAACATAATTCAAAACCAAACTATAAAATGGCATACATAAATCATTTATGCATTCATTCTCATTACACAGATGAACATGACCTAGCATAGCTGCACACAGAACTTTGATTCCCATGACATTTTGACTACCATATTGTAAATCACATATTCTTGGAAAGGCAAAGACATCAAAAGGTAAAGGAAAACGGCTATTTATAATGCAGGGGAGCATGACTTTGCTTAAACTGGTGAATATAATGAAACAATGTGATTTTTGATATGAAATAGGTACAGTCATATAGAGATTTACAGCTAGTTCTGACCAGCTGTTCAGGTCTTATCTCATTGGAAAGATGCATTGCAGTCAAACTAAATGGTTGAGTGAAATGTGTTTAATACTTGTACTAAAAATTGGTTTAGACAGGAATAGAGAGATAGGATGTTTTAAATTAATAAGTAGGAAAACTTTCTTAGCCAATAAACTAGTGAAGAACATCTGACTTCAATACAAAGTTTACAATCTAAAGATGTAACTCATATTGTGTTTTGGGCCTTAAAGGATTCATTAAAGTGCTCAACCATTGGGAGGTAAGTGCTTATTTTAGAATTTTTCTTTTCATTTTTCCCTTTCTTCATCCTCTGTTCTCATTTATATCTTCAGTGTATTTCTCCAGACTCACAAAAGGACTCAAGGACCTGAAAGGAGCTTTCATTTTAGATGTAGGCCCCTACATTTTGATGTGTACCTTGACACCAGTCATTCGGCTTCTGTATGACCTTGATGGGGCTCAGGTGCTGTCAGCAACAGATTCCTGACGCTCCTGATTCTACCTGTTTTGGCCATGATGATCTCTACCTGCTCTTCCTAAGAGCCATCAGAAGTAGTACATTTTTTGGTCTGCTCCCAGTCTCCTCCTTGCTAATCACACTGGTAAATGGGTTTGGAGCATGGGCAATGAAGAGTGTTTTGACAATTTCAGATATGGCAGATTTCACCCTTAACATTAAAAAACCTCAGCTTTAACAATTCATTTTTTAACAGTTTAAGGCCTCTTCTACCTAAATAAATTGGAATCTGCTTTGCATAATTCCAAAAGAATAAATCCTAACAGGTTGTCTAAAGTCAAGTCCTTCAAAATACCTCAGTATTTTCAATTGCAACGTTCTCAGGCAAAATAGAATGATTAACCACTATCCCAGATCATTTCAGAATCATTGCATCTCTGGGACTCTACACTTTCAGCCATGACCTACATTCTTTAATCTTATATATCCAGTTGTGTTCTAATATAATGCCAGTGACAAGTTAAAAATCCCCTGAGGATCTGTCCAGGTTCCATTTTATATAATGACACACAAAAAGCTTTTGTCTTCTCCCAGCCACTATGTTGAATTACTCTTTTCTGCCAAAAATACACAAGTGAATCTACTCTGTTTTTCTTTTTGCACAGTAAAACATGAAGTGCTGCTGGAATTCAGCTGGAAGTTTCTTTCAAATGTTATGGAAGTCTGGGTAGTAACCAAGCTCCTAAATAAAGAGTTAGGCATTGGAGAAATCACACATGAAGCGTGGTAGACAGCTTCAAACCAGAAACTACAGACACTCCGCTGGAGACACATTGCGGCGGAGTGTCTCTGAAGGATATCACTGTGAATTTAATTTGCAAATGAGCTGTGCAGATCTGATCATACACAATAATAAACGTGTTCTTTCAAATAAATACAAAAGATTTAAAAAGCCACAGAGACACTCAGAATTGTTTTAGGTATCCTTGCAAGTCCAACTTAATGAATTAAACAGTTTAATGTTGAAACTGGTTCTATTTAGCAGTGGGGTTTTCAGTTTTCATATCCGTACAATACACAGAGAATAACTACCACTTGGTAAGGCTATTTATTTCATTACAGCAGATGAGCTTGGACGAAAGAGTATCAACAGAACATTTCTGCTATTAAAAAGGTTGCTATTTACCTTTTTAGTTTTCCTCCTACCACTTTATGTAATATAATATCTAAAAATGCAAACTTAGGCCATCTGTTCTTATTTCTCCTTCCAGCCCACTCTTTTCTTTTTTTTCTTTTTCATTCCCCTAGTTTAACCGATTTTAGCAGTACTAGAGCTTATTCTGTGACATTTTGCTACAGGGAAAATCCATGTTTATTTCCATACAATTCATCAGACCCAATCAAACAATGAATATGCAAATTCTGAAAATAGCAAGATTTTTGAAAAAGAGTTGTGAAAAAAGAGAAAACTGGCTATTTATAAATACAGAACTGAAATATTAGAGAGCAGATGTAATGAAGGTTACAACACAGAACAACAATTATAATTAGCCTCTAGATACTACAAAGGAATGTATGAGACACTGCCCAGATCAACAAATAGAACAAAGACAATATGGTTTAATTACACTAAAAAAAAAAAAAAGAATGTATGAGGACAGCACTAGAACTTTGTGAAGTTTTACAGATTAATAGTTTATTCACTGCATAAGGCAGAACAGAAGTAATGAGAAATATTTGCATATATGGATGGCATTGCAAGCAAGAAAAGGGAGAACCTTCTCTTTCAGCATTTGCTTTCCATGTTGGTGAGAAGGACAAGGATAAGTGGCAAAAACCATGGCCTCAACTTGGCTGGCATTACCTTTGGCATCCTGATGCCAAGAATTCCCCAACTGCTTAAGCAAATTTCTGTCCATACTTTGAAGCAGTGTAAAAGAACCAGGGTTGGAAACGTGATCTGACAGAACCCATCCGAAAATTCAGTTAAACCATCCATAAACAACATGGAAAGAAGTAACTAAACAAATGTTATTATGCATGAATAACTCCAGGCAGTCACTTGTCTGTTTAAAAGAGCCTAACTGCTTTGTTTTCTTAGGATTTCCTTTCACAGATGCTGGAGAGATTTTTTTCTCCCCCTTCTTTCTGCAGGATTGTGACTGCAATGCCCATCAGGGAGGATTATTTTGAGAAACAGTCTCCCCATCTGTTGTCTCTTTGAAACAGTGTTAAGTAGTACTTTGCCTCCCTGGAAAAAACCGTCCACATGTTCCATTCCTGCTGTGCAGCAGCAGCATTGAATGAACACCTAGGAAATGCAGCTGAATGGAGCAGTTTCTGAGGACAATGTTTAATGAAAGAATGGAGTTACATTCAGAAAGAATATTACACTCACAAAACCAAAGTGTGCACTGTAACCTGTGGCTTAAATTCCTTCCTGTTTCAACAATGCACAAGTGCTGGGGTGGCTGAACCTTTCCCTTCCTGGCTACTTAAAAGCCAAACTGGGCAGTTGGGTGAGCATATCTATTTTAAGAGTGGAAAGAAAGAAATGCCACACGTAAAAAAAAAAAAAAAAAAAAAAAAAAAAAAAAAAAAAAAATTAAAAAAAAATTCGAGGGCCACTAGGAAAATCATCTCAAAAAAAGCGCTAAAATTTCTGAATTTTCAATTTTCCATATCTCCACTGAGATCTGTGAAATTTCAGGTTTGAATCTAAACTTGTGATCTTTACCACACCTCCCTGTGTTTTTCCTATAACCTGTAACATAGACCCTAATGAATAATACATAAATAAGTATATGTTTTGCTGGTGGTTATGCAAACTTGCTACCTCAGAGGCATAAAAAGCTGTTTCTGTTATTCCTCAGAATTGCTCTGAAATGATCCATAACTTATTTAACTAGTATCTCTAAAATACCCAACTATTTAATATCCTTTTGAATTCTAGTTTAAATGATGGTGCAGGTGCCTCCTATTAAACATTCTGGTAGAAAAGGAGCACATTAACCCCTGTTCCTGAATTCACCATGGCATTCCCTGCTGCTGACATCATCTGACAAAGATGGAAGTGTGCAGTCCATTAGTTTCTTGGCTTGTTCTTTGGGAAAAGTATGAAAAATTAAATCAATATTTGCTGAGTGAAAATAAACCTTGGTTTATAGCTCCTGAGGCACTTCTAAAGAAAGAGGAATGTGTAACATCTAACCAATAATTAGAAAGTACTCGAAAGCCTCTTTCAAATGGTTTCTTGGGATATCAATTCACTAGCTGATTCACTACCATGTCCAAAGAGAGTACACTTGATTTTCCAGTGGATACATTTTTGGATTCCCCCATTTTAACTTCTACCTGGTTCTATATATCTGACAGTGACAACAGATCAGGGCTGGGGCCTGACTGGCAGCGAGCAGGAAGAAACAGGAGTGCTTGTCACAGCAGGGATGAAGGCAAACCGTAAAGACCTCACCACTCACCTTTACCTGACCCTCATCAGACCACACCTGGGGCATTGTGTCCTTCTGGGGGGCCCCAAGACAGGAAACTGGTATTTATTGGTAAACTTGAGTGAGTCCCCAGAGGACCATGAAAGTGGCTGCACCTGAAGCAGCTCCCTGGGGCCTTATGGAGGGGGCTTAGAAAGCTGTGCCAGAGAAAATGGTCGTTAATCAAAGCAGGGTAAAAAATAATTCCCTATGAGCACAACTAAGGATTGGAATGAATTGCCCAAAGAGATTGTGAGAAATCTCTAACATTGAAACTTTTCTAGACCTGAACAGCAGTGTCTGGTTTAAGCTGAGTCAGTGCAGACACTGCTTTTGAGTAGGAGCTGCATGAGAGACCTCATGCGGTCCCTTCCTGCCTGTCATCTGAGTCCTTCAGTATATCCCAACAATGTGCCCAGGTCTCAAGTTTCAGCCTGCTGATCAGTTACATTTTTCTATGACAGGTTTTTAGAGAGATTTTGTGTTCTCTGTCCCAGTTCTGAGAGCTTTAGAGGGCTGAAAAGAGTCATATACTGAATTTCTACAATTTCTATACTTCCTGTCACTGTATGGTCTCAGCTTCTGCAACTCATTTCATCTAAGAAAATGTCACCTAAGAAAAAAAATCTGTGGTAGCCAGTTAAGGGTGAAGAACGGAGGATAAGCCTTCACAGGTTCTTTCAATATCCACTTGAGCTACTAAGTGGAATAAATGGATGATACAGAACTACATCACTTTTCCCTTGATGCATCAGTGTTTAAAATGTATTAGGGTTTCATATTTTGGGGCATTAGGACTCTTGAAAACTTAAAATAGAGAGGAGAAACTCTGAAACAGAAACCTGTTAATATAGGTATAAAATAGGATCTGTCTGCATATGAGATCACACAATCTATGATTCAGTGGAGAAGGGTGATTCAGATCTCATGTTTTGTTGTTGTTGGTATATGGGCCATGTCACTTAGAGGTGCAAAACAGGGCACTATAAATGCAAACAGAAAAGAGGAATAAAGGAGCAGCAATTTGAAGAGATTTTCAATGCAGTTACAGTTCTGAGTATGTTGTAAGTGATACAAGATCAAAAAACATGAAAAGTAATAAGGTTCAGGTTTTTCTTAAGAATATTTTCCTGACAGTCATTGCTTAGTAGTTTTCCATGACAGAAAACTGACTTTAAGAGAGATGAAAAGAGGCTATGAACCTTATATATCCTTGGAAATCACTTTTTTCCCCTTTATTTTCTTTTGATCTTGTAAGCAATACTCCTAATATCCCATTACTTTTTCTCCATTTTCTTTTTAAGTCATATGCTTGATTTCTCATTACTTTTAACATGTGTGGGTTTCCCCATTTTTTTCTCACCCAAATAATGAAAATTGCATGCCTTTAATTTTGTGGCATCAACTTTGTTCATTGCCCTTTTACCTATTAAATGAATTAATTTCCATCAGTGCTTACAGATAGAAAGATACATAGCAGCCTTTTTACTTCTGTGTTTAAAGGCTTAACTGAACAATTCTCTGTTTAACTTCAGCCTGTTATTTAACTTATACATGGCACATCCTATCAGTCATAGAAAGCAACACTGAAGAGACCTCATATACATATTTGACCTCAGCAAACTGTTCCAATGCTCTGGGATTCCTAGCATGGGAAATCTTTTCTGACTTATCCAAATATAATTAATCTAAGAAGCTGTGATTAATCTCTATCATCCTACAAAACAGAAATACCAACTAGTCATGTCTCATTACACCAGTAATTATTTGAAAACTTGTCATAATTCCTCTCAAACTAAACTGCATCTACCCCTTCTTCTCACCTTCCCTTTGACATTTTTCGAGACTTCTGGCCATTCTTTCTAAATGTCCTAGAATTCATCACATTTTTTTCAGATCTGCTTTTATTTTTAAGGTCTAATCCTATTCCCTACCATGTCCAACCCCTTCCTGCTTCTGGCTGGTGATACTGAATATAGTAAGGATATTATTCACACTATCATCAAGATCATAAATTAATATATTTAGTAAAAAAAAGGTTCAGAATAAACACCTGATGAATAGTACTCAGTACCCAACTGCATTGTAAAAGCAAAACATTCAAAATAACTGAGAAAAAATTTCTAGAACTAGATCATATATCCTTAGTTTGCCCATAAGAATGTCACAGCAAAATGTGTATTCCTGCTAGCACACATGAATTCTTACCACACATCACTTCCAACATGCATTTGCATCCACTATATGGATCCTTCAAAAGAGAGAATGGACTGCCTGCCTTCTGCATCAAAAACCCATTTTTCATGGCCTTTTACTTCCTTTAATGTTTTGGAGGAAGAATCAAACCCCATCTGTAATGATTATACAGAGTGGACATAACATTCTCTTGACGAGCCTGGCTGTAAGGTTTCTCCAGCAACGGCTGGCCAGAGCTCAGGACTCTGGATCCATTCCTGATGTAGACATTCCTGCTCTACTCAACCTGCACAAAACCATCTTTGTGCCCAAATCTGTTCTTATACAAAAGGCAGGAAGTTTTTCCTCACATTTACTTTGGGAGGAGATCCTGCCTTGCTGATGGAAACAGACTCTGAATATTGAAGTCATAAGAAATAATGATACATCAAAATAGATCTTAAAATTATGTAAAAATACCAAATCTGGCATGGAAATACGGAGCTTTTGCCTCTGTGTTACCGAGCACTAGCCAAAATGTCAAACTACAATGTATGTCAAATCACATTTTGTATACAAAAGGAATAACAACCACAGAAAAAGTCAACAACATTGGGTCTGACAGGAGTGGCATCATGCTCTGAGTGTCTGCTAGACCACAGACTATGGAGACTCGTGTCTTAAAATATTCACTGATGAACAAATTAAGATCTTGTATTGCTAAATCTCACATTTTTACTTTTGGATCTCACATTCCTGGTATGAGAGAAAAGCAGAAACAGTAAAAATATCTTTACTGAAAAATAAGAGAGATTACAATTGTGAAAAGTGACATTTTGAGGCTGAACTATTTTCTGTCAAGTAGTGGCCTTTTCTTGCATTAATGGAAAAGAAGGCTGCACCTCCCTGTGCAAAGACCTGGACTTAGACAACCCTGATATAGACAGCAGTCAAAAATGCTCTTAATTCTCACCAAAGTTTGTGAGACTTCAGCTTGGGTTTTATCCCAAGCAGGCATTTCAAGCTGCTTCCTGCAGCCTCTCATCAGGAATCTGTAGACTTCACTCTTCCAAAAACATAAATATTTGTGGAAAAACTCATAAGACACTTCTTCTAGAAAGAAGTAATCACTCTTTTAAGATAGCCAAGGTATTTTTAGTGTGCAGAAACCAAATGTCTGCTGCTGATGTTGTTCTTGTCGCATTGTAGATTGGGGAAAACTAATAAATAAATGAACTGTGTTTTCCTGGTCTATAAGAATTCTTGTTCTTCATGTGGGAATAAAAATAATACTATAGATGTGCACAGTTTAAATTAACAGATTTAGCAGCCTCAAGAACACTATTTTTTTTTGTAGGAATAAATAAGAAAAATTCTTAAATTCTTAATTTTCCAAAAGCATAAAACATCATGTTCCTTACAGCAAATTAAAATATTGAAATGAAAAACTAAAGAAAAAGGACCCTATTCCGTACCTTATCACTAACCTATACCTTAGTATAGAGTGATAGTGAATGCTTTTAATGGCAAACTGACCTTTGCAGCAGGAAATAACTGATTCTTCATAGCTCTCTGTTATATATACAGTGCCCTAGGACATAAACATATCATTTACAGAACATAATAATCCTGCCAAATGTGAGTATACACAGATGAAAATATATTTGCAATTATACTGGTCCATCAAATGTGCTGTTTGATTTCAAGAAGACCTGTTTAGTTTCATTCCAATATGCATATATTCAAATACCAGAACATAGTTATTGAAAAGTACTCATTCCTTGAAAAGTATTATTTCCTCAATTTCTACTGTGTCTTTCCCTCCGATATTCAGTGCTGATTCTGTACACATGGTATTTCTTCCTGTCTCCTTGCTAAATAGAGAATATATGCAGTTACGAGCTACATGCAAGTACGGAAAAATAATCTAAAAAAAGGGTATGCAAATAGGTTGAAGTGCCACTGGCAAAAACCATATTTACGAACAGTAAGTCTAAACTCGTCCCACAGAAAGTACGTATTATACGAACAGGGTTTCCTCCTTCCTTCATATAAAGATGTCCCCTAGAAATGAGCCCAGCCTTGCCCATGAGCCCACCCTCTTCAACTCATGACTGAGAGCTGGACAACCCCAGCATTCTCCTTTTCTCTTCAGCCCAGTGCTGAAGCAGAGTCTGCCTTCCTGGGATGGTTTCAAAAGCCAGTGGTCTTAAACATAGTGATTTAGCACAAGGTATGTACAGGGAGAAAGCTGTAGTTTGAACACAGGGGTTTGATCTAGGCTCTTTATACAAAATAAACTGTATAAAATATTGTGCACAAGAAATCCAGCCGAAGACTAATACATATGTGTACATATCAATTTATGACTCCTCAAAATCATGCTTTTCTTAAACTCTTGCAGAGCAGAGACTTTTCTTAGGCATTAAAAAAACTATTCAGAAAACAACCATTATTGTGTTTCTCAGAAAGTATCTTAGTATAGTGGTTTCTTCACATAAAAATGTAGTATCATGGAACCGGACCCTCTAGGTAACATTCCAGTGTAAGAAAGCCTAATCAGGTCAGTGGCAGGAAGATGGGGTTTGCAGTTCCCTCAAAGAGTTTTATGATAACAGAACCTTAGATATTTACCGTATAAAATAGCATTTGGTAAGTCTGTTTCTGGCAGAAGCTTGTAAATCTAAGTACAGTGAAAGAGCTCTTAGACAACAACTTGTTTTCTTTACTGTTCTAGCACAAGATCAAAGCACATAAGCACACAGAGTATTTTGGGTTTGTGTTTTGGTTGTAGTTAGGCTACCAGAATTTTTTCTTTTAAGTCAAATGCTCAGAAAGTGATTGTTTGGAATAAAAACCTGATGATAATATTTCAAAAAAATATTCTCTTTGCATAAAATCCTGAAATACCACTGTATACCCATTTTAAGAAAGAGTTCCCAATTTTTTACTGCTAAGCTCTAAAATAATTCATTTTAAAAATAATTTCCCAAGTAGCACAGGATTTTGGCATTTTAAAAAATGCAGCAGGTTGAATCTTCTAAGAAGTTGGCTTCAGCTTGATGGCTTTCTTGAAAGAACTATTATTCTCACCTATCGAGTTTGGGTTTTTTCTTTTAGTCTGACAGTTTAGGTGAATCACCTGACTTCTAAGAGACAGGACTGAAACAATGCTTAAGTCATATGTTTTTTGTTAAATAACAAAACAAACATTAAGTCTTAATTTGCCATTCTAGGATATCAATATTCTACTCAGTGATAAGCAATTTGTCTGACTCCATCGAATATTTACCAGGGAAAAGTAGCAGTGAGACTCCAGAAGTGACTATGTTCTAATTAAATAACTACTAATAATTAGATTTAAGTTACATTTGGCAAAATAGAGAGAGACCTATATTTGATACATTGTGCACTATACTTTTGAGTTCTTTTACTTAGTATTGATATGAATGTGTATATTTGGGCAGTCACAATTATGTTGTCAGACTTGATTTAAAAAGCTGTTTGAAGGGTCCAGATTTTACGTTGATTAAGAAGGCAAGAATCATCTCTGAACTATGATTTTAGTCTAGCACTTAATCTAGTGTCCTTTTTGCTCAGTCCACCTCCATACAACTCCTTCACACACTAGCTGTATTTTGAGCACATGGATTAAAAGAAAACGGTGTCTGGGTCTTCTAAATGAAAAGTCCACCCACAGGCCGTTGACTTGGCAGTAAGTGCTCAGACCTGCTTAGTTCCTGCTCTAGTACAGAATGGCAATGAGCTAACAGGAACACACCCCACCCCCCCAACCAGAAATACGTATGTACAGTAATAAATGTATGGCCTACCTTTTTTCTAGTTTTTCAAAATTCATTTTTCCATGTTTTAATATACAGTTAGACACCAACTGGCAACCATAAAATGTATTAGAAGATAGACCATGGGAAAAAATGAGAGATTGTATCAAATTCTAAAATTCCATCAAAGAAATGTTTTAATATCGGATGCTATTTTTCTCAGGAATTCAGTAATTAAACTATTTACCCCTGGCTAGAATATGCTAGGAGAATCATGAAGGAAAGCAAAATGTTATCAATGTTATACTACTACTACTACTATAAAAATATATTTATATATAGCTTTAAACAAGCTATTTTTTAAAATATGTGGATTCATACAGTTCAAAAGAGTTCTTTTTTGTTTGTTTGTTTGGGGTTTTTTAATAATTACAATATATTATTTCAGGATAAAAATAATTTGAAACAGTTAATGTATTTTTCTAAGCATCAGAACATTATTTGATATGTAATTACTAGTCTTCTAAATCATCACCTTAGAGAATTAACTACGTATTTACTTCTTATGTCTTTAAGAAAGCATCCTTGACATGACCCATATAAAACAGCTACCTCTACCCAAATCTTAAGCCATCTGAGAGACAGTGATATTAGCACTTGTGTCTAAAGCAACACAAGGAATTAAAAGATGAAACAGAAAGAACTCACAGATCAGAACGTGATAAAAGACAATGTGGCAATATATCGACATTGACATTGTCCTTCTTTTTCATTTTATCCATCTTTTATAACATTTATTTTTGCATTTGCTTGTTCACATATATCTTTTGTCTTCTTTTTTAATGTGTGATTTCATATTTGATAGACAGGAAAAAAATAGAGTAAACAAGAGCCATGTTTTCTTTGAGCTTAAGGATACAGACAACTAGAGAAATCATGGGAGCTGAGAAGCCCCTGGTAAGTGAAAAAGACTTATGCCAGAATATACTAAGATACTCTTATGAACATCATTCTGGTTTGATACAAAAAGTATGTTTTTGGAACAATGTGTTTAAATATTCTTCATCAGACGTTTTTTACATAAAAAAATTGAAGTCATTTTTTGTGACAATACCACATTTGTGCTCAGGGGCAAATTTTTATGTGGGATTGGTTTATCACACAAAAGGTGTCAGGAAAACATTTCACACCAGGCAGTGTCCTCATGTAAATTTAGTCCTTTGTGATAATTTATTATGATGGAATTCTAAAACACCAGTATCTGATCCGAGCTTGTGGGCACAGAAAGCAGAACACTATGCTTCAAAGACAATGCGTGTTCAGATAGAAAACAGCCTGTCACATTTTTGTTTTCTGTGGCAGTTCTATCTGCTACAGATAAACAAAGTTTTTCCTAGCACAGGTTATCATCATAACCAATACTGAAATGCATTAAGCATAAAGCCTGGGCTTGCTTTCTCTTTTTTTCAGGCTGAGGTTGCAAAGAAACGCAAG
The DNA here is from genome assembly GCA_013399855.1 of Oxyruncus cristatus. Classification (NCBI taxonomy): domain Eukaryota; kingdom Metazoa; phylum Chordata; class Aves; order Passeriformes; family Cotingidae; genus Oxyruncus; species Oxyruncus cristatus. The sequence goes on along the minus strand of VXAY01003693.1, from coordinate 308,398 downwards.
GACAATTTTGCATTTCAAAGTACTTACAGCCAAAATTGGTATTGCCTGATAATTGGTGGATAAATTTTATGTACCGGGGTCAACTATTTTGATATCTAAATGATCTAGGAGCACTGAAAAACATGAGTTGGCCTTTGTGTGGTCTACTTACTGCATCAGAGGCTGAAGATCCTATTTCCCACTACCTAAGTTGATGCCCAAAATGTCAGTTGCATGCAGCTGAAAAAAAAAATTAAAGTAGATGCATCTGAGATGAAAAATTAACCAGATGATGATGATGATGCAAGTTTTAATATACAGAACAATCTACACAATCTTTGGAGTACTCTTGTCCCTCAAAACCAACTGACACCCAATTAACAATGTGAATAGAAGGTACAGCTTATAAAATACCTACAGGAATAATATTATCAATGGTCTCTACCTTAGTGAAATCTGAGCAGTCAAGCAATTACAGTGTCTAATTCTTTTGACATACCCTCTATGTGGTGGGAATCCTGGAAAAAACTATGAAGATTTGATGTCAGCAGGCTTTTATTCTATTGCAGACCCCTTGCTTCTCTTAGAATAATAAGCTGAACCTCTGGAGTGAAAGTGCCTAACAATTTTGTAGGAAGTCCAGGAACTCTTTTGAGACAAGAAGATTCTGCTAACAGAACAAAATTTCAGTAAATAAAGTGCAGAGTAAAGCTGCTATGCTACAATAGACACAGTTGCTGCAGCTAAGACAATATTTGCACAGTTCAAACTCTTAGCTGCCAACAAATTTGATTCCCTCATCAAAACATACACAGCATTTTTATCCTTCAAGGGAATGTTGTGATAACTGATGAGAGAGATTACAGCAGTAAAATCATAAAAACATCATGTTTACAGGTAATGAAGTGTACCCTGAGCAAAGGCTGATACTTAAACACGCATACATACATACATACGTATATACATATACGCATATACACCAAGAGGAAGAGAGATTTGGAATATTCTACAGCTTTCTATCACTTGAAGTGCCTGTATTTCACAGGTTGGGGAAATTACTTAATTAATAGGATCCTTGATTAGAAATATTAAGAACCAGGTTTGTAACGTTAGTTTGCTTGGAAACAGTGATAAAAATACAGTGACAGTGTAAGATATTGGCTCAATTTATCACAGAACTATCCAAGTGCCAACATGTATTTCATTCACCTAATAATATTGATCTATTGCTTACTGTTGGGAGTTAAATATTTTGTGTTTGGAATCAGACAAAATTAGCTTCGGGGCTGAAGGCTGGATCTATGTTTTTTAGAGACTCTGAGGCAGTAACTACTGTAACTATCTTTTTCTGATGGATAAATATAATTTTGAATTTGGACATTGGGAACTACCAGATTGTCCTGAGTATTGAAAGGTTTGAGAAGGATCTGAGTGTCAGATTTGGTGCAGACTTGACTCAGTCCAGAGAGAAATTCTGATGCTTTTATTCTATTGGAAACATTTCACTTCCTCTTCATTTAAGAGGTTTTTTTTAGAATAATTATTTCTTTATTTCTCCCTTGAGTTTTAGAAAGATGGGCTTTGAACTGAAACAATGTCAGGTCACATCTCGCAGTTTCTGATAAATATGTTTGTCTATTAATTTACTAGTTTATAATCAGCACTAGGGAGGCTTGTTACTGTCTATATTTGCTTTGCTTTCGGCAGAAAAAATAGGAGAGGTAAAAAAATTTTTTATTGTTGGTCATGGTCCAAGTACCTATTTTAGATTGAGGTGCTCTTACTTTGGGAAATCATGAGATTCCCTGAATTTCTTACTTCACTAATAGTTGCTAAATTGCATTTTGGACAGTAGAACTTGGGATTCTGGTTCCAAAATTTGGCAAGGGTCAGCTTTTATGGTCATCTAGTGTTTCCCCTCTGGACAGGAAGTGTTTCCTGTGTCTGATAAAAAGACACAGGGAGGAGAGATAAAAACCTTGCATATTCCCCCTAATCCTATCACACACTAAGTCACCTCATTCATACTGACTCCACCAATGCTGCTTTCCCCATTTCCTGAGTTACTTAGCAACAACCATCCCTCCCTTTTCCACTCCCCCATCCATCTTTTCATTTTCTTTTCCTCAGTTGCAATCACGATTTCCAGGCTGTTTAGAAAAATGAGGATGCCCAGCAGCATAGGGCAAGCTTTTCCTTCCAACCTCCTTTTTTATGTCTGCCAAATTCTTCTCGCCTCCAAAATGAAAATCCAGGCTGCCTGCATATGTGTTATCAAAGGTTAAAAAGCACCTCGGCTGACACCACGCATGTGTTAATCTGTGCTGCAGCGGAGTGCATCATTTCCACTTTGACCTCAGAGTTAATCTGCATTCAGGCAGAAGCTCTGTTGCTTTATTCTTTCATTGTTGTTGTTTTTTTCCCTCCATATATTCTTTCTTGCTCTATTGGATTTTCTTGCATGTGTGTCAACGGTTCTGTAAATGTGTGCATGTGTATGTGCTTCTTTCCTTGACTGTTTTTATTCTGAGTGTCTGTGATTCTGGCTTTTTGTTTGGGTTCTATTTTTTTCCTTTTCTCCCAATTATATTATTTCTCTAGATTTGCAAGCTGCTGCCTGCTGCCTGAGCTGACGTTTTCTGATTATATCTGCAAGGGGCTTGTGCAGATCTGATTTCTGTCCCCCTGCATATTAATTCCTGCAGCTGGGCGCAATGTCTCATCCCACTGACGGGACCTGGTAGGGAGGGGGGAAGAACCACTACCAAAAAAAAAATTAAAGAAAGGGACGGATCCATCTG
>VXAY01003693.1:243540-305571 GCA_013399855.1 Oxyruncus cristatus | reverse complement strand
GGGGGGCGGTGTGGGGGATTGGAATAGAGATGATTCCTCCAAATCCAACAAGCCTGGGGAGCACTGCATTCTTGAATCCTGCATTTTCTCTCAAAATGATGGTGTGGGCACTTCTGTTCCTCTCTCTCATCCAGTGGTAAGATGTGCTTTCTGATTCTGTTAGGGGGGTGGGGGGATGGAGGGCTGGGGGTGAAGAATCTCTTTGTGAATTTGCCTATTTGCCGTGAGAATGCCGGAGGTTTGGGTATTGGCATTGCATTCATCTCCTAGCAGCTGTGATCTTACAATGTTTTATTTCTCTTACAACTGTCGCTCTGACATGGCTAGGGAGGGTGAGCGGCGGGCGTGTATGATGGTGGTACACGCCGGCGTGTTCACAGAATTTGGTGCCATATTAATGAAGCCTTTTATCTCTGAATTAATTGCTTGGTCCAATGCATGGAGTTCTAACGCAGCTGTGTTTTGGGGGCAGAACGTCCGCACATTCGTGCTTGTTTTTCCCGAGCGGGCAGACCCATCATGGCTGTGCGGGGCTGCGGCAGCGCGCTGCGAGTGGCTGCGAGCGGCGGACAGGGCTGAGCACCAAGGACAGGGATGCGGGACCCGCACAGCCCTCCCGGGTACCCTCACAGCCCTCCCGGATGCCTCAGAGCCCTCCCGGGTCCCTCACAGTTCTCCCGGGTCCCTCACAGACCTCCCGGATGCCTCAGAGCCCTCCCGTGTACCCTCACAGCCCTGCCGGGTCCCTCACAGCCCTCCCGGATCCCTCACAGCCCTCCCGGCCCCGCACAGCCTTCCGGGTGCCTCAGAGCTCTGCCGGGTCCCTCAGAGCCCTCCCGGGCGGCTCCCGACCCCTTGCCGGGCTCGTCACGCTGCCGAGCAGGCTGCGATAGTGTTCGCGGACCAGATGAGATGGATGTTTTACAACAGCGTTTTCCCCCACACCAACACTTCCTGTTGGACGACCTGTGCGTGCTGCATAAGTGTGCAGATAACCGAAATGTAAAGAGGTAAAAATCTCAAGAGTAGAGAAAGAGTTTATATGTGGATGAGCAAAAAGTGGAGGGCGGGAGTATTGCTGCAGCGCCAAGCTCTGCGCTGAACCAGACATTCCTGCAAAAACTTGTGGACTGTGCATTTAACAGGTCAGATGAAAAAACAGCACTGCATTCATTGCAAAGTACCTGGCCTTTCCAGCAGTAACAGACTGTTCCTCACAGCTACTCTTAATGCTGTGTTAATACAGGCTTCTCATTCAAATTTACCTTCTTGATTCTTCCCTCCTTTTACCTGGACACTACCACGCTGAAAAGTATGTTCTTTCTGCTTCCTTTTCTGTTTTCTTTAAGAAAAAACAGACTTTGTAGCTGCAGTGATAGAATCTTTCTTCTAAGTCAAATAAAAAGCCAAAATGATTGGAAATTAAAAGTTTTTTTTTTTTTTCACACACACAAAAAAGGGCTTTTTAAAGAATTCCTGTGAAAAGAAAGTTAAAACGGTTGAAAATGAAAGTGAAATAAAACTTGGTGAGCCTACCATGAGGGATACCTTGTTGTTGGGAGTAAGACAGGTGTGAAGTAATCTCTGATCCTTACAGAGCCATTTATGATTGCTATGTGAATACAGCAATGGAAAATGAGCTTTTACAGGATTTTATGACACAGGCTCTCAGATTATTTTCCACTAAAATAATCTCAAATACGTATATTAACACACTTCCTTCTTTTCACTCATTTTTCAGAATAGCATCATCACCTGAGAGGAATTTTGCCAAAATTATTTCATAAGCTCTAAAAGAAACTCTTCGTAATGCAACTTAAAGTTTTATCTCCGCAAAAGGTTCTGTTTTCTTTTCACAGCCACCTGATAGCCAAAATGGTTTCCTCTGACAGTTTCCTGACCTCATAAATTCTAAGAATATATAAGCAAAAAATACTATTAAACAGCTACAAGAAAAGGAAAAATAGTCCTTAGTGCTTTACAGAAACATTTTAAATGAGCCAACATGCAAATATTGTTTTAATTCTAACAATCAGGAAATCTAACAATTTCCTCCTTCTGTTGTGGAAGAAACCTTATTATTAGTTTTGGAAATTCACGGACTAAGGATGAGTTACAAAAAGTTGAACTTACATACCATTTATTTACAGCCAGGATGAAAGATTTTCCTCATTAAAATCTAATCAAAACCTTTAGAAGCAGGGCAATATAATTTATTATGTGGCACTTGTCTGAAATTCTGGAAGGCCAATGCAGCTGAACACTAACAAAAGTGCTCCATGTTATGCATCTGAATAAATGTGTTGACATCAATCAGAATACACACAGAGGTTTAAATATTTGCAGAATCTGATCAAAGTAATTGAACACATGAAAGTTGATTACTAGTACTGTGCAGAAGTTTGAACCCTGTTAATACGGAAAATATTATGTAGAGAAATTTACTGTTGCAAAGTTGTTGACATTTACAAGATTAAAGAAAGAAAAGTCAAGACATCACTAAGCATTAATGGAAGTTACTAAAATTCTGGCTTTGACTTTAGCAAACCATGATTTGAACAAATTCAGAACAAATGTTATATTACAGCACTTCAATATTTTATCTTCAAAAGAATTTGTGTGAGATTTATTACATGCACAGAGTATATACTTACAATTGGGCAGAGTAAAGTTTTAGGAAGTGCTTTCTTCCAATTAGTTTCTTGACATTAATAACTTTACTGCAAACTTCTTGCAGTTCTTCATCATCTTAGCACTCAGACTAGTGTAACAGCATTGTGCAGTCCATCACATTGACTGACTGGTTAGTCAAATCAAGCTCCAGATTTCTGAACACTGTACATAAAAAATCTTAGGATTAAGTGACAGTTTAAAATTATAAATAAAATAAATTAATATTTACACACCTTAATATGTGGTTTAATTGGAATTAATTAGTTGATTACCCTTATTGAACAACAGTAAGTATTTAACGTTACATATAATAGGACTCACCAGCAAAGTTTCAAAATTATTTAAAGCTATACTCTGCACACGATTTGCATATAGTGTTTATTAGTTATTTTTGAAGAGTCTTTAGCTTTAACAAATTGTCAGCAAAATCCACATGAATACAGTGCAAAGTAATGTCCAGATGGAAAATGTGGAACACTAGCAACTTTTATTTTTTCACTTGTGAGTGCTCAGGTAGCATCATGGCAATGTTTATATGCTGCAGTTACATACCTAAAACCAAAAACTGTCAGCACTGATAAAAAAAATCCATAATCACTTTAGTACCAAAATAGTTTGGTGCCTTTGTGAAACATATTTTTATTAGAAAAATAACTGAGCATGGGTGTAAATAAAATTGGTTTTCTCTTGTAAAGTGATGTGATATAAATAGGAATTAAAACGGGCATGGGTGTCCTCCAGATGGACAGTCATTTAGAATCACTGTAAAACTTGCTAACATCAGTTTGTAGTATTCCTGCAGCTGTAGTTAATCATATACTTCCAATACTTCCACACAGCATACAGCACTAAATACTAAGTCAAGGTCCCACTGTCAGAAGAAGGAGCTGCTCAGAAAGAGAACATTTCTCAATTCATGAGGAATGGTTCCCTTTAAAGAAACATCATGACAGAAGATGTGAATCTAGGTGCTGTCAAAATATGACTTTATCCTTGCCTATGATACTATGCAATTGAATATTTAATACACTACAGTGTTTGAGTCAGCAGAGCTGAGGCTGTACAGACACAAGACCTGCTCACTACATGTCAGGGGTGGCAAGGAGGGTGAGACTGCCTTTGAGTTTTTCATAGCCATGAGTTTTTCATAGGCATGGTTCATTCCTGCATTACTGCTGTCTGCTGTAATGCTGGGACACAAACTTGGAACAACTACCATTGTCATAAAAAGAGTACCAAATCCACTGATCTAAGGTAGATTTGAAAATTAAGTAATACCTTGTAGACATATATTCAAGTGAGCTCCAAAGCAAAGGCAGTTTAAAGGTCAATAGCTCTGACTGGCACTGTCCTGCAGCAAGAGATGCTCTGGCTCATTTGAAGCTGGCTCAGAACCCTGCAGCCTTTACCTTCTAATAGCTGGTGTCAGCCACTCCAGCTCTACAAGTTCTATATATTCCTAAATTCAAAGATTCTATTGGGGTGATCATTTGATTATTTATTTTTTAGCATTCAGCAGGATAACTGGAGTGTACTGTGGTTATCTGTCTCACTACTACAGTCTCAGCTGCAGCTTTTCAAACTATTGTACCTGCAGCCCCACTCACAGCCTTATACAGAAAATAGGTGGCTTATGTGAGAATGGAAGTGAGGAACAGGCAGCTAGCCTGGGGCTTGGTTAATATGAATTCAGGCTTAGAAAATCACAGAATATTCAGGGTTGGAAAGGACCTCTGGAGACCATCCAGTCCAGCGCCCTGCCAAGGCAGGGTCACCTGGAACAGGTGATGCAGGAACATGTCCAGGTGGGTTTGAAATGTCTCCAGACAAGGAGATTCCACACCCTCCCTGGGCAGCTGTTCCAGTGCTCTGACAGCCTCAGTGTAAAGTTCTTCCTCATGTTAGGGTGTTCTAGTTTATGGCCATTGCTCCTCGTCCTGTTGCTGGGCATCACTGAAAAGAGTCTGGCTACATACAGAAAAACAGACACATAAAAAACCCCAAAACCAAAACCTGACATAGGATGTCAAAACTGAAAGGTTTGTTTTTTTTTTTAATTTTCATCCTTCATAGCCTGTCTAGGGTTGAACATTTTTAACAGGCTCTTATCACAATACAAATCCATTTTAACACAAATGATAAAGTTTAATTGTCCATTGTTCCAGTTTTGCTTACTTAGAAATCCACACCCTATCCTATACGTACTGCTGAAAATCTCAGCAGTTCTGGGAATCTTCTCACATGTCAAGCCTTGTTTTATCCTCTCAGTAATCCCTGATCCACTGAAGTCAGTCTGTTGCTGAGGGAAAAGCCAAGACATATCCAGTATAGATTCTTACAAGTGGCTATATGCTCATAAGTAAGAACTGGGAAATCACCCAAAGTTAAATTATAACTCAGTAAGGATCTTCAAAAAGTGTTTCTTACACTGCATAATGCTTTTATTTTTTTGCAGAAAGCTCTCAACCTACATCCCAGCCAACTGATTTACAATAGTTCTAAACACTTTTTCCTTCATTCCTGCTTTTTTATTCTATGTAGAAGATCAACGTAAGCTTTACACTCCACTCCAGCCCACAGACTGTAATGTAAATTGATTTTCAGTGGCACATAGGTCTTGTCCTGGCCCTCTGGACATAAAGGAATTTCTCCATCCATGAACAGGGCTTGTTTTCTCTGAATAGAAGTTCTGAACAAGAACTAGGGAGGCTTTCTGGCAGTAAAAGAGAAAGAGACATGTTTATTTTCTTTTTAGAAAAGATATGACAACTGATGATAGAAATGGACATTCAGGTAACTTCACTGGAAGTATACATATGCTTTCTGGGCTCAAAGGAGGAGGTTGTTTACTTAAAACAAGATACATTCATTATATGATGAATAAAAAGACTGCAGAAAGCACCAGGAAAGAACCATAAATTGCAGAAAAAAAGAGCCCATCATCATAGTCAGGTAACTATAATTATTATTATTATTAGGTAAGGAAGAGCCTATCTCAAAAAATGAGACTAAAACCAAACTCATTGAGCACAAACAAAATTAGGGACTACAACTGCCCCTAGTGAAAATATCCAACACACAAAAACCGGGGTGAAGAGCTATTTTAGCTGATGGAGAGATGAGAAAGGAGCAGTATAAAGTGTCTATTCAAGATGCACCTATTGTTTTTTAAACTTTAGACTCAATATGAAGAGTGACTTTTGATGACTTAAAATTTAACATTCATTGGATCCTTCCTTTTCATATTGATTATGGCCCAAATTGTCCCAATAGTAATAAGAAGCATCCCACAAGAGCCTGAATTCAGCTGATGTATTCAGCTGTGGAGAGGCAGTGTCTTTGCAGGCATTTTATTCAGGTGAGCTCCTGGCTCAGAAGAGCCCTGGTGCAGTAAGTAGGAGCTTTGCTGTTCTTTGGGTCTGGTTTTCTATTTGTGATGTCCAGAAGTAACCTGCTTGTTTGATTCTTCAAATTAAGAAGAAATTCAGCTTTGCACTAAGCCAGAAGGTGGAGAAAACAGCAAAACAGAACATAATATTACTTGCTTTTAAACTTGTCATACAAAGTGGTCAGAATTTAATTTATATCACAATGTGTAACCATCTCCTTCCATCTGAGAAATTTGCAAAAAGCTATATATTTTTTTTCATCTATATGAAAAAAGAGTGGGAAGAGGGAGATAGTGGGTACATATTTTCACGAGTTCCAACACCTGCCAACTGGCTGAGAAAAACTGAGGTAAAAGAGGGGCGAAGGTGGTAGGTTGAAGAAAGTATTGAGAGAACAGTGAGAATTACATCTAGTGTGATTCTGGGGTATTTTATAGTTATGACAGGAAATTAATATGCGAGTCTTGTCAGACTGAATATTGGGTATTCAGTCTGACACACGGTGATATCCTCTTATTTATATAACAGTAATATTTTTAACACAACTGCTGTCAAAAAAGAAGGCTTTAATGCTGCTGAAAACCACCAGTGACTGCATAAGCAGAAGAGAAATTTAGCAAACACCTTCCCATGTAAATGACTACCTCAGCTGCATAATGTTCCTTCATGTGATGTCCTAAGCAATACAGAAAAAGTTGACTACAGCAGCATTACTGGTTCGCTCTTATGTAAGTGGCATAGAGCACCCAATGAAATGATCCCTGGCTGCGTGAAAACTTAGGACAATGGTTTTCTTTTTAGTAAGTGAGGTAATGCAGAGCCCAGTATTTACATAGATTCAAAGAGAAGAAAAATACTTCAAAATCCATTGAACTCAATGGTAACATTCCATTACAGGAAATCTCTATCTTCATGTTTCTGGAAGAGCAGAGATTTTGGCAGGGATATTCTGCCCTTTCCTTTTGCTCTTAGTTTCTCCTATTGGCATCTGCCAGATGCAAAATACGTGGCTCAATATATTGCTGGTTTGACCCAGAGTAATGATTACATTACTGCTAAGTGGGAGCAGGGCAACGGATGATCACCATTAATGAAGAAGATCACTCCTGTGTCAGATTTTAACACCTGGAGGATCACTTCTATTTTTCAGATTTAGTGGAATGACATCTTCACACATATTCACTAAAGTACAACAGCTGTGAAATCTGGCCATTGTATATAAGACTAAATATTACTCTTACAAGATAGAACTTTCATCTGTTTGCAGAGAGACAGCAAAATATTAAATAGCATTTTTACAATACATTAGCCAACATGTACAGATTATTACCAGAAATAAAAGATCAATATATGGGAAAAATACATTTAAAAGAAATGAAGGATAATAATGAGTATTTGGAAGGAATGGAATGAGTAGTTATTTACTTTTTATGCTTGGATTACCTCTTTCTAAATGAAGCAGGTAACCATGTATGAAATTGTATTTTTTACTGAATGTCATCTTGGACTTTGGTGAGAACCCTTGAGATGAAAAGCTAGATTTTTTCTGAGCTATTTATCATCTTAAGCTTTTTGAATGCTCTGTGTTGTACTGAAAAATACTACTGGTTCTATACATTGATGAGAAATGCATCTTAAAGAGGATCTCATACATACCTAAAATAACTCTCTGCCAGAATTCCCCAGAAAAAAAGTGGGTGATCTGAGAAAACGAGTGTTTTCCTTCAATAATGATTCAGTACTACATTGTGTAACACAAATAGCAGGTTCTGGTCATATGAAGCTTTTGTTAATCCATAGCAAGATATCTTCAAATCCAAACAGAAATCTGCCTGCTGCAACAGATTGAGGATTATCTACTGAATTCCACTTTCATTTAATTCCCTTAGATTATTTTTCATGAGAGAAAAAGGAGTAGAAGGAGAAAGAATGAGAAAGAGAACAATTAAGAACAATTAATCAGATAATGCTAGAAAGCCTTACTAAACTAATCAATGTATTATTCAATATATTATCAAGTAATAATGCCCTTTGGAGACCTAATGAACCATGAATATGTTTGCTAAAGCTGGAGAACTGTGTCACCAAACCAGAATGAATTGTACTCATAATGATCAGACAAAGAGATCAGTAATCTCTTGGCCATTTTGTGTACATTCTATGAGAGAGTGTACTCTGCTTTTCCTCTCCAAAAACTGATGAAGACGCAGAAGACTTCACAGTGCAGATTAACACTAAAAAGGCTTCAATGAGATGTATAGCAGATACTGATGAAGGCAAGGGAAAACAGTTCATTAAGGAGTCTGCAATCATTTTTCCTCTTCTGCTATCCTCAATAATGCCTCTCATTTCTACTTTTATGGGCCTAAAAGACATTCTTCCAAAATTTAAGCATTCAAACCGAGTCTTTGTGCAGAAAAATAAACACCTGAGCCCCCAAAAATCAATAACATAAATCTATATTCAGACCAATAGCTCATGCTTATTTGTGGTGATGGCCAATATTTTTAAATCGTTTCCAAAAGCGTTGCCCAAAGAGATCCAAAAGGAAAGGCAAACAGGCAACAAACATCAGGGAATGAAGAATGCCACCAAATACCTTATATATAATTAAAATTACAGTCAGCTTGACCATCTCCTCAGGTGAATTACTGAGAGCCCTAGTAGTAAGGGCCTTAGCTATGAGCCCAAAAAGGCTCTACAGTTGCTGTGAACAGGAGGCAGAACTGAAGGAGGTCTGGAAGCGAACTGCGAAGACTGGAATTACACAGCGTCTTTAACATAGTGACAAGAAGCCTGCTATGCTTCAAAAGAAAACCAGTACAGGGATTAGGAAGATAAGTTGTTAGGTTCAAATTAACAAAGATGACAAATGCAGGGGAATTGTTTGCATGAAGTGCAGAGAGCCTGGGTACATGTTTTGGAAGGTAGAGGCCAGCGAGACGCCACACCCAAAAAAAGCACACAAGTGAAAAAGCTCGTAGTGGCTTGAGAAAGAAGATGAGGTGTGTGACCCATGTAATGGTATTTACATTCCCAAGAACTGTCTTAGTAGCTGAACTAATACTGAAAAGACACCTTCTGGCTTCTGTTATATAACTTAAATAATGCATTCTGCTCTTGCAGCCCGTGAGGGCTGTCACCCCAAATATGTTTGAGTATTACAATTTTGTTTTGTTATGTAGTAAAGAAATTATTTTCTGGGAAGGTAAGAATTTGGAAGAAGGGAAGGTTACCAGTGGTAAAATACTTGGAGGTCCTTAGAATACAATTACAAATATTGCTACTCTTCTATGGAACCCAAATAATTAACTACAAACCCCAGACCATATTGTACTGAATAAACATATCAGATATTGGTAAGCTCTTTGGGGCAACAAAAATCAACAATACATTAACAATGACCTTTTCCATTTTATTTCCTGTTTTCTCCAGGAAATGCTAAAACACCTCACTAAGCTGCTTTAAAGACTTAAAGCATGCAATTAAAATTACTTAAAACATCAATAAAGCTCTAATGTAATGTAGCACATGAGATTAAACTCACAACAAATCTTTAGGGCCAAATCCTTAACTTTCATGTCTGCCATAACTAACAAGGCTTTGAACATCATGTTTAAGACTGTGGTGAACAACATGAAAATATTTCTGTCTGGCACTGGTTCTTGTGATACAGATCCACGACTGCCTCCTTGATGTCAAAATGTAAATCTCAGGTACCTCTGTTTCACCCAGATAAAGACAATATGCCATAATATGCCACGACTGTCTCCAGAGAGTTCATTTCTCAGAAATTAAATTAAGCAATTCCAAATTACTTGCTATTAATATCCAACCATTCTTAACCACTTTTATATCTACTGAATACATTTTAACTTCTTAATAGCGAATCACTTTTACTCTGGTATACATCTTAATAACGATTATTTCTATAATGAGTTCAAGAATTTACTATTCAGTCATCTAGGGATTATACGTGTGAAAACAACTCATATATAAATTTGGTTTTAAAAGGGAGTAACTTCACAGATTTTAAAAGTTGGATTTTATTTTAAGCTTTGAAATAAAATTATGCCTTGGCCAGAAACCAAGAATTTCAGCTCACATGGTAACTTTGAAAAAGTTCTGAGTATGAGAAGGCTTATGGAGAATACTAGGAGAGAAAATTGTTTGCAGCTTAAATTATACAGTTTGTTAAGGAAGGAAAAAAAAAAGAAAGATAGAAGATACTATATCTGTAAAAACAATTCTTCTGTTTCCATCTCCAAACCACCATTTCTTTTAATCTGTCTTATAGTAGATAAGCAGAGAGGTAATTGAATTCAATGCAATATATATTCAGACCAAGAAACTCGAAACATTTATTACCTGCATATGCCATGTTCTGAGCTCCTCAATAAAACAGTAATGAAAGGATATAATGAAAAAATCCAGAAGTTTTATAGTAAAATTATGTCCAGTCTTAAACAGTACTTATTTTAAATAGGACCTCCCATTTCAGTTTATGAGCAAGACTTCCACACAGCAAGTAAATAATGCGTTTCGTCAACAAAGGTGTCATGTCTGCAGTGACACCTGGGAAAACAGGCTGAGGCAGCTAAGCCGGGGTTCAGTTCAGCAAGGCTTTGACATTCAAGCCTTTAGCCAGGAAAACACTTTCATTTGTGTTTAAATGTTTACCAACATGGTTTTCTGCACCAGGGTGAGAGTAGAGAGCAGCTGGCAGCATGGAGAGATTAATCTGGGAAAATCTGACAGATATAAGCTAAAAATGCAACATTTGCCAGCAAGTCTATTCCAGTTATGTCCTCTCTTCTAAATTATTTCTTTGGTAATCTGTCTTGGAACACTGTAGAGCTTAGAATAGCACCTGTTCTTTATTTAACAAATTATCTTGAGGTGTGTTTGCCAAATTCCCTGGGATCTCAGGAAGACAAATTGCATGTAGAAGTTTTGCTTTAGTGGCTTCCGATGGAATTTCTTATTGTAAATACTCTTCTGCATAAATCTGCAGCTCATAGAAAGCTGCTGGATCTGCAGCAAAGGAAACTGAAGATGGATTTATTCATGTGGGAGATACGCTATGATTAGTAAAACATCTTTACCCTTCCTTAGCTTCTGCTCATGTCCCATTAATTTTAGGGGTTTGCACTCTTTCCAAGTTTTCAGGTCTCCATCCTCACCTGATGGTCCCATCAGAATCTGCTCAAGCCATGGAAAGACTCTTCTTGTTTTTAAAAAGTTCCTGATTATGCAGTTTGGATAAGATCTACAAAGGACCAACAAAATCTCTGAAGCATCATGGTGCCCTCTCTGTACCCATAAAAAATGAGGTCTGAAACCATCTGCACTTTGCCAATGAGCTTATTTTTAGTTGCTCTGCGTGGCTGTCCTAAATTCCTTCATGCATCTTGCTTCTGTGCTCGCCCAGAGTACCATGTCCATAAAAGACACCACATGGAGCTCATGCTTACATCTCTTCCATGGAGATCCCACAGTTGGGAGTGGACTAATTCAAGTAATGCCAGATGGGCACCTCTGCCTATCCCTGCTTGATCTTGTATCCACTCACCCTTAAAGGTTGTTGCTGTCCTGCCATGGGGAGTCCTTCGGAGAGCTTTTGAGGAGGAGCCAAGGAAACCTGCTGGGGAACTGGACACTGTGGCCTGAATATATGGACATTTTGATCGTCACCTGAAACAGTCTCTGGAGCACATTTAGTGGGTCCTGTGGCTTAGCCGCAGTACAGGGCTCCAGTGAAGAGGGAGAGAAACAAAAATCTTCTTATATAATCTTTCAAACTGAAGGAAACAATTTCACCTGTACCCGTTTCTGGACTTTGTATCATTCTCTGTAGTATCTTCTGCACTCTGTACTATTCCATTGCTAAATGTATTTTGAAACTCTAGTTATATGAGTCAACATCTTGTAGCCTTAATGGGGTTTCTTCTCTCCAGGAATTTCAGAAATAACTCGGCAGTAGGGCTGTGTAGACTTGATTCCCAAAGCAGTGTTTCAAAATAAGGCTTTTGGAATATGTTTGTGGTTACATCTACTGCTATTTCTGACCCTTGTAGCCAATTGCACACAATAATCAAATCCACTCTCAGCTTCTGCTTGTACTTGGTTATTGTTCCAAGTCTTGCCCTTTCTTCCAGTTATGAGGAGCTTTCTCTAGCCCAGAATGACATCTACTTATAAAACAAGTTTGTAGTAGCTTTCTCTGTAGAAGTGTCTTTACTTTTACAAAGACAAACTTCTCTGACCGTAATCAAAACAATGACAATTTATAAAATAAAATTCTCTTATGATGACGAGAGTCAAAAAAGGTATGCCAAAATATTTCTGGGAGAAAAAGAAAAGCCTGGGAGATATATGTTTGTATGTGTCTAGAATAGAAATTGCTCCTATTTTCCCAGTGTTTTGACTAGTCTTAATAGTCACATTCAAATGTGAGAGATGGGAAGATAGGCTTTGCAGTGATCATTATGCCTAGCCCACTCAAATGCCAAAAACTTCAGAGCTAGGTAGGATTTGCATGTTTGTGCTTTACATTTTTCTTACTGGAGACTGATAGAAAGGCGAAAAAGATAAAGAAGACACAGACTGAACCCATGCATGGTTTCTTCTCATTAAAATAAAGTTCAAAGCCACCATATTATTTATTAGGTAGCACCTTAAAAACAATTGACTATTTTTCAGAGAAAGATTTTGAAATTCTTGCATAGAAAGTTCAACATAATTAATAGGGAGATTTTCTTTCTATGGCATAGATATCTTAAGTATTTTTCTTATAAAATTTTCTGTACCTCAGCACTTCTTCTTGAAATTGAGTTCGAAAACATTTGTCATAATGGGGCATAAATAGGAAAGGAAGATGTAGCAGCTTTGCATCCGTATTTGTCATGGTAGGAAGGAGTGTGAGTGGCAGTGGGCAGCCCTGCCATGCAGCACGGCCAGTGCTTATGACAGGCCCTCCTTGCACTGAGCCTGCAAGGCCCCAGGACAGAGGCTTGGCCAGGCCTGAACATCTCTTGACCTGCCCACAGCTTTGGTTTACTTGGTTAGCTGCCACAGCAATTTAGCTAATTGACCAGGCATCTCCAGCTAACTTGTTTGACTTTTTGCATGGTACAACAAGAGTTTTATGTAAACAATAGTAACAATCACTGGCTCTGTGGAGGAGGAGTTATTGGCATGGCTATTTAGTGAGGAGAAATACAAACCTGGTACAACAGCAGAGGCCTTGAGGAGTGGACAGGGAATGCAGCACAGAGGGGGAGAGGCACAGAATCATATAATCGTTAAGGCTGGATCATTGAATCCCACCACTAACCCAGCATGGCTGGTTCACCACTACACCATGTCCCCAAGTATCACATCCAGACACCTTGAGCACTTTCAGGGATGGTGACTCCCGCACTCCCCTAGGCAGTCTGTTCCAATGCCTGACAACTCCTTCAGTGAAAAAATTTTTTCCTAATATCCAAGCTAAGCCTCCTCTGGTCCAACCTGAGGCCATTTCCTCTTGTGCTATCCCTTGTTACCTGCATAAGAGGCTGATCTTCACCTGGTTACAACCCCCTTTCAGGTAGTTGTAGAGAGCAATAAGGACCCCTCGGAGCCTCCTGTTGTCGAGGTTAATGGGGCATGGGGTGACAATACCACTGAATAACCCTGCCTGGGCGCATTTCACGGGAGAGGTGCCAGCAGTCCTTACAGACAGGAAGCTATTCCCATTGTAAGAACCACCAAGGAAGGTCCATCAGAATTCTACAACAAACTCACCATTTCATTGAAATAAATGAAATCCATAGGGGAATTACAGGCACACTTGTTGACAATTTTCCTACTCAGCTAACACAGAGACATTAGTTTGCCACTTACATTCTTAATGTATCACACATCTACCCTTCTATCAGAACTAAATTCCACATCCACCCCTGCACAGTCTGTTTTATGAGTATGAGTGCAAATAGCGTCTTGCATGATATAAGTTGGTTTATGTGGGAACACATGGGTTACTATTAGTTACCATGCATTAAAAACTAAGTTAAATCAGAAGCATTGTTTTAAAAAGAAACAACAAAAAACCCAGTTTCGTTTTCACCATTTGCTTACACTCATTTTGTGAATGAGTTAGCTACATGATGATGTGTATTAAGCACCTATTTTCTGTTCATTCAGCTCTTTCACCAAGACACATTTCTATCTAATACACATTCTAGTAATGACACTTCCATGATCTAAAAGAAGTAAGATTTATTAATATATTCCAAATAAATCTATACTGGTTTCACATTTAGTTTTGACTGGCTTTCTAAATATTCAGGGCTTATCTGATCCACTTTCTTACCAAAGATACGGGCGTTAACCTTGCTGATAAGTGCAATTCAATGTCATTTCCAAAGGCATGGTTAGTGGTTGTTTCTTCCTAAGGAGATGGTTTACCATCATACCTAGTCTTTATCAAACACAAATAATAAGGGACATTTATGTGCTTATTTATGTTGTAAAAACAGTTTACACTTATGTGCAGAGATGGTATCACTTGGCTTACCATAGCAAGGAGAAGGACACTGGTCCTTTAACTGGGATAAGCATTCAGCTTTCTTGACTCCCAGCCCAACACTGGGAACACCTCATTATAGTGCTCTGCTATGTACGAAGACAGAGAAGACAAGAACAAAGACACTCCATGACAGATTTAATTCTAACGAGGATTTATATTCAGTTTAACTTGAATTTATAGCTCACATCAGTCCACACACACAAAAAAGGTATTTTAAATCTAAAAAAAATGCTCAGGAGTGTTACTCAATAAGCAAAACTGCTGACATTTCTAGCACCTCACATGTTTGTTTTTAAACACTGAGAGAGAGTGATGAGAAGATGACTACATCATGAATGATTGATTCCAGAAGTGACTTCCTTCTGTGTGAAATTACTATGCAAACAAAACACAGAAAAACATTGTGCAAGAATTCTGAAAAGCCACAAATATAAGTGCCTCATAGGGTAGTACAGAACAAGAACCTATTTTTTTAATTTCTCAAATCTAATTGAGCAATAGGATTGGGTTTTTTGAGCTAATGTTGTTTAAATAGATGGCTAGAGGGCATCAATGTTGTCCTAATCTTACTCACTGAGAACTGAGTTGAGCTTTTTGCTCCTCTTTTTAACTTAGAGTGAGATTTTAAGGAAATCTTTTCTAAAAGCAGTGTACATCATTGGGGAAGAGAAATCACATATAATACTAACAGATGACGATTATATACAATAAAACACAGCCAGGAAAAATGAAGTGGGATCATACTAAAACAGACCCAGTCAAATCACATTACAGTAATGGCCATTAACTCCTTCTCTTGAGATTTTCCAGCTATAGCAGAAATCTCCAGGAGCTGAGTAATAGCAACAGGTGAAAATCATGCTCCAAGTGCCTTAGATTTCACATGCAGAGATGCATGAAACAGTTTCAAAAGAAATTAAATTAAAAAAAAAAAGGAGGAAAGAAGAGGATGGGAAGGGAGAGAACTGGAGAGAAGAGAAAGGTAAACAAGAAAAACTTCTGAGGTTCATGTAATTCCACGGTTACACCTTTTCCAGTTAGATAGAGCCAGATAATTGCAAATAAAACAGAAGATCAACTCAAGCTAACCCTGTGGTGCAGAAGAATGTCTGAACTTATTTCTCCCTTTTCTGCTTGTTTCTAATGCTTTTACTTGCCACTAACATGAGTAGCCAGAACCACAGTGAAAACACATATGGGAGTAGATTATTTAACCTCCAGTAAATGTAAGGAAATATATTCATACAAAATTCAAGCTCAAAAAAATGGAAATAATCATCTTAAGTTAAGGAGGCTTATCTGAATCATCTGATCACATCTTAGACTCCTCCAGAAGTCTAAACACTGCACTTCAAGCTCAGGCTGTTCAAAATGAATGATGTATGTTTGTTTCTATAATTATCTCTTTTATTCCTTCCTAGCTAAACAAGTTTGTTTCAACCCTCCACACTTTGTTATCTTCCCTAGGGGTAGCATACAATTCCTATGCATACCCAAAGGTTTATCCTGTGGTGGAATTCAGATTTGATTATTTACATCAGTCTGTTCTGATAGATCTGAAGATGGAAATCCTTTATCAACTTATTTAACAAGGGGCCTCAACTTTCTGCTGAAGAAACATTTCCAGACTGCGTGCCACATTTCAGCTTTTGGTTCTTTGCCAGGACTGCTAACACTGGTCTCCGTTTCCGGGAGTTTTTGCGACGACTGGCTGTGACCCATTTTGTTTATTAGAAAATTTAAAATATTAGAAATATTTTAAAAGGAATAACAATCCTCATGGTCACTCACAACTTGAATCCAATCAGTTATGCAATGCAAATACTGCACTACAATTTGTCAGTATAGTGAACTAGAAAACAGAGTAAATACTGCCAACCAGAAGTTTTATTCTTAGAACTCTCAATAAATGCACTCCAAAGGGCTTTTTTAAGAAGTGTTTTCACGCACACACAGGAAGGAAACAAAACTTAAACCAACTTAAATTTTTCATTTTCAATACTTCTAGATTAACACTTGCTGTAGCCACATTCAGATTAATCTGAAAATATGGCAAATAAATGCTTTAACAATAACTAAGAAGAGCTAAAATTTATTATGTGTTATGCAGTAGCTGATGTGAGTGTACATCTTGGGGAAGATGTAGAATGACTGTAGGATAAACCAGTCTGCTATGATTGAGAGTTTTATAGAGACTAATACAAAACTACAATTGCCATACAATATTTTAAAAGTCTGAGAAGAAGTTTAAGAATTGGACTCTTTTACTCAAAATGTCTGAAAAGTACCAGTGAGATACTGTGAATTGCTGAATGACTAGAAGAAAGCTTGTAAAATCCACAGCGTGATACATAGGTCTGTGTTGCCAGGTATCATCTCTTCAGTGGAAAAGAGATAAAATGTTCACAGGGATCCAGGCAGTCTTTAAATGTCAGGGTAGGCATAGTTTTCAGAAATGACTGATTGTTGGCAATCTAGGGCCTTCATGCTCAGTAAAAATGACTGAGAAGTCATCTGCTGGGAGTACTCATCTGTGCTCCTCAAGTGATTTCTGTGTCTTGAATACCCATTTTGAGACTTGTGTGCTCAGTCCCTATGTAATCCTAATGTTTCAGCTTAGGAGAACTGTAGTATTATTTTAATAATTATTGTCTTGTACACTTCAGTACCTTCTGTGACTTAGGGATGAAAGAAAAACTCAGCTTTGCTTTGTTTTTAACCAGTAATCGTTTCATGACAAGGTTTTAAATACTTTACAAAATTTGAATATTTCCTGGAATGATAGCTGTAATAGACGCAGTTGCCTAGGAAATAAACTACCTTCTACAGGTGACCTACCTAAAATCCACCCTACCCAAACCACTGAGTAGAGGTCAAAACTATTTAGTTTCTTCCCGTGAACTTCCTCATCCTCCCTCACTCCATGACTACATCAAAGGGCCAAAATACAGCTTACCTTTTGGCCAGGTGTGAAACTAGTTTTGCTGGAAAATCTGGGAATCTAGGATTTCAGGCTCTTCAACATAGCTCCATGCAGAATTGTAGATGCACTAGCACCACAACTCTAGGTGAAGGGAGTAAGACTACATGATTTCCGTAATTTCTTAGTTCAAATTTCTCAGCATCATTTTGTGTTAAATGACTGGATCTCCTCTTTTCCTCTCTAAGCAAAGCATCATTCCGAGTTTACATCTTTAATGTAAGAAGTGATTTGGGAAAAGATTCATCTCCACATTACATGATTTGCAGTGCTGAGAAACTGAAGGTTGGGTATTGTGGTGATCATTTAGTAATAAAAGAGAAAATAGGACTGACTTTTGAGATGAGGATAGTTAGCACAGTCCTGGGCATAGCCCTGGCATTTAAACAATACAAATGGACAGCCTAGAAATATGATCAGGGCAAGAGAATCCAGGACACAGCTTTGTGAAAACATGTTCTGTTTCAATCAAGATGGCTTTACTTAAAATGTGATTGGCAGTCCCCCAGAGAGAACACAGATACTGTTAGACTGCCAGAGACACTGTATTCTCCTGCAAGGATGCAATCCTCCTCATACATGCAGATGTGCCACATCTGCATACAGCATCCCTGCATCAACAGTGGGAACCTGGGATGTCTTTCCCTCACAGTGGCCATATTACCACCATGACTAATGTGTGACCTGTAGATTAAGGTAATCCTTTATGCCCATCAGAGAATGAATTTAACTTGACTCTTCATTAAATAAACAGTGCTGTTATGTAAACTAGCAAGCCTTGTTTCAGTCCTTCCCTGAGAGGTAGAACAGATTGGTGCTTTCAATGGACAACTCATTCTATATGCAAGTACTTTATTAAATCTTTGCTGAAGGCTTTATAACTTCTATAGCCTACTTTCTATAAAAGATGAAACTGGCCAGAGTTTTTTGACAAATAAATTTAAGTTTTTAATTGGATTTAAACTAATTAATTGTTAGCTATTCAGTACTGCTACAGGTCTTTTCCTTTATGCACTTTGTGGCTACTCTGATTCTGTCTGTAAACGGCAAGGCCACAGCAGGCAGATTTCAGCAGGGATAATTGACTCTTGGGTGAAGGTCCACAAAAAATTCTCGGTAATAGTTAAAATTAATTTTCACTCCTGTTTAACACCTGACATGGTAAAAACCTCAGTGGAAGAATGAGGTTTTTATGTAAATATGGAGTGAGATACCAGTTTACAGATCTTTGCACATAATATTAAAAAAAAATCTGACCTAAATTAATAAATGCTTATTAGTATGTAGTGATTGCTGCCCTTTCTCTGCTTTGTGAAGATGTATTTCAGGTAATTTGAGACATACAAAGAGTCCCCTGAATGTTAAACACTCGTGGTTAAATATATATGTAAGTAATTACCATCACAGCTACCTCATACAGGCTTAGCTGGCCAGCTGAGCAGGATGACCTTCAAAAGTGCTTTCTAAATTCAAGTACTCTTTGGCTTGAAATTTCAAGTCTGGGTTCTAACTCTCTTAAGCCTTCTCTTTTTCAACTAGGGAAAGTGGATTTATGAAGAGCAGTTTTGCACACATCTTGCAATGGCATTAATGTCAGAGTGGGAATATCTCAGCTGTTGAGATTTCTTATCAGTGTCTGAAACATTAACCTTCAAAAAAGTATACTGTAATCTGCAAGGAGGTAAATAGATATTTCTTTTCATAGCTATATTACTAGATTTGTAAACTTCTGGCAGTCATAAAAATAAAAGAAGATTTCAATATGCATTTGGGTATAATCTAGGATTTAACAAATTTGTTCTGGACATTAAAAGCTCTTGCAAAATTTAGATGATATAATCAGAAGGACTGATCTGAAAGTCTTAAGGAGATGAAAAGGGCTTTGTTGTTACAACTTTCATTAGTATTAATTGCATTGCATGGCTAAAGCCCTGGTCATCTGGATAGAGATGCACCTCAGATTGCTCTGGCTGGTGTGCAGGTTTACAGAGACACATTTAGACAATTGCATACCCATACTAACTTATGATCCTCTTGGAATTCTGATAAAAGCTGGAATTCAGTGGTATTTTTCCTTAGCTACATTGGCTGTGTTCTCTCTCCTCTGTCTGCCACTAATCTCATAAAGTATTTGGTGGGTTTTGAGATGTGGAGTGCCAAAATGGCTTGAAAAGAGAGATGAGCAAATAAATAAGTAGGTATTTCTTTCATGCAAATAATTTCCAAGAAGAAATGGAAGTTTTAGTGACTTTCGGCTACTGTTCAATTAGGTTGTTCCAGATTTGAGAAAACCACCAGACAAACCTACTCCTAATCTTGCACTATCTATCTAGCTGTTTTGAATCTTTCTCATCACATTGATATTCAGTAACACTTTGCCTTTATGAAAGAATGCATTTGATTTACTTTTTCTTTTCCATTCAGAAAATTATATTCTTTTCAGAGAATGAATGTTTAATTGGTCATAAAACAGGAATATGGCTTTTTATACATAAAGTTGTATTTCTTCATTCTCTTTGCATTGTTTGAAAACATACAATCTAGTGCCTTCTGTTTGCAAAGACTTTATTTAGAAAGGTTTTCTTTCCTCTGAGAGAAAGAACTTGGCTTCCGTTTTGTTTCTTTGAATTATACTTAGAACTTTGAACTCTAGACAGCTGAATAAAACAAGTTCCCCAATTTAATTAGATTGGCTGTTTGTCAGTATGAGCAGAATACTATGTAGCACACATCCAATTAAAACCCTGCTTTTCACTGCCAGTAAAAGGTTCAGGCTTGTGCAGCCAAAAGAAAGAAGTTGGGTTGCCAGTTCTTGACAAGCTCCCAGGTTCATACTGCTGCTGCTGGGTGGCTTAGGGGTGCCTGGAGGCTGCTATTCAGGAAGCCACAGATTGACCAATCCAAGCTCAACTCAATGCAGTGCAAGTCTGGCTCTCTCTTCATGCTACACATTCCCTGTGCAGTCTCAGTCTGCTTCAAATGTCACAGTACCTTCAGCACCTCCCAGGGAGCAGAGTCTTACACTGAGAGGCACAGATGGGCTGTGGCTCTGTCCTGTTAGGTTGTGCCCATGGGGAAGAAAGGACCCAAAACCTCTTTCATAGTTCAGTTGTATTTGTGCAGTTAGTTTACAGCTCCCAAAGTCCAACATGGGAGAGCCTTCAGGCCATCCATTCTGAGTAGGTCCAAGCTGGATGCAGCAGGATAACACTCTAGGGAGGAGTGGGCACAACCTCAGCTGAGGTTTCTGGTAACAGAGTGGTGCTCTCGGACTCTGGGACCACTGCTCCCTACACTACTGCACCCATGACCATGGTCAGCTGCGCCTCTTTCAATCTAGTGTGCCAAGCGTAAGACCCAGGCCCCATGAGAATATACCTCTCTGAGCCGTTTCCCACTCCTGTACAGATTCTGGCTGAAATGGCAAAATAACTGAATTTTCTGCTTTTGACGCATTTGTATCCAAGTTCCACCCACTGGCTTAAGAAATTTGTAGTATCATTAAGATTTTTCATATCCAGCAGTGTTCAAACTTTGTCACAGAAGCAGGTCAGGAAAGAAGGACACTGGTATATTATGCAAAAAACAGTTGCCTAGCGCTGTTCAGCTGATTACCACTGACCTTTTGAAATTAAAATACCTGATTCTGTCATATTCTAAAGTAGTTTCTATATTCTCCTCTAGAACTGGAGGCACAGATTTTGAGAAAACAAAACATCCATTAAGACTAGTCTACACATTTCTGACTCCTAACTTGCATTTTTTTTTGTCTTTTACTGTGCTAAGCAGATTGAATTAGATCTGCTGTCATCCTGCTCAGTAGCAGAAAAAGACCGAGCAGACAGACTTTTTATCCTCTCTGGGTTCTGGTTAGCAAAAGTGAAAATGAAAACCCTTGGCAAAAATTTGTGCTGAACTTTCCAAAATCACAATAGGCTCAAGTTCATCAGCGTGGAGAAAAGCTCTGTGACAGTTAGTTTGAATGAATCTAATTATCAGTCATGTCAGTTATATGGTGCATCAAATCATTCTCTTCAGGAGAAGTAATGCAACAACACTGTGTACATAATAAGTGATATTTTGGGGGAGAGTTGCATAAGCTGAGTGACAATTAGATTTTGTTTCATAACAGGTCCCACCTGAGGCAGTGAGAGAAAAAATAGGCATGGGAAAGGTAATAAGCACTGATGTTCCTTTGAGTAAACAGAATATGGTATCAACTGTACTAGAAGGAAATGCTGCTGAAGTGAACTGTAGCCTCAACTGTTACACGGCACCTTTACTGGGAGTCTCCTTCTATAAAGCAAGCATTTTTCAATGTTCTGTACAGTATTATTAAAGCCTGAAGTGGGTGTGTTTTGTTTCTCAAAAAAGTTACCTGGCAATTTGTATTTTTCAAGGCTATTTCTTCATTCTTATTTCTTTATTAGTTCCACCCAAAAGGGAGATGATGATTATGAAGATTACACTTCAAATAAGACTTGGGTTTTGACTCCCAAAGTCCATGAGAGTGATGTGACTCTTATTTTAAATGGCTTGCTGGAAGGATATGACAACAAGCTGAGACCTGACATAGGAGGTACGTTGGTTTTCTTTCTACATTACTTTGGATTAAGCAGTGAGGAGAAAGAATTTTCATGCCATATGATTGCACAGAGGAAGCAGAATCCATTCAAAGTAGTTATCAGAATGAAATACAATGCAGTAAAACATTAGAGGCATGAATTTGGAGGCTGACATAAATTAAGATTGCTGAATCTATCCTAAAACATCTGATAAGACTGTTGTTAATTGGTGAATCAGACTGCCTATAATGATCTACCTGCATAGGAAGTTCTAAATTTAATTTCTGGGGACT
Organism: Oxyruncus cristatus; assembly: GCA_013399855.1. Lineage (NCBI taxonomy): Eukaryota > Metazoa > Chordata > Aves > Passeriformes > Cotingidae > Oxyruncus > Oxyruncus cristatus. The sequence continues at coordinate 283,099 of VXAY01003693.1, read as the reverse complement.
GAAAAAGTTTTTTATATTCTTTTTATACCTAAGTGAGGGTGTTAGAGAATCACAAATAATATATTGAAAAGGAAGGTCAAAAAGAGGATACCCCAGCCTGATCCTTGTATGATGTCATGGATACAGAGCCTCAGACGGCAGCAGGTCTGCACTGACTGATACAGCCTGGGCCCTTACTTGCACGGCAGGGCAAGAGGTGAGAGAGAAATGAATGGGGCACAGAGAAGGAGATTCACAAAAAATAACGCAGTCAGGCAAGGCCAATCTCCCCAGATGTTTCCCACAGCCTGTTTGAGAAGCCCCATGTGTGCACAGCACAGGCAGACAGTACCTCTGGCGAAGAGGATGCAGCAGTAATGAGATTGTAGAAAAACGCAGGGAGATTTCGTGGCTGAGGAAGGCATGGGAAAGCAGAGAGCACCAAGGGTAATGAAGGAACCTGTTTCAAACAAGTTTATAGAGGCTTATAAACCAAGGAATTTTTCACAGTGGGGGATAACATGAGTCTTTACCCTTCAGTGTACATATACAGTGTAAATTGGCAGAGGAACTTACCTTATTCTCCTGATCCAAGACATCAGAGAGGAAGTAGACATTCTTAAAAGCAATTGGGAAAAAACATCATGTTTTAGTCAAGGTGTATAAAAAAATAATAAAGCTACAATAGAGTAATTTCAAAATAAATTAATTCTAACAACTCTTCTTAATTTCTGCTTGAGAGCCTTGAGTATTAATTTTGCTTTGGGCTCCTGAAATTGCTACTTGCCTACAGCCACCTCTGCAGGCAGCAGCAGTCATATTGCATTTGGCATTATAATGTAAAGCAAGTGGTCCAAAACATCATAAGAAAAATAAGCCTGCTCTCATTGATAGTGTTTTGTCAGATGTGTTGCTGCGACCTGACACAAAATATACATCCTCTCAGTCTGATATGAGTCACTCTAAGCTAACAACACTGGTTTCAGTATTTGTTCTCATAGCATAAGGGAATTAGCTCTGATAGAGTAAGTGATACAAGAATTTGTCTCAAAGTGTCTCCAGCTAATTTCAAACTGAAGACATTGCTGGAAAGTTATATTTATTGTATATGCACATTTAAATGTGAGGCAACCACACCATCCAGGAGAGGTAGAATAATAATATGATTGTGTTTGACTTCCATGTAGTTGACTTTGACCTTCATTCATTTTACTGGTTCTTGTATTTCTCTTCCAGTTAAACCGACAATAATTCACACTGACATGTATGTAAACAGCATTGGGCCTGTGAATGCTATCAACATGGTACGTAAATGACTGCCAGTTTTCTTTGTTACCAAGTCTCCATCATTTTGACATTACAAAGCTTCCATTAGTTCTAATATTGTGCTGTACCGGTATTATTTTTAAAACCTCGTTGTAATTATGAATGTGAGGACTATTATGAGATATGAATCTCTACAAGATGGGAAAACTGAGCTCTATGCTGAAAAAATGTAATAATAATAGTTTTTAACATATCTACACAGTTTCATGTGTTCTGCTTTCACATGCTCTGGGACAGTTTAACTCCTGTAAAACTGAGCTGCCAGATTGCTACAAAATCAGGAAAGCCATTCACCAGTGATACTACCATTCTTGACACCAAGAGATAAAAAGTAGAAAGCCTAGAACCTCTCCAGAGACTTCACCACTGCTGATATCAGCCGTGGTGCCCAGGCAGTTAAGTCAGCTCAATGTTTTCCTGTCCTAGGTCCAAGGAAATAAGTAATTGTTCTCTGGCCTGAGCAGGTCTGGGCTGAAATGTGGAGACACAGAGTTAGAAAGGTGCATAATCAATTTTGCCTTAGTTTTACCTCTCAGTGGGAAAAATAACAGGATAAATTGATTTTAAACAATAATCTTTTGTAAACCATGCCTCAAAAATTCACAAAAAAATTGGTTTTATCAGTTCTGGGATCATCTTCTGTAGTTCAGTTTTTTCATGTGAAATTAAGGAAAGCATATCAGGAGCTATGTAAAATGCTGAGTGCTATGTTTTCATCAGTATTTCTGGTTAACACAACAGGAATATACAATTGATATATTTTTCGCCCAAACGTGGTATGACAGACGTCTGAAGTTCAACAGCACTATAAAAGTGCTCAGATTAAACAGCAACATGGTTGGGAAGATCTGGATACCAGATACATTTTTCCGAAATTCGAAGAAAGCTGATGCTCATTGGATAACAACTCCTAATAGGATGCTCAGGATCTGGAATGACGGCAGAGTCTTGTACACATTGAGGTATTTACACATAACTTTAATTTCAGTTTCTCTAAGGAAAGCCAGAGAAAGACCCTCTGAATTCAGGTCATTTGACACTAACCTGAAGGAGAAAACATTGGAGTTTCCTGTTTATTTATGCAGAAAACCTTGAAAAAGGAAAGTATTTAGAAGATAGTCACTGCATGAAATGTATTTTATATTGGCACAGTAAAGAATTTCATTTCTTCCCATAGATTGTTCTGTCTTGCTCCACAACAGTCACCTTTCTATATTAAAATGACTACAGATATTTTTATAGTAACTAATCTTCATTTTCAGGGAGGTTTTATTGTTTGCCACTGATTTGGTCCCTACTGTCTTTTACCTTTCTATTGCGCTAAGCTGATAAATTTGAATTTTCCTTGATTTAAGTAGATGGTATAAAAGGAGGTATTATATACATCAAAGGTGTCTTCTTCTGAATTGACTACAATTTAGCTAGATGAAGGTCCACACTGCAAAAGCATTTTGTTCCTCAAATATCGTGTGAGAATAAGGTTTTTCATTTCAGCATTGAATGTTTAAGGTTTAATCCCAACCTATGGATATGCCCCATTCCACTAAAATTTTCATGAACCTGAAATTGATATGCTCATGTCCAGATTTCCCAGTCACATGTGTAGCTCTCCTTTGGAGACAGATACCCTTTTCAATAATTAAATTATGCGTATGCCTACATTTAAGTGTAGCATATGCCATATGTAACAACTCAAATATCGTATTACAAATCCCCATATTTCCTAAATGGAAAAATCCTAAGTGTTTGAGGTTTTTTACTTTTTTTTTTTACATGTGATATGATACTTGGGTTTATGTAAAACATAGATAAATACAGCAGTTTGTCAAGATAATTTATAATTTAAAAAGAGCGTATAGAATCAAAGATGATAGACATAAAGTCATTGGAGTTTTAGACTGAAAGTTTTGAAGAAAATTATAGTATTAATGAATAGAGGCGAGGGTTTGGTTAAGACAACTTTTTAACGTTGCAGCTGTCTAAATTACAAAAAGGAGCTTTATCGCATGGTTATTTTACATTCATTACATATTGCATCACCAGAAGAGATAAAGAGAACAATCACAATTGAAGTCCAATGCAAATCAAAGTCAGCGTGATAAAAATGATCCTAGATCAGTTTGGAAATGTTAAATTTGAACTTGGCTATGCTACTGTCTCTTTGGATTTTGGTACCGTTCTCTTCAAATTACTCAGGTTCTCTCATTAGAGAGAGATGTATCTGATAGAACTTGGAAACAGTTTTCTTTTATGAGTGTATACTCGTTTGTGCCAGGGAGCCACAGTAAGTACCAGTAAAGATCTGACCAGGATTAAACCACAAGTGAAATGTGATCTTATCACATCTGGGGTTCTGTTCGGAAGAGAAGAGAGCTCTGAAAGGGCTGATTGAGTTTTCTCAATCACCTCCCCCCAGGCTCAAGAACCATCCTGACCAGCAGGAAATCAAGCATCTTTGATACTCAAGATGATGATAATGAAAAGAGGAAGGGCAACAGGAAAATTAGATTTGCTCCTAAATTCCTAATGTTTCCCTTTGACTTCATTAACTTGGTGGTCAGCGGCCACAGCATCCCCCTGCATCCCACAGTGTGAGACTAGGGGAGCCATTTGCAGGCAGGAACACTCAGGATCCCGGAGACAAACCCTGCTCACAGGCTGATTAGCAAAGACCAGAACCTACACTTTTCCTAGAGAATCATGGAACAAATAAACATTTTCCCCCCTCCTTTTCCTTTTTTCCTCTCTCACCCCACGTCCTCCCTCCTTTCCAAAGTCCAAGTATCCCGCTGCTTATGGCAAGGCTGGGACTGAATGAAAAATGGTAGAGTTTTTAGCAGGCATATCGGGGGGGATCCATTTAATCTAATTTCGGATTTCTAAAAGTACATGTCTTCACCTGATCTATAGCATCTACACTACCTGACTTATTATGGAGACTCTCCTAATATTCAGTGGAGAGAAACATCTTTTGGTTCATTTTTCTTCTGCGTTAATGTAAATGTCATATTTTGGGATGAAATGAAGTGTATCCTCAGAGCACCTTTGCACCAGCTAGGAAGGGAGTCTAGATGGCTGTCTTGGATGCAGATGTCTAAATTTGGACTGCTATCCATAATTTCTGAAATAGAATTTTTGTCACAGAAAATACATTTCTGTAGTACATTATGGCATGTTGGGACACCAAGATTTATCACTGGTCATGAGATGACCTGTTTATCTACTTATGGATTTGTCAGTCATGAGTAATGCTGCCATTTCAGATGCACAGGAACAGAACTTTAATACCTCTTCTGATACACAGTCTGAAAAGGTGATCAGGGTCTATGTAACAAAAAAAGAAACAGTAGTTATTGCTAACCATGATGTCTTCCTGTGCTTGGAGTATTCAAACAATTACGTAATTATCAATAATTTACTTCTGCGCTCTCTCTCTCTCTCTAATATTTACATATTTCATAGTCAGGATCCATATTATGAAGAATCTTATTTTGCTTGCCACGATGTAACTTTCAGGACAAACTTCTCAAGTGCATTCTGTATATCCTGATCTCTTCTCAGGCTGACAATTGATGCAGAGTGTCAGCTACAGTTACACAACTTCCCAATGGATGTGCACTCCTGCCCCCTGGAATTTTCAAGCTGTAAGTAACTTGCTTAAAAATATCTCTTTTCTGACCCACACTGAACTGCTTATTATAAATTTTTATTTACATTCTTAAGAGTCAGTGAAGATAATGTTCTTAATTAGACATAGCCCAATGGTTTTCGCTTTTATTTTGATCTTATTTTCAGTACATGGATCATGTATGTTCACAAATAAAATTGAGAAATGCTACGTAAAAACCCCACGAATTTCTGGACCCTATGTGATTAGTTTATGCTTATATCTGAGCATAAAAGTAGAAATGTTAGTTTCAGCATCAAAGTCCCATGGCCTTATACTTTTTGTCTGTGCACAAGTGTTTTACTATTGCACTAGTTGGACTCAAGTTTGACATTTTGCAGTCCGGTCAAGGTATGAATTCTTGGTCCAGCTGCAGAATTTTTTTTGTCCAAAATTGAAGGATGGGGAAAACTGTATACTATAGGGTCCACAAATGTGGAAAACCTATTTTTGAAAAATTTATTTCACATGTGATTTCAATTTGTAATTAATAAAATGTGACATTAAGTAAAAGGCACTACTAAGTAACTTGAGGAAAACATATCAATAATTTATATGCAATATGCTTCTCCAGTTTTTTCAGAAATAAAAAAATAGTATTTTTACTGCCCAAAGTACACCCAAACCCTAGCAATGACTATCAACCAAAGCCCTCTGTATTTTCCATTGCAATAAGACGGCTATCCAAGAGAAGAGATCATTTACCAGTGGAAGCGCAGCTCGGTGGAGGTGGGGGACACCAGGTCCTGGAGGCTTTACCAGTTTGCCTTCACAGGATTAAGAAACACAACTGAGGTGGTGAAAACTACTTCAGGTAAGACAACTGATGTGTTTACCTCCAGGTTCATTTCGGATTTTATTACCAGAATCAAACCAAGATATCTCTGGTTAGAACTTAGCACTGGTACTTCTCAGTACAACGACAAGCTTTTAAATCTCTGTGGAACCATTCAGGCTTTAGCATTTCTGAACAGCTCACAGGAAGGAAAACAAGTTATTGTCTCCTGTCCATTCCTATCCCCAAGAGGTACGTAGGTACTGCTGGGAGAAAGCCACTACTGCAAGGTGGGTGGGCAAGGGAGGTTCCTACACTGCCTCAGTGCAGAAAACAGCAGAGCTGAGCCACTAAGTGATGATCTGATACTGACTGGAACATTTTATGATCCCCTTCCAACTTCCAGACACAGAAAGTAGGCCTGCACACAAATGAAATGGGAAGTCCCAACCTCTTTACTACAGAGGCTCTAAGTTTATTTTGTTCTTTAAAAAAAGACACATTCAACTCTCATTAAAGAGAACAGGCTTACAAATCAGAGTCTCAGATGATTTTCCTGCGTATTTCTATCATCTCCTTGGAAACAAGTAATGGAATTTAAAATGATAAATGAAGAAGTACTCAGCATTCAGTAAAAATAAAACTTTACTAACTAAGAAGAAAAATATATTATTCTAGAAATACATTTTTTTTTTATTTCTTAGTGGAAAGAGAATCAGTAACTATGAGAAAGGATGTAAAAAGGAACTGCATGTTAAAATGCCTGTATGTGCATGATATCCCTTGTCTTTTATTTCTTACTTTCAAAAAGAAGAATTAAATGTAAGCAGGTTTGGTTTTTTTCAGGTTGCTTCCAATTTTTACCTTATTTTATTGTTCTGACAAATACATTAATTTAAATTGAGACATCTCATCTGCGTTAATTCTGGCTTCAGAAATAATGCCCCCCCAACCATTTTATTTCTAAAAGGTCAGCATTGCTGTTATATGAATGAGATACACTCGAGTTGAGAGGAGCCTGCTGTGCATTACACAGATGTGCAAAGAAAGAGGTGGAGAATTAAGTTCCAACTCCTGAATCGTGGACATTAAGTACCAATGACATGTTTAGTCTTATGAGCAGGGCAAAACTGTGGGTTGGCACTGCTGGTTAGAGCATGGTGCTTAATAAAGCCGAGGTTGTGGGTTTAATCCCCATAAGGGCCATTCACTTAAGAGTTGGACTCAATGATCTTTGTGGGTCACTTCCACATCTGAATATTTGGTGAAAAAAATGGAATGCAGCCTTCCAGCTGTAGCCATGTTTGCCTAATGATATCTTCTTCCATTTTAGCCAAGGCAGATAGTTAGTCAGAAATTCAAGAAAGCATTTAACTTTTCTCGTTTTCCCAGGAAAATAAATATAAAGGAGAGCAGCATGTGTGTGAGCCAGAGCTGTTAATAACCACCCTTAGACATCACACATTGCTCTCAAAGCAAAAATATAACCAGCAATACATCTCTCCTCCGACTGCACAAAACGCAGCAGTGTATCCAAGTGTGTTCCAAAGTTTCATCCTGCCCAGGTTGAAAACTAACTATAGTTCAGCCGTCATTTGATTTTCCTTTATTTGCTATTTTCATTAATTTTCTGCTTGAGCAGAATCTCTAATCAACTCATTTTTTTGACCAGAGGTAGAAAATAATAAAATCTTAACATTCCACAAGTTCCATATCCCCTAATTCAGCACATCTTGCACTGGTGAATCAAAAGCACTCTCTGATGTTCTGTTAATATGAACAAGGCACATACTGGGAAATAGTAAAACTCAGAAAACAAAAATACACTTTTCCATGCAAAGAAAACTTTTTTTTTTTCCCCACGGGATATCCATTCAAGCTTGTAGTACTGCCTGGAGTACTACCATAATGTTGCATCTGTAATTTTTCATATGATGACACACACCAGTCCACCTAATTTGCATTAAAAAAGAAGTATTTAGCAGCTAGCATGCACCTTAAAGTAGTTGGGAGTCACTCAATTCCTAAGACAAAATGAAAGCTACTCAGCTTGCTGAGCTGCTTTCAGAGACCTGCCATGTATAAAAACTTGCAAAAATGTCCCGTGTATATATTTCTTCTTCTGCAGTTACCTTACGTTTGATTTTCCTTGCTCCTCTTGTTTTTATGACCACAGATACATAAAACTACATTTTATTTTGATCTAGGTGTGGTATCTAAATGACTAGAAGGTGGGGGAAAAAAACCCAACAATAAAATAGGGATTTTCCTGAATCTGTCTACCTCCTAGAAATATTTTGGTAAAGCTGGCTGAGCCTAAAGAGTGTTCATTGCTCACTTAGGTGACATATTAGCATACTGGCAGCTACATTAAGTCCAATATTCCTCAACCAGACCCATACTCTACTTATAAATACTCTCTTAACATGCTGGTATTTGCAGTAGAGTTTCACCAGAAGAAAAGACAGGAAAAATATTCCAAATTTATAGATTTATTTGAAGCTTAAGTGCAGCCTGAGCACATCAGTTTAATGTTTGAATGGCCATACAGCCAAAATAAGTACCAAGACTTTATGCAACCAAGTCCAGTGCTGTATAGAACAGAATTTAGGTAGAAACTAATAACAGTATCATTGCCAATGCTCTGGTGGAGAGAGGAGCTGAGGTACAGTGGAGGATGCAATGCAAAGATTAATGAGGTGTTGGAAAGAGAGTAATACTATACTTCCAATAACTCTTCCCCAAAATTAGATTTAGATGACAAAAGAAACCAGAGAAACCTGAATACAAAAAGGGGGATTAGAGAACGTGAGCTTGAGCCTGGGAATAGTGTTAAGGCATTTGAAACTGGAGTAAACTTTCCATATCTCCATTTACTCCATTTCAAAACAAATTCTTGTTTCTGGCTTCCTGCCTTCCAGCGACTCACACATGCCAATCCTTGAGGGCTGTGCTCGCTTGGTGTTTGGAGCAGGGATTTAGCCATTACAAACTCCATTACTCTCTTTCTGTTGCGTCAAAGCTGAACATTTGAGCTCTTGGGCTGAGTTATGGGCAGAGAAGGACAAGGCTTGTTTGAGTGTAAGCTTCCTAAGACCTGATGGACTTGCTGAAATTACTTCAATTTATCTGCTGCTCTTCCTTTGCACGCACTGCAGAAATAGAAGATTAACTGAAAGGGCCAGATGTCAGAATTCTGTCCCTGAATAGTTAGCAAATCCCAGTAACAGCAGGAAAAAAGCAACTGGAATATTACAAACCATCCAGCCCGTTTCTCTTGCCTGGAGTGAGTCATCCTGAATTGGCAGCTCCTTTCCCTCCAAACTATCCAAACTAAACATTCACTTGGAACTGTAATTTTCTTTCACAGTCACTGACCAAGCAGTAAGAAATGACTTAGCTAATGTTCAGGAATTGTGGGAATTGTTAAGAAAAGTAAACTCAAAACCTTCTGCCCTATAAACATTCCATTAAAATGACTAAATAGTCCGTACACATTACCTGGATATATTTTTTGCTTTTTTACTACAATCTGCATTGTGTAAACAGCAGTGGCTTTGTTTAGGTAATTTGCAATAAAATACACACTAAGACAATATCACCTGAGTTACATGAACTAGTACAGTTGACCTCATACCCTTAGAAACTGAGATGGGTTTAAGATTTTTTGTATTATTGAAGTATGTCCATAATCACTTCTCAAACAGTGCATACCTCAGTCATTTATGAAGAAACTACCATTTCTCTTGTGTGACCTTTGTGCTCACAGTGTAAGGCCCTATCCACTGGATGGCAATGAGATCCTCCAATAAAAAAGGGATGAACTAATGGAAAAGTCTAGAGAATAAAAATTCACCAACTTGCAAAATTTGGATGCCATGGGTAGTCCTTACAAAGAAAGCAACAGATTTGTAAAATCCTACTTTAAACCTAATACTGAGGTTGCTTTACTGACATAGTTCAGAGTTCATGTTATGCTTACAATGTCTTTTTAAGTGTATGTAATTTATTAAATACGTGGTCTATACATGGGGCAAATGTAAAACTAGCAAGCAAATATGGCAAAAATTGGACACTAAGTATAAAAAGAGCAGCAAAAATAAAGAGAAGCACAATATCACACAAAACATTTAATTCAAATGAATGTCTGTTCTGTTTAGCCTTAAGAACTATTCTAAATCTGATTTCTGACCTTTTATATTCATTGTGAATTCAAAATAAGAAACAAATTTGGTGAGAAAATTGTCCAGCAAGTTCACCACTTGTGAAACATATGAGCAAATGCTGCTGTTCCTTACTTTTGGGATGTCAAAATGAAAATATTATAGAGCTTACCTAGAATCACATTATAGAACGAAAGGTGTCTGTTGCTAATGAGAGGCTTCAAGGAGTTTTTCTGGAGAACTCTCTCAACTCAGATTTGAGCAATGAGAAGAATAAGCTTTAATTTTTCTGATTGCTACTGCAATGCAACAAGTGATACAAAAGTATAAGGTTTGCAAAATATAATGCACACGTGAATAATGCATTGATCAGTACACACTGCACTTTGGGAACAGGAAAACAGGAACATTTCAAAATTTGGAAGTAGTTACTGAATTTAAAGAGTGAAAGATTTAGGAAGGAAATAATCAAATGCATAAATATAAAAGGATCAGTAGTTGTTAGAAAAAAATTCTGGGTGGCTATAGAAGACCACGAAGGATACAGAATGTGATACTGTTGCAAAACCCACTGCTTCTGAGATTCATTACTCAGTGTTGTGTGTAACCTTGGAGAAATGTTCACTGCTCTGCTCTGTGAAAAAATTATGTCAAATGGTTGCTGGATTCTTCTTGATTAAAAGAAAAATCACTTCTAAGTGCAATATTTTAAAAACACAGGGTCGTGCGGGGGAGTTTCAGAAGTAAAGGGCTTAGAAAACATGACCTATGGAAATACTTGGAAATATGGAACTAGCATGAAGAAAATATAATTGGTGATCAAAGGAGTAAAACAAACATACTGTTTTTAAGCCATAATAATTATCAGTACTGGTATATATTGCTTTGGAAGACAGCAGAAACCCTAAAATCAGAAGGTTTATGAAATTGTAGCACAGAACAGGAGGAGAGGGCTAGCTTTATGAATTTCATAAAAAATACTAGACAAACTGGATTTCTGCTCATTATTCCAGTGGTTTGAATGTAAAAAATACTGTATTATGCAAACCAGTTTGTACATGTGTAATTATTCAGGACAGATGGAACTTCTGGTATTCCCAGTTCATTTCTGTGAAGGTAGTTCCTTTTTTAGACCAGACATTGTCTACTGCTTATTTACAAAGCCTGTCCTGAATTTTTAATTAGATACAAAGGCATTATAAGACTAATTAATAAATAGCAGTCCAACAAGCTGCACAGGATCCACAAGACTGGTCAGCCAATATCTGTAAACGCCTTTTTATTTCCTTCCTGCCCTGTGTTTTACAGAGCTAATCAGAGCTGTGCACTACAGACAGTGTATTGCTCATAACTGATAAACAATGTCAAATTGGTAATTAAATATCTTGCTATGCATTTATTAAGCCACATAAATAGATCTGGGTGTGGTTTCTGTTTTATCAGGAAAACGTGGTCAAGGCTATTATTTTGTGGAAGAGGATGTATTTGCAGGCCTTTATACTTTATTTTAATGTTGTATTGTAATGAATTGAACTGTTGGCAGTCAAGCAGTCCCCAGAGGTTCCATAATGCTCAAAAAAACAGGAGTCTTATTCTGCTTCTTTAATAAGGCAAAATATAACATGACAGTTGCAAATCCTATTTGAAGATCTGTGTTGGGAAATAGGCCATTAAAAAACAGCCATAAGTGGTTTGCCACTGCACCTAGAAATCCCCAACAGCCCCATAGACAGTCCTAGGTTCTAGGATGGGTTGACTATGGTATACGGCATTGTCAGGGAGATCCCTCTGAGAACTGAAAACATTTCCTGTCTGAAGATTTTGATCTAGTCAATAGGTAGAAGGTATCAGTACCTACATTTTGCTTTTGGCAGAATTTAAATATATTTTGTATCCACTTTGGAGAAGAGCAAACAATGATATAAGCTGTAAGTCAGAAAACCCAGATAACTATTAAAGTGTTCTGTGTGTCGTTATTGTTATCTTTATGGTATAGGGGGTATTTATCTCAACATCCTTGCCTGTTGAAAAGCTGTATTATTATCTTAAATGTGCTTGCTAAAAGAATACTGCCTCTATAGGACAGTGAAACATTTAAAACAGTAAGCAGACATAGTGGACTGAAAGGCCTGTGTTTCTGTTTGCTGCTTCAAAGGAAATCCTCAGTTCTAAGCCAATACCCTTAAGATAACCCTAAAATATCTTAATAGCTATACCTTAAGATTTTACTCCCTAATAAAAATAGTCATCTGTCCAGAAAGAGAGTTAACAGGGAATATTTTTACTTATAAATTATTCTTTTTGTTTATTCAAACTCTCCCTTATTTCAGCTCACATGAACCCCTCTTTAACATTCCTGTATCTAACATATCATTTGAGAGAAAACACAGAGGATTTGAATTTTTTAACTTTCATATACCACCATTATGAAGGGTTACAGACACTCCTGTAAGCAGGAGTTTTGTAGTGGTGGCAGCTTACAACAGTTTGATATTGTTGTGAAGGGATAAAAACCAGACTAAGGTAACTATACCTGCATATTGTTTTTTGAAGTATAAGGAATAACAGACATTTCTAGAATGTGAATAACAAATTTTTCCCAAATAATCTGGATACTCCTGTCTGGTCAGTCGTCCATCCAACCATAGCAATTAATGGATGTTTGCTAATGTTTAACTATTGAAAAGATGGTTCATTGCAAATAATCTACATTTCAGGATCATATCTTCAAAAAGCAAATATGCCGTACAATTCCCTCATTCCATACCTGGTATATACTCCACATTTTCTCATTTGAGTTGGTTAATTGGGTGGCAAATAGTTATTTAGATGAATTCCCAGGACTGCATAAATGAACTAATTCAGTAAGCAGCTTTTTGCACTCTCCCCGTCATGCAGGCATTCAACATTTGCGTATGCATACTTGTTCAGAACTGTGAAGCCAGAACTCCTTAGAACCATTTCTCCTTACATAATTCCTGTAGAGGCAGACAAGACTACAGGGACAAACCAAAGGCTTCCCAAGAAACTGTTCAATGAACTGCAGACAAGAGGGACTGAGGAATCCTGGAATGGCTAGGAAGGACTCAAGTCAGCTACTTTTGGGGCTGTTCCGTACTGGCTGCTTCAGCCCTTGACTGAAAATCTACACAGCTGCGTTCCCACTTTCTTTAGTCATTCAGCCCTCTGTTCATCATCTGGTCTGTAGTTTCTTTTCAAATCCCTATAGACCCATTCCTGTGACAGCAGAGCAATAGGAAAATCCATGCCCCCTTAACAGTACAGGCTAAGGCCAGGGAATTTAACAAATGACATATCCAGCAAGAAAGGCTATGGATTGAAGCAACACAGATAACTAATAGCCAGGTTTTGCCCATTTTTCTGCTGTATGTTCAGTTATGACCACAATAAAAATGATCTTTCCAGTTTCTGTGACAAGGGTAGCTGCACCCATGTGAGAAACATTTCCATCCTCTTGCCAGTTGCTGTCAGATTCCTTGGAAGGAGTTGGATGGTGAGAGGTGAGAACCCTGAGCCGTTGCAGCAGCAATGGAACTGGGACTGAGGGTGGGAGGGACTTCACTGCTTTGGTATTAATGCAAAAAAGCTCCCAGAGCAGAAACACTCCTTTCCTTTGCTATGCCTTTCACAGTGACACATTAGATCTTCTTGGTTTAATAGCAGGGGTAAAAACAAGCCACTGTTCCTGGGGCATCAGTATGTTTCAAATTCTTCCAGCTTGAAAGAATCTGACCTTTCTGTTCAGGTTTGTATCTATATAGCTTCAGGTTTATGCATTCAAGCCCACCTGCTTCTAACTAATCATATAAAGAGTTGAAAGGCTCTTTGATAATTATTTTTCATCTTTTGAGAGGGGTTAAAGGCTTTCTTAAAATTCCAGTGGCAGTAATTCAGCCTTTTTTTTATCCTCAGTTTTTCCTAGACTGAATGTCAACTGACTCACCTCAGCAAATTGAAATCATGACTGTCCCTGAAGAAAAGGGTTGTGGGGCCTGAAAACTTGTTCAATGTGCCCCAGTAGGACTTCCCAACTGAACAGACTCTTGAGGGTCAAGTTTTTTTACTGAGTCAGTCTTTCTTAAGGTTTGCCATATCTGAAAGCATGACTTGCTAGAGTTCAAACTGAGCTTCAGAAAGAGCAGCTAAGGATAAAAGAATTAAAGTACAAGTAACCAGAAAATAAGGGATAATGTGGGATCTTACAAGGGTTTTCACTGAACCTATTACTGGGTAATTACAAAAGCACAGATATTATAGGCAAAATTCATTTTGCCTTAAATATTGTTTTGTGGATAGAATAGACCAGTGCCTTAAAATAATATTTGTTCATTTACTAGCACGCAAATAATTAGAACTTATAAGAAATATAAATTATTTCAAAATAAAGAAAAAATTGAATTTTGAATGCTTTTAATTTTATGATAAAATCATCAAGTTAGCAGAGTAAGTCTAGTTCTCGAAACCTTTCCTGCAAATAACTAAGCACACAAATTTTTGTGATGCCCCTAATGTCCCTATGAATATATTTTCATAAGTACTGATGACTCTTTGAGACACAAAGCATGTTAACATCCCAACTCCCTTTTATAATTCCTGTTTGGTAAAATGAAACCATCTTACTCCAAACAATCACTGACTTCCCCAGAAACATCACAAGACAAAACACTGTAATGTCACCCTTTCCAGTTGGAGCTGGATGTAGTTATAATGATTGCAGGGAGAAATCTTTGTTCAAAAGGATTAGACACAATGGCTTAGCAGTTAGAGAACAATGTATAGTCACAATATTTTAGCATTAAAATAACTCTGAACATTAGGCATTTTTGGGGGAGTTATCTTTTAGAGTGAGTATGTTTAAATTACCATTCAGCGGTAAGGCCACAAGATAATCTCTGTTACCTGTAAGTTGATCAGTCTGGATCTGACTGTTAGTTACTGACACTGATGTTTCACTTCCAGACCCTTTTTATGTACGAAAAAATATGTCTGTAGTACAATGATTGTAAGATAATTTCTTTCACTTTTTTTCCCCTTGGTCTTACATTACTCATCATCTTCCTGCTCTTTTAGTAGAGAAAAATAAATTAATTAAGGATGTTTGAAGATGATGACAGCTCAATGTTCATGATGTGTATACTGCAGGGATAGTTCGATGAAATAGGTTTAGTTTTGCCTGGAGCACCTATATGTCCTAAATAATAAACATAAGCTCTAAGGCTGTTCTTAGTTAAATCCCTTCAATTTGCAAGTGCAATTTCGAGCTTCCCAATCTCCTGTCATTACACAGCATTTTTAGTAACCTACTTATCTCAGATGCTGTTTTGTTGGGGGAGGTTGTCACTGTATTTGAACAGATATAACTGAAAGGCTGGGCAGAAGTAAGACATACAAGTCTGTGTAACAAGAGCCAGGCAGCATCGATGAGAGCTGATAATACTCAAATCCAGCCAAATATCCCATGTAAAAAGCAAATAAAACTAAATTAACACAACTAAGTTCAAAGAGACCTTCCCAGTGAGCTTTAATTTTTAATTTTTTTAAATCAAATAAAATGGGAGGGTCAAAAAGAAAATGCACTATGGTGTTACATGAAAATGTGTACAGTATGTACAAACTACTCTGCTGGATCATGTGACTAGAAAATGTTCAACTTCCATTTTTAGATACATGTTGTCTACACAATTCCACAAACCCATCCTACAATGCTGACAACACATTCTCGCAGAGGAGTAGAGTAGAATAATGTTAAGCATGGCAGTAACATTCAAACAATTGTCATTATCATTGTACATTTCTCAAACATTAACATCATTTTATATTGTTAAAACAAATTCTTAATTGTAAAAAGTGTGTGTTTTAACACTGCCATTTGAAATAAGGCATAATTGTCCTCATTTCAATGTACATTACAGAAGCTATAAATATGCCACTTATCTCAAAAAGTGATACAGTCTATTCAGTGAGTTCTTTGCTACTCCAAAGAAAACTGCATAATTAAGGCTAAAGAGCTACAGGATAAAATTGATGTAATAATACTTTCTTGTGTCATGCCCTACATAGAACAAATTGAAAATATTTTTCAAGGTTTAATGCATAAAGTACCACAACACCCTTTTGTGTGTCTTAATGCTAGTGACTACAAATAATCAGGAAACTAGTCAGCAATTGCTATCTTTTCCTTCTTGGATATAGTTCCAAGAAATGAGAAAATTATCAAAAAACATGACTATTGCAAATAATGTGTTCTCGTTGATTGTAACTCAATTTCTTCTACTTTAATCTTGAGAATATGAATTTGAAGAGGAAGTAGAGCCACGCTGTGTAGGTAACAATCAGTGACACGAAGTTGCTTCCATTCTGAGTGCATAGGTTAAAAAACCCCCTGAACAACTCTCTTCCCTTACCTCCCTTCAGAAGTCCTACAATGGGTTCACATCCTATGGGTTCAAATTACAGATAGCAGTAACTGTTTGACCTTACTTTACACCCACCCCTACTCTAGTTATGCAAAATACAAACCCACACAGTCATTAAAGAATTGGAATGATTTCTTTGATTATTTTCTGCCGTTACTCAGTAACATTTGTTTTGAAACAAAAGAAAACAAGTTCAAATACTTCCAACCATCCTTGTAAGTTCACCAAGATTTCCCTTCTTATCCCACTGTAGCCAATTACTGGTCCAGAACACAGCTATTAGATTGTTCCAGTTGCAAAGTCCCCAAGTGAAACAGCAATATCTTGGAAATGCCTACGTTAACTTTATGACAGCATACTGTCAACTCCAGCTATGTTTGCTCTTGTGCTAAGGATTTGAGCTCAGAAATAAGAGTTCTTGAATAATTCTATTATTTGCTTTGATCCTGGGAAAAGCAAAAGTATAGTTGAGTATGAAGACAAAAAAATATTTTTCTTTCCACTATTATTTTAAAAAAAACAAGAATTGTCAAAAAATGTATGACTTGATTTAGAGAAAAAGGAGAAGGCTTTCAGGTATAGGAAATCTGTGATATCCTCCCAGTCAGAGAGAGACAGTATATCTCTGGTGACAAGAAAAGTAGAAAACTTCACCAAGAGACTTTATTATTAGCAAGTAGTAAAAACCAATGATGACTCTGTAACTCAGAGAATTAAAGTGAAAAACAAAGAAATAAATGATCTGAATATTGGAATGTGGCAACACAACTTGTTGCCTGAACTGGCTCATTTTATATGCCAAGAGCAAATCCCAGCAGTGCCCAGGGTGTCCCCCCCCAAGAGGGTATGGCACTGCGTGTCGGTCGTGGCAGCACGATTTCAGGGCTCTGCCATGGCCAAGACTGTCGCTGTGGAACTCCCTGCCAGGCAGGCAGCGGAGAATAAGCCAGCTGGCACTGGGGGTGATGGTGCCTGTCTGTGCAGGACGATGAACCATCATGTACTTGCAGCAGTTCGCACACCTCTGGAACCTCTTCTTCATGAGGTGGCTTTGCAATTAACAGTACCCCCTCAACATAATGCAGTTTCTTGTGGATTTGCATGTCATGGTAGAATTCCCTTCTGTCTAATTGACATGTAAATGCCATTTTCAGCAGCTGAAAGCGCCTCACATGTGTTCTCTAAGTCACTTCTTAAACCTTCTTAGGAGGAGGATTGTATGGAGTTGCTGATGTTGTGGAAAGCAGCAGCCCCATTATATGACAGTGCCTCAAATTCCTCTATCTGTCTTTTTGACACTTTACAACTTCTGTCTTAATATGTATAATTGATCAATATTTTCAGAATTGGAATCAAGGACAGCCTGAGATAATATGACCTTGATTTCTCTTAGATGAACAGGATAAAAAGCAATGTACTTCTGTAAGTTTTAACTAAAGCCTAAACAGTATCAGCTTTGAGGCTTATAAAAAAGGGTTGTTCATTATTTACCTCAATTTTAATTACATTTCAGAAGCCATTGTAATTCCAACCTCTGGATGGGACTTAAGCTCTATGAGCTAAAATATCACAATAAGAATATTGGGAATGAAACTGAAAAAAGGAAACAACTGAAATAATCTGGGAAATGTTCAGCATAGTATTTGTAGATTGAAGAATGGCAATTATTTTACGCACAGTTCAGATAAAAAGTTTGGACTTGGTGTGTGGAATTAAAGAGAAAGGAATTTTCTAATATACACTCAACTTTTGAGAGAAGATCCTCTAGCAGACTTGTGAGCAAAAATTTTACACAGAAATGTACTTAAAATAATATTTGATTCTAACACCTTTGAAAATAAGGCAATTCAGCCCAAGATGAAGTTCTTCATAGACAGAGCCTACACTTCAGACTAGGCCAATTGAATGTGGCAGCTTCATTCCACCTGTGCTAGCTAAAATCAAAGATGAATGTACCATAACTGTTAATATATGTATCTGAATGCAGTGCTGTAGGGACTATCCATGCAAAAAAGTTACAATATAGTATAAAAATCAATTTAAGGGAAAAAGTACTCTTTCAGTAAAGGGCAATGAGCAATATTATTCTTGATATGGCAAAGCTCTAATTCTAGAATTAATTGACTCTGGAAATGTAAACTTGGGAGATACAAACTTTTTTCTTCTAGATAAAATTCCTATGATAGGGGAATTTTATTCCAAAATCAGGGTTGCTAGCTCATGCCAATACAAATAAACAACAAATAAATTATTTCATGTTGAGAACTGCTTGGAGAACTTTGTTTACACCTGTATTCATATTTTCAAACATACACTTGGTTTAAAAAGGTGTTCACATCGAAATGTTAGGATCAAGAAGCAGGGAGGAAACTACATCAGTAAAACATGTATTTTTCAAAAACTACCATCAGTCATCTTCTTTTGAACTTCTAGAAATAATAAAATGTTTAAAATTGATCTGGCTGGGAACAATTGGGATGCAATTTGAGAACACGGCTGTCATTTCCATGGTAAAAACTGAAAGTCATGACAAAAAAACAAGCCTCCGACTTCAGCAGAGTGAAAAAGAGTAAACCCAGTATTTAAATGCTCTCTTGGCAACTCTTTTTCTCACACCTGCTGTATGTGCATATGAAGGGCCAAGTGCTTGCCGGGGAGTGTGGCAGCAGAGCTGAATGAGAAGGGACCCAGCTGCTGGGCACACACCACGGAGGAGCCGCGCTGCATCTGCCTGCTGGGAATGGGGCTTTCTTAAAGGCAACTGGATGGCATTTCCATATGTACATGCCTTCCAGGAAACTCATGAGCTCCCTCAAAGCAAATATTATTTTTTGGGTTTGAGAAATTAATGCTTGCAATTTTATTTTTTTGCATCTTGCGTTTTGAATATCCTTCTCTCTTATGGAATCTGAAGTAACATCATGACTGTTTCACAGAGAATCTCTATAACAAGCTATGCATGACCACTACACCATTTCTGCATCTAACCTATCATCTCGCCCTGAAGTCTAGCAACCTCTACAGAAAGAAAAAAGCAAAAAGCATTGGAGGAATCTTCAGGGCATTTTAACCTTCTCTGGTGCCTAGCACCTGTCCTAGCCTTATCTCCCTGTGGAGTTAGAAACGCAGCATCTGAATTTCTAAAAAACACTCTAGGAGCCCTCACAAAGGTCTCGCTGTCAGTGACTTCATATTTCATCACTGATCTGCAGAGCACACTCCAGCCTACATGGTAAAGCTCAATCCACAGCTCCCTCAGCATGTTCCTGTGGGACTCCAAGTGAATCCCTCTCTGGATGCCACACAGTGTGTCAGATCCAGATTGCCAGTTCATTCTTAAGAGCTTTCTAGGACATAACATTTTCAAATGTTAAGAGAAGAAAGCCTCAAAAAGACATAACCCATGGGATTCACAATGTCATAACCTCATTTTAAAGAAAAGATTAAGCGGTTGCACTTTCTGGCCTGAAAACATGCAATGTGATGGCATACACACTGTGACATGGAATGGAGACTCCCAGGGGAACCTGTTTTGTAGTAGCTGTGAATGTTATCCTGAATATGTCTATTTGCGAAATAAATAGTTCTTCAAAGGTCTCCTCTTGAAAAGAGCAAGCCATTTAAATACCGTGTAGGATTTGGACTAGGGTGATTACATACACCTAGAAGCTCTACCTTTATTCCATGTAAAGCTGGTAACTGAAGCTTCAAGATGGTATCTGCAGTCATTAAAGAATTTTTTTACATCCTAAGCTTGATCTGTTTGACTTCAAATAGCAACACTGGTTATAAATTATTCATGATTCATAGCTGTCTATTCTGAGAGATGACCTTCAAACTAAGCATCCTCTTCATCTTTCTTCTTCCCTTCTGGCCTGTTGCATGTGGGCCTGTGGCTTATCTTACTCTTGGTATTAAGTGTAATTTGATAACATTATTTCATTGTTTGCCATTTTTACTAATTTCTCTCTCTCTTCCTCAATTTCTCCAACATCATCTACTTTAATTCTACATTTATTTACCATTTCAATCATAATCTAGTTCCTTCTGCTTCAGGGTCTTTATTTCTTCTCTGATTTTAAAAATCCTTCTTCCCCTCCCCCCGCCCCCTTTTCAAATAACTAAAGACTTACTGGTTTTGAAAGTTTCTTTTTCTTTCCTTCAACAATTTTACTTTCTACCTGATGCCAATAATATCCTCCTAGAAAGTTTAAGAGGTTAAAAATACACCCAAACACATTTGTCATCTGCTTTCTTAGCATATAAATAACTGTTCTATTAGAGCTACTTTTTTCCATTTCATTTCCTCACCAATCACACCTTAGACTATTTTGCAACACCTGCTTTGGCCAGTGGATGTTTCTGCTGCTACGTGTTAACTGATTGTGAAAGAGATTGATTTGCACATTGTTGAAGGTTTGCACCCAGCTTCTGCAAGACAAAATACTTAATAAACCAGAAACACTTTGGAATCTGCACGCAGACCAGGCCTTGTCCTGAGGCAAACTGATGGCAGGACAAGGAGGGTAGTGTTTGCTGCTCAAATATAAGTCGACAATAGTCTCCTCTAGAAGAATGTCTCAAATTAAAAAACAAATACAATTGTTATATTTTTATCAAAAATTGTTCTAAGTAGTCCTATACACCAACAGACAGAACGAATCCATGAAATCTGTAGCTCCCCTGCAGAAAATTGCCTCCATGCAGTAGTGCCTTCTCTCCTCTGGAGTGGAAGTAGAAGAAAACATTAAGTTTTATTGCAGCCTCAAGGTATGTACTACTGTCTCCTGGCTCGGAACACAATAACTTGAAACATCAGGATCAAAGATTAAATGTAGTATATCCTCAAATTCTTCTTCTTTCCAAATGAAAAGCATTCAGAGCAATTCAAGAATGACCTTTGCTGTGCAAGACAATTTACAAAGATGAAAAAGCAAATTTAAGAAGTGTTTTATGAACTACATTAGTCCCATGCAGTCATTTCAGCAACCTGGTCCTGCACAAAGCTCATTAAACAGTGCAAATTTCAGTAGAGTTTTCCAACATATCCGTAAAACTGTTGTTATTTAGACAAAAAAAAAAATTTAAATACTTCATTCTTTTTCTCTTGTGGCATTGACAGAGTAGACCTGTATATAATTTTTATTAGCAGTCATTAACCTAGGCCTCAAAGTGTCGCCTTTAACATAAATCCCATTTTTACATTTTACATTTATCTTATTACACCTGGAGTTGCCCACACTCTCTTTTCAGACAAATCCTTTGCACAGTTGTCTAGTAAGTCCAAATATGTAGACCCATGGTATGGCATAAACATTTTGCTTTAGCACCACATAAAACAAGAACAGTCACACTTTTTTTTTTTCCCCTAGATGCAAAATGCTGAAAATTTCAACATGGTAAAATTTACATAGCTTTGACAATTCTTATGTCATGCTGTTTCAGAATTCTGATAGTGTGTTTGATCTAAAGTACCAGAGATGTGTTGTACTTCGTGCTTTGAAGTATGGAAATAAAAGTTATTTCCAACTCTCCCTCTAGCAAGCAGGGTTGGATGTTGCCAGCAGGTGGGTATACCATCTGGATACCTTGACATGGATGAAACATGACAACACAGATTTCCTATTTCCTTTCACTGGTGATTACACTATCTCAAAACCTGTATTATTATTATTATTATGGCAATAGGTTAAATACTTAAAATTAATTAAGTCATTACATTAAACATGCACAGAGCCCTGCTAAAGGTGCATAATTTTTTTGAAGCAGACAGCTTTTCTTCAGGTATTCAGATAACAACCAGACTTTCAAACGAGCCAGAGACACAGGTGGCCTGACTGTGGCAGGCACAGCAAGATTCCTGACGGAACAGCACCCAGCACGTGGGGTTGCCTAGAAATGGTGATTCTACTTTCTCACATGAGGTTTCCTGTCATCCTCACGTTTTCTCATCTCTGAACTCAATGGACTTTCTATCGCAGTAAGTCAAAGAGGTTATTTAGAAACCTAACCACTCCTAACCATTCAGAGCTAAGATGCTGAGCTCTCATCCTTGCTTGATGCATCCTAGGCAGAAGGGGAATGGGAACGAGACCAGAAGGTTCTATGATTTGCAGATTATTTACACACTGGAGCATAATGGTTCACTCACAACAGTTGCAATCTATTACACTGTGCTGCTATCACATCTGAACATTAACCCTGCACACTAGAAATCCTCCTGTGTTTGCTATTGCCAATGTAAGAGCTAGCTCACCTTCAAAAACAAAAAAAAAAGATCAGTTGTCTGTAATTACGTTGCAAACTAGGAAAAAAATCATGTGGAAATACATAGGGTCAGTAATGTTCATTTTACCATCAGACTTCTGGCATTCACAGATGAAATATTAGAAACAAACACACGTAATTTTACATTCAATCCCTCAATATATTTCCACATACTCACATTTTTCAGAAACAAAAAATTCTCAGGCTAAATTTTGTCTCTGTGATGTCAAAAAGAAGGTGGGAACAACAGTAGTAGATTTTAATTACTGTCTAGTGGCATTACATTCTTTCCTCCTATAACTAGAAACTAATGAGAAATGGAACACATTCTGTCAAATGAACTGAGAAAACATCACTTCAAGTGGAATGAGTGGCCAAGGACCAAACAAAATCCAGAACTGTTGGGCAGAAAGTCATGTCATATAAAGGAATTTCATTTGCTTGGATGAGTGTAATGATTCATCTCATTTTGCAGAAGTTTCATCAGCTGAGATTGTCATTTCACAAACATAAACTAATTGCAGTTCTCTTCTCCGTGCTCCCACAGGAAATCAAGGTGTTTGATGTCAGACATATTCACACATAGACATTCACCTTACTTTTTAAAAACAGCAGAAGAAAAGCAAATCTCCTCCCATTCCCTGCCAACCAACCAGCTGTGCAATGCAGTTAGGATTCATCCTCTGGAATGTGAACTGAAAGGCAGGTTTGCAGCTATCTGAATCCCAGAGATAATCTTATATAAATGGAGTACAGTGCAACCTTTGTCAAAATCTTAACATCATTACATAATCAAAGTATAATCACAGCTTAGAAATGGATATTTAGAATTTCCACAATTAGATTTTTAGGGGAAATCACTCCATCACTCCCTACACTTGCTCTGCTTTTCCAGCCATGACTGTGGCTGGTACATTCTCTGCGTAATGCCAGCAGCCAGGTAGGGACTGGCACGGCGTCCTTGTGCTTCCAGTCTGTTGTAAGCAAGTATCTGCAATGCCGTGGCAGATGTTCCTTCTTGTCCTAAAGACTAAACATTTACAGGATTTTATTTCAAATCACAACTTCTCTATGACACAATAGTGATATTTTGCTGCTAAATCTCAGGGGGGGAAAGAGACTCTTGAGCATTTTTGGAAAGGAAGAGACTTAATTATTATTTTTTTTTGAACTCTGGCCCTCAGAGTTCAGTCAGTGAAAGAACAAAAAGCTGTGAAAGACAGAAACCATGAAAAGGACATTTGGCAAAGAATGAGATAAGAAGGTCTCATGGTCAGATATCTAGGGAACAGTGTTTTTTCTGGTTTTTTTTTTCCTCAGGCTTTTCATTTCTGGCTGTGGGAACCAATAAATCTCATACGTATCAGCTTATGATCAGCCTTGTGACCAAATTTCTGTCCAGTCTTGATAACATTCACTCACGTGCCCACTGATCAAATACTTCAGCTGAAATTACTTTCCTGCAACATATGTAAAAACATATTGCACTGGAAGAGTAAGTATCCTCTCTTCATATGATAAATGACTGGTTTTAGAAGTACATTAGTACTGAATTAGACAGACTTAAAAACTTTCTGATCTGTTGGAAGAATTAAAAAAAATAGGTCCCTAAGTTTTATACAGAACAATAATTTGAATAGGTTAAATCTGAGTCCTCATTGTGACAATTTAGAACAAATATTGTATTTTCCTCATGCCACTGTAACAGTGCAAGACATCTCACTGAACCACATCTTCAGGCTGACTCAGTACCCAAGACAGTCTCCAAGACAGTAAATCCAGCAAACTCCAAATATAGACCCCGTCAAGGCAAGAAAAGAGATGGGGACAAAAGCCAAATTAAGACACATCAGGACAAATACACCAATCTTTAGCTATTTACATGATTTTTCATCCTAGATTAGAGCTGCAGTGTACAATGTAATCCACAGTCTGACACTGGCTTCATTTGGGAGAGAGGTCTGATTCCTGTCTCCCATTCTCCCCTTTTCCTGCCTTTCCTGGGGGCAGTAATCTGCATCCAGGCACTGCTGAGCAAAGCAGACACCAGAGCTCTGGTACCATCACCTGATTTGACGTGAAAGAGACAAGGCTTTGTCCATATTCTATCTTTTTTTGTTTCCTTTAATTTTCTTTCTCCACTTATAGCAGCTTTTGGGTGACCCTGCTGCCTTCCAGTGTACCAGAAGTACAGATGGGCACACAATGTGAAGGAAATCAGCTGTTTTACAGGCAATGCCCCACAACCTAATACCATCTAGTTATTATTTGTTATTACAGAATAGCTGTACAAAAATGGCACCAGACCTGACTGTTTTTAGAAGAAGGATCCATTTCGAATCCTTTTGGTCCTGTTTACTATTACTTTTATAGTCTATACTAATCCAGTAGCCTTTAAAGAGCTAGAGAGAATAGGTACCTCCTAGCTTAAAGGAGATGTTTATAGAAATCATATGCTTCTATTTTAATGGTATTTCCATGTACCACGACTAAGCCCTAGAAAACACATCTTTTCCATTAAACTACTATTTCCCTGTTCCTTCTTTTAAAATAAACCAACAGTACTAGCTGTGATCTCTGCCTAACAGAAAAGGAGACTGTGGCCACGTTAACAGTAAGAGAGAGAGAACAAGGATGTATCTATTAGCTATTTAGGAGGAAAAGAAGATAAATGCTGCTGCCACTGTTGCACTTCATTAACAATTTATGAAGTTTATACTCATTATTTGTAGTACAAAGGTGATGTTGCTTTGGTGATATTTCTACCATACGAGAGTCAGTTTAGTCCTTAAAAGTGCCCCTCTGAATAACAGAGCCATACAAGTCAGTTGTGCCATTTCGGTGTTTGTATAAACACTCGATGGCAAGAATAATTAGAAGGTTTTAAGAGTCATTTTTCCACTGGCAGACTTGCAAGCGTTTCTCATTTCTCTTCTTAGGTGACAGTGCCCTCCTGTGGCACAAGTTTTTCTATTTGCCTTTTTCCCTACGTATACTCCATCCAGAAATATGAACTGCATAGGGTTTCCAGTATATAAACATGTCATTTATTTGTGTACTTGTTTATATGAGTTAATTATGAGAAAAGTTTCCATTTCTATTTATATTTTCATATGGCTCTTTCAGCAAATATTTTTCAAAAGTTCTGGCTCTTCTCTGTAATGGTTTCTGTGTAAAATGAGGAGATAAAAGCCCACTGGGAATCTGGACAGCTGGTGCATCTCTGGGACTGTATGAACCGTGTGGCTGCTATTTGCTGCACTAAAAAAATTGTGCCTATTAGTTACCATATAAATTGTGACCTACAGTGATCCTAGTTTTTAGTTATTTGATCTGTCCTTAAAGAACAAATGATGGCCTGAAATTTTGGGAGAGTTTGGCTCATACATTACTCTTCTCCTATCTGATTTTTTTTTTTTTTTTTGGCAGTTTCACAGAACCATCTAGTAGAGGAAAACAATGTTTTAAAAAGATAAAGATACTTGGTAGCTTTTTCTGCCCATTAGTGATTCATCAGCAATGTTCTCCTATATAATTTATTTTCTTCACAGATTTTTACATCTTTGGCACAAAAAGTACTAAATTATAAAAAAATATCAGAATTACTAAAACACACATTGATTTTCATACTAGTAAACACTGCCAAAAATATTTAAGGTAACCAAATATTCAAGAAAAATCCTGTTCAGACTCTGGTATAGAACACATGCAGTTCCTCAGGGAGAAAAGCTCCACAATGAAACTCCTGACACCACAGAGTCAGAGTGAGGTGATGAGCTCATGTGCTGTAAACTTTCAGCACAACATAGAGAAATTCTGGAGATTTTAGGTGGTGGAATGTTTAATGGGACAAATACAGTTTGAGAAGAAGAGAGCCACCTCTACCATCCACTGGTTTTTGCTGTGCCATTCAGAGTGCCATGTAGCATTGTAAGAAACAGAGGGAGAAATAAAGTGTTCCTACAAACTTTCAAAAACCTTACGTATATGAACATGTCTATGCAAACATTCGTTGTTTTCCAAAGCTTTCAAGTTAGCCGTGAAAGATTTTCACAGAAATGCCAACCCATAAAAACGCCAGCCCTTCATCTAATGGAATTTCCCTGTTCAAAACTCTATCGTAGAGTTAAGAGAAATGAAGCACTGAATGCTCCCCACTCCAACCCATCTATGAGAATTAACTGAAGTGACGCATATAAATAACTTGACCAGGCAGCCAAAATAGGATTTTTGAAGCTCTTCTGCAACTCTTTTAATAATTTAAATCCAGCAGTGTTTTAAAAAACAGAAACCAGAATCTCATAATAGTGTGAGACAATCTCAGCTAAAAGTGTTGCTACCTGACCTATAATTAAGACACCGATTTCCTGTGATGTTCTAAAGCTGTTCTTTTCTCTTGCATTTGCATAGCATCCAAATTACTTTTGAGTACAAATTAGAGGCTTTTTTCCCAGTACCTTACACTTTGCACAGTCACTTAAACATGCATAAAGAGAGCACGAACAGGTGTAATTTCCCATTCATTTTACACAGGCAGAAATGATTCCACAACCAGGAAGCAATGAAGGATCACACCCACTGTGCTGGTTAAATCAGTTAAGTACAGGGTACATTCCCCTGGCTATGCTTCCTGGCCCCACTAATTCCTTCTATTGAACCTTTGGGACTTACGCCAGGATGTGTGCACAGATGGTTCCTCAAATCAGGAATTCACTTCCCCTACTGGCTAAAAGAGCTTGAATCCTGGTATTCAAATCACTATATCACACGTGTATATTAGGAGGAACTTGACAAAATCCAAAGTCCACACAGACTGCTTTGAGCCTGTGTAAAATAGGATGGAACAGGACTGTTAGAAATACAACCTTCTGTAAGGGCTTACTAAGGTCATGATCACTGAATACTGATGCATGCATCTCATTTTCAAAGTATCTCCTACTCTGGAAGTGATTTAAGATCCATGCACTCTCTCTGTGTGCAGCAGAGATTACTGCCACCAGAAGAAATACTCAAATTCCCTTTCAGAGTGACAGTATGAAAATGCTGTGTCTCAAGTCAGAACCCTGCCCTACATCTCGTGATCTTCCAAACATAATGGGCAGAAATATACACTTAGTAGAAAACATGAGTATTTATACACGAGGATGAACATGACCTGGATAGCATTTTCCTGAGGGATTGCATTCTGGTTGAAATACATATCACCAAAGAAATCGATTAACTTGTTACTGTATCTTCAGATGACGAAGACTATGTCTGTTACCTCTATATGCATACAAACACAGACTGATACAGAGGAATAGGAGAAATATGTATATTCAGAGAGAGAAAAGGTCTAAATATATTAAGGATGAGTTATTATGCTCTTCAGTGTAATAAGATTATTTTTTCCAGGGAAATTTTGTATTTCTTTAAAGATTGAAAATTATCTAGGTATTATTTTCTAGACATATGTAACAGTTAGCGTGGGCCGTAGGATTGTAAGG
Source organism: Oxyruncus cristatus (assembly GCA_013399855.1). Taxonomy (NCBI): domain Eukaryota; kingdom Metazoa; phylum Chordata; class Aves; order Passeriformes; family Cotingidae; genus Oxyruncus; species Oxyruncus cristatus. The sequence continues at coordinate 254,999 of VXAY01003693.1, read as the reverse complement.
TCTCTGGTGAAGGCTAAGTAATCCAAAATCTTCTAATTATGGTGCCAAATGTTAAGTCCTTAAGTATGTTGTCTTACAAAGATACTGCCACATTGCATTATCATTCATTTCTAGAAAAATCCAAAAGTATATTAGTCCTCCAAAAGCAGTCTGGCAGTCTGAGAAGCTTTCTTGCTGCAGTAGACAATACTGGATAAACAAGAGCCAGAGCTCAGGGAAAGAGGATGAAGTAATAATGAAAAGATTATAAATTTGTCAACTGAGGACTAATGAAGGATCAACTCTGGCCATTTTTTTTGCTAAAATAATATCTTAGTTTGATAGCTTCATGCAGGCATCACACCAGGAGTGAAAAATTACCTGAGGCACAGAGATAATCTGAAAAAACCCAAAGAGTATTTAAGCTGGTCTTAGCTAAAGAGCTGAGAAGTCCATGAATGGAGTCAGAAAATAAACCAAATGTGTTTAAAAACAGGGCTGGAGTAAGATCCTATCATGAAAGGTGCAATTAAAGCAAAGTACTGTCAAGTGCATGTTCCACAGAGGAGTTAAGGCATTTGACATTTTGGATTGATGTGTTATGACAACTGATACTAGGTCCTAAACTGCACATCTTTGGTCTTGCATTATTTTGTATGCTCAGAGTACTTTTCTTATTCAAAACATCAGAGGACATGCTTATAATATAATTCCAACATCACTTACATAAACTAGGCAATACCAGCAAGATACTTCTCTGGAGCATCCCACCATTTAGTCCTGTTTTCCCTAACTCATTACTGTCCTGGTTTTCCCCTGGCAAGCAATGGAGTACCACAGCTCCCCAGTCACCTTCACTCACTCCCCAGTCACCATCCCTCCCCCAGCAGGGAGGAGAATCAGAAAGAAAAGGTAAACCTTGTGGGTTGAGATAAGAACAATGTAATAATTGAAACAAAATATTATTATTACTATTATAAATATGCTAATAGTGTTAATAATTATTGTAACAATAAGGGGAGAAAGAGTAACAGAACCGAGCAGAAACAAGTGATGACCATTGCAATTGCTCGCCACCCACTGGCTGATCGCAGCCCAGCCCCGAGCAGCGATGGGCAGCCCCCAGCCAGCTCCCCCAGTTTCTATGCTAGGCATGTTCCGTGGTGTGGAACATCCCTTTGGCCAGTCTGTGGCACGTGTCCTGGCTATGCACCTTCCCAGCCTTTTGTGCAATTACTCACCAGCAGAGCAGAGCAGAGCATGAGACACTGAAAAGTCCTTAATTTGGGGTCAGCCCCGCTCAGCAACAAGAAACATCAGTGTGTTATCACTGTTCTTGTGCTAAATCCAGAACACAACCTGTGCCAGCTCCTAAGAAGAAAATGCACTCTGTCCCAGGTGAAACCAGAATCTATTACTTCAAGGCTAGAAGAGATAGCCAGTACATTATGGAATTACTGGCTTGCCTTGTCTTGGCAATTCTTAAATTCTATTTGTTATTCTCACTCTTACCTCAAAAAAAAAAAAAAGAAAAAAATCATTGGTACATCCCACTTCCTGAAATCCCACCAAAGCAAGGTAAGATATTAACAAAGCAACTTTCAGTGGTATTAATATTATTCCTTTTTTAGTAAGCATCTGTGGAACACTCCATAACACAACAGTGTCCGCAGCAACAGCAGGCTTTCAGATTAGAAAGCAAAATGTAGTTCATAAGAATTTCTGCCTCCTTGAATGACTCTTTGGACTGGTCAACTCCACAGTGCCTGGCAAGTTAGAGTTGACACTGAAGTTTTCACTTCCCCTGATTTAACTTCTCCATTAGTAGAAACCTGAAAGCTCATATGAAATATATATGGTCTCTTATTTCCCGGTGCTTTCAGTAAAACATTTCCAATTCTACAATGCGTAAGAAATAAGATCTGCCAGAATAATGCTGTGGGCTTCATCTATAAATATCAGGAGCAGATACAGAGCTTCCTATGGATATCATTCTGGAGTGGTTTGAATTATTTTACACATATGTCATGAGGAAAAAAAGTCTTTGCATAAAGGAAGGTGCAACAACATTTGTGAGGGTTGAACACTACCTACAACATCACTTTTTAACTTTTTGGACATATTAGCAGAGATATGTTCTTTCTCAACGTAACTGCTTCAGAAGCCCTGTATTTCAAAAATAAATTAAAAAATAAAAGAAGAAAGCGGAGGGAATTGTATTCTTGTATTCAATTAGATATAAACCACTTCCATCTGAAGTGTCTCCAGTTTTTGCAGCAAATGCTCTGTGACAGGTCACTGTTGTTCCTGTATGGAAATGAATGACGTGCCTCTGACGTGCCTCTTTAAGATGGCAGAGAATTCAGTTGTGTTTCACTGCTGCTGAACAGACCAAAGTCTTCACAAATTAATGTTTTAAAAGGTCTTTCACACATTAAATTAAAATAATGCATACAATATTATTTTAATAGTTTACTCCTCATGTTAAGGGAAAAATCCAGACAAGTCTCCATGGACAGCAGATGGTCACCACCAAGCTTTCTGAAGAACCAAACAAAAAAACCACTGTATGTGAAATAGTTTATAATTGGAAGGACCGAGGCCACTCTCCCTCTCCACATATATGTATATTCAGATGTTATCCACCCCACCCCTGGGTTTGCACACGCAGTCATTGACCGAGGACAGGGCTCTGCAGGGTGTGCCTTGCTCTAGGTCATCTCTATTCATCTTTCTCAGCACAGGTGCCGAGTTTTGGATTTGTCTCTAATACCTGTAAGGAAGTGCTGGCTTGTGTAGTTGATTCTGCTATTTTCTGTTCTTTTGGAAACAAGGCAGGAGTGCTAGAACTACCAAAACAGTTGGGCAAAAAGACCTGTCCAAGTACAGGACGAAAAAGACAGAGAAAGTAGTTACCTGCAATCTTAGACATCCTTCAGCTATTCCAAAAGCCTCTATAGCAATTGCAACTTCAGAAAAAAGAAGCAATAACAGAAATAAAACATCCAATTTTTAAATTTCAGTTCTGAGCTAATCTTCTGTACCCTTTAATGTTCTTATCTATGTTTGGGTTTATATTTCACCTCTTACTTTTGGTAATTTTTTGTCTCAAAGTTGTACAACAGTGAGCATGAAAACAGCTTCCCCTTAAAAATGTTTGCATGGAAGTAATACAGCTACTGTTTAAAAGGAGCTCTACCATGGTATAGCAGAAAACTAAATACCAATGCTATTAATAGCATATATGATGGTGAGTAAATAAAAAGACAAGTCCCAAAACTGAAAAAATAATCACTTCTCAGGAAGTAATACATGATGAAGAGAGATCAAGAATGAGTCACATTGCAATTTTATGGCTTCAGTTTTACAGTGCTTCTGATGAGCGGTGGTTTCTTATTTTCAGGGTTTCTTGGTATATGAAGGACCTACACATATAATGCAAACTTACCTGTGAACTAAGGGGATAATAAGACTATAGTTATTAAAATTGGTTGCTCCTATTCAGCCATATCTCCTTGTAAACCATATGTATAAAATTTGCCTTTTTGTGGTTTTGGTTGAGTTATATCATAATATAACTAACTTAAAACCAGTTAATCCCAGCAACATGGACATTCAATTTGAAAAAAATAACATAAAGAAGCACCAGCTGAAGAATGATCTCCAAAGTTTCTCTGTGGTCAGGTTCAAAGTGATTATTCCAGGGGAAAATTAAAATTTTAATTATGCCTGAAAAGAGGGAGCTCAATGTTAACTAAAGGTACTGATCTAAGCAGAATACACATTAGCCACAGAGTCTCTGATAACACTGGAAAACTATCTCACTCTAAAATTGCAAATCATATCCTGTTTCTGTTTGAGACTTCTCTGGGCTGCTTTTCACTGAATTGCAATGAAGTCTTTGTAGCCTGGGGTTCTGTAGTTCCTTTGCTATCAAGATTTCCCAGGAGTGCTGTAATCTGAAGCAAAAAGTGAGAACTAGGGTTGTTTTTGGGGGGTTGGTTTTGTTTTGGATTGGTTTGGTTTTTGTTTTGTTGTTGGGTTGGGAGGTTTTTTTTGGCTTAGAAAAGAATGTATCAAAAACTGAAGCTTTGCTGTGTCCCTGAATCCAGACGGAATTTACTCACTAATTTGAGAGAGGAAAAGAACCTGAAAAGAAAAGTACAACCTATTGAATGAGAATGATGTGTTATGTACACCAAAGTAACTTATAGCCTGGCTTGAGGGGGCGCTTAGGAAATGTGGGTTCAAATTATTTTAGAGGAGAAAATACAACAGAAAACCTTCAGGCAAATAAAAAATTAATTACTGACACAGCCTAGCCCTGAAGAATAGTTGACAACATGGATAATCTGCAGAGTACATCTGAAAGCATGCAACATTAGAGAGCAGAGTTGAGTGTGCTAACAGGACCAGCAAGGGCACTGAAGATGGCTTGACCACCGCACACCCAGCAGCTGCCAGAGGACTATCCCAGGCAGTTGCAAGTGGTGAGGAGTGACTTGGGTAGAAAATATACCAGGTCTTGAGCTAGACCTGGGTTGAAGAAGATGTATGAACATATTTGTCATCAGTATCTCTGGTGAATCAGTTTAATATATACATATATATACACACACCCCCCAAACCTCAGACACGGAATAGGAAAAGCTTAGCTATTGCACAGAAATTTTATGTTGGGTTTTTAACATATTTTTCTCATCATGCTTTTCTTTTACAGGAGACTATGTAGTCATGTCTGTTTTCTTTAACCTGAGTAGGAGAATGGGTTATTTCACTATTCAGACCTACATTCCCTGCACACTTATTGTTGTCTTGTCCTGGGTCTCTTTCTGGATTAATAAGGACGCAGTTCCAGCCAGAACATCACTGGGTGAGTTGATTTTTTCCTGGTTTTATTCAAGTGTTATGATGTTTAATTGACATTTCTGCAGATAACCAGTTTGTAGATGTAAGAGGAGAGACCATTTCACGAGAATTCTGCTTATTTAGAGGGATGTGGTGATTTCCAAGGAATAACAGAGACAAGCCATATTTGCATCTCTTCCTTTTTACTGTGTCAGATTCCAAGTATTGTAGATTGTCAACAATGAAACTTTTGCATTTTTTTCCGATTCCAGCCGTACTTTTTATAACCATCAAGATGATGGGGAACAGTGCTGGATTAGAGGCAGGGACACATTAGTTTCATTTGTTCTCACCGTGACTGGCAATACAAATGAAGGAGAAGGAAGCCACTACCGAGAAGGAACCCATGTTTCTGGCTGCGGCATGCCATAGTGGTAACAAGGGGAGAATGTAGCACCCTGACTTCTACTTTAGAGGCCAACAATCAAGTGTAGCCTTCAGGCCAAAAAATCAACTGGATTTGGTGGTAATCAAAATCCTATACATGAAAATGTGACATGCAATTAATCAGAATTAGAAATTTCTACACATTTAGCAACTGCTCCACAAATAAACGGAGACCAAATTAATCTTGCTTGTGCAAAGCAGCTGTAGCTATAAGAAACAGCAAAGTAGAAACATTCAACTAGAGAAACTCGAACACATTTTCTACTTCTGCAGTAAATCCACACAAGTGAGGATCATTTTAGTTTTTCCTTCTGCATTTTCATTTCTTCAGATAACTACACCATTGGAGTGCAAAATGAGGGACACAATCTTCATTCCAGACTCCCTTGAGAGAAACACAAGAATAGAGTAACAGTGGCTCCCACGACAGAGAGTTTTTAAGTATTTAACTGTCTTTTTCACATCCTTTCTAAAAAGAGGTTATAAAATCTGCTTTAAAGAAGTAGAAAATTCATAAAGGCATTCAGATACACAAAACAATTATCCCTCAGTTGAGAATTAGTCTGTTTGTACCACTAAAAAGGTAAAACCCATGGTATGAAATTTGCCATGTACAATATGATGCATTTTAACTGTCCTAATGCATTTTTCATATTCTTCACATCATAGTATAAGGACCAGTGTTCTGAAAGGGGAAGGGGTGGTGAGGCATGTCACAATGCTTCACAGTTACAGACTCTTTCTAGCTCTGTTTAAGGGTTTGAGCACAAAACCTAAATTTTTAAATAAAAATCAAGGCTCCCTAGAAGTAAACTACAAAACCGAAATCCTAAATTAAATTTCTTAGGATTAGAATCCACCTAACCCAAATATTCTACAGAGCAGCACTGTCAGTGGCCATATCTCATACTGCTGTTAATCCCCTAAGCTCTCACTGAATCCACATCTCATTGCTGGGTTGTACTGTTAATATCTTTGCTATCTGTTTGAACTCCAGGCATACCTCAAAACCATTCAGAGAGAGGAAACTGGCAAAATCAGTTTGTTACTTGTAATAATAATATTTCTGTTGTTTTCTATCTATCTACCAGGCATTACAACTGTCCTGACAATGACCACCCTCAGTACAATTGCTCGTAAATCTCTTCCCAAGGTCTCCTATGTGACAGCAATGGATCTTTTTGTGTCAGTCTGCTTTATTTTTGTTTTCTCTGCCCTGGTGGAATATGGAACTTTGCACTACTTTGTCAGCAACAGAAAGCCAAGCAAGGATAAAGACAAAAAGAAGAAAAATCCAGTATGTATCTTTTTACCAGCAAGGCCTAAAATTCAATTACTTTTTCTGAGAGAGCATTTAAATCTCTCTTTATAACGGTACTTTTTTTCATACTTTGCTATTACATATATACTCTTCCTTTGTAATCAAAGAAATGCAAAGATTCACCTTGAGAATGAAAAGCTCATATATTACAGTTGTCTGCATGCCAGAGAAACTAATTTCTTAGAATAAAGATCCTTTTAACCAAAGTGTTTAGCAAATCATAGCTATGACCAAACCAATTATTTATGACATAGATAGAGCTCTTGCGGTGACTTTTATAGAAGTTTCTCTGTCTTAGCATTAGCAATATTCTATGCCACTAATTTATGTCCATATTATTGACATGACTTACTTTCTTATTATCAGGACTACAGTTAAACTTTTATATTCAAACTGCAGTGTGCGCCTTTTCTACTCTCCCCTTCAGCATCTGTTTCCATTGTTTCCTTATCTTCTTTTTCTTGTATTTCTCACCTCCTTTACCTACTTCTCTTCCTTAGAAAGTAATTTACCCAAGTTTATGATGATACTTATGGATTCATGCTACCCAATAATAAAAAAATGTATATAATACCAACAATAAATAAAAAAAAAATCCTGGAAGCACTCTGACTAAAGATTTGGGCTTTTGCCCAAATAGGGAAAAAAATGTTGCTTATTTTGACCAGGACAGATTTCTCCTTGCCTTTGGCAACTGAACTGACAAGTCTGTTGTCTAGAATCTCTAAAATAATTAGTTTAAAATCAGAGGGTGAAAAGTAGCATAGTCATCGATGGGGAAAAGAAGTGAAGAACAAGTGTTTTACATTAAAAGAGAGCATTTTCAAATCCATTTTAGGCATCTAGCAAAGAATGAAGTGATTTGGATTTGCTCTGCTGAAATATTCAAGGGCTTTTGAAGATATTCTCTTTTAGTTATAACACAGAGCACAAAAAGGATATAGAAAAAATTAACAATTAAAGAACCTTTTACTACACATTATTGCTGTAATTTCAACTTTAAAAGCTGTTGAGAAGTAGACTGTAAAAAACCAAAATAAAATGATAAAGTGAAGTGTCCTGTCTTAGGTGAAAATAAAAGAGTCTCCGTGCATGTGTGTTTTATGCAGTCAGGTAAAGGAACAAAATCTAAACACCTCAGATTTAGCTGTGTCCCTTTAAAGTGTCCAATATAGGGGCAGATTATTTGTTCTTTACATTGTGTCTTTATGTGCGAGCTTCTGGGAAGAAATAGAGCTAGAAATGTTTGCCTGGATCCTAATCACAGAGCCTAAAAAATTTACAAGTAACTCTACTCTGTTCAGGTCACAGTCTGCAGGTAAAAAGACTTCTTTCTAAATAGTGATTCTATAAACTGCGAATGGTCTCTTTCAAAACAGTTCAGCATAACAGACTGGAACCTCCTCAGGATGTGAAAATCTAAATGAAATTTGATGTCTTATGTCCTTGGCCCAGCTATAGCTACAAGACAGTGACAAGTCAAAAATGTGGGGGTTTTATGCTACAGATACTTGTTTTAATTGCTGTTATTCCAACCTTTCTATAAATCTAGTTCTTTAGACTTACTATGTTTTAGAAACATATTTTTAATTTACATTATTTTTGTCTCTTTCTTTTCTTTCTTTCTTTAATTTAAAACAAAACCCTCTGATTCTCTTTTCTGTCTACAAAATGAAAGCTTCTTCGGATGTTTTCCTTCAAGGTATAATGTTTTTTGGAATGGAAATTCACTGCATGCAACTGCTGAATTTAACTGTTAGAACTTGGATGAGAGTGGTGTTTTGTTGGGTTTTTTTATTAATGAGGCATCTAAGCATTCTACTCAAGGTACTTCCTAATTAAGTAGAATGGTTACATATTTCTAAACAAATTGTAGAGTTGATTCAGCAGCCCAAATACCGATTCACTATGGTTCCGAACTTACCTAAGTTCAAGAATGACCAACATTATTGGATCACATGAATTAAGAGAGTTTAATGTTAAAACATTTCTGCTCCTCTCTTTTTCAGTTTGCCATGGGATCCAATAGTTCCAGCTACCTTACAACCCTGCAATATACACCCTTTTAGAACTCAACTCTGACCCTGACTTTTGAACCTAATTTGGAGTGATTTCACTCCAAATCACTCCTAATTTGGAGTGATTTCACTCCAAATTATAAAACCAAATCTGTTCTCATTTTGACCTGAACAAAATTCAGTGTCATCATCAATTACTCAAGTGATGATCCTTATGCAAAAAAAGTTTGGAGTTTTGAAAGGGTTTAAGATGCATGTAGATTTTTAATGTCGTTCCTTGATTAACACACTCTTAGCAAATTAGCAAATATATCTAGCTGTGTTCTACATCTAAAACTTATCTCCATTCAGAAATGCAGAGATTTTATTAAAAAAAAGGGAAAAAAAAAGTAACCAAATGAAATAAACCCAAGAACTTTACATACTTATAGAATGGACTTGTTATTTTCCCTTAGTAACTATCAGCAGAAAATCTCAACACCTATCATGCTAGTGTTCACCAAGTGCTCAGATGTGTTTAAATGCCTAACTTGCTCAATTGATACTAAATATATACGTGTGTGTAGATATATATATATGCACAGCTACTATATAAAATTTGGAATATGTCAAACTGTCTAGTTGGTGAACATTAGTAGGTGGTGAACTGCATATACTCAAATAATTGGAGAGTTTTATAAAGATTCTCCTAACCCTCTTCATAAGACCCAGTTTTTGCCTTTATTTCTTGTGTATATGTATTTGCTCCTGTCTCAACATAAACCAGCCCTATTAAAATCCTGCATTTCCAGTTAATTCATCTCCTTCCACGTGCAACACACAAATTGCCTTCAGATATCAAGCAGCTATGTAAAATATAAACCAAAAAAGAAATTCAAAATACCATCAAATTACATTCCTGGATGATTCATTTAACCTCTATTGTTTACTTAGTCTGGCTTTGAAGCCAACTGCCCACAGCTGTTAACTTTATTGATTTGTGCTGCTTCCTTGTAAAGTCAAAGTGTGTGATACAACTGACTTTAGTAAGTTCAAGGTAATATTACCATTAAAACCCCTCAGCACCCACGTGCCCCACACAGAACTTCATGCACATGCTGCCCATTAGTCTCCCTCTCCCAATTGCTCTGGTGATAATAACAGATCTCTTTCTCTTTTTGCTACTCCACCTTAGGCACCTACTATTGACATCCGGCCCCGATCAGCTACAATTCAAATGAACAATGCTACACACCTGCAAGAAAGGGATGAAGAATATGGCTACGAGTGTCTTGATGGCAAGGACTGTGCCAGTTTTTTTTGCTGCTTTGAGGATTGTCGGACGGGAGCGTGGAGGCATGGGAGGATACACATCCGCATTGCCAAAATGGACTCCTACGCCCGCATCTTCTTCCCAACTGCCTTCTGTTTGTTCAACCTGGTCTATTGGGTATCGTATCTTTACCTTTAAAGGCAGAAGGAAATCAGTGATATGAGCCTTACTCACTGAATTTCTTAGCGAGATGGTTTCCTAAATTCACTTGAAGTATTTATGATGCGCTTTATAGTGGTCTGAATTCTTTAGTGCCATAATCCCATAAATATCAGTCATATCATTTGTCCAAAAATTGCCATCTGGTTATTGTGACTTATATGTCCATTCCACATGCCAAAAATAATTTGAAAATAAAATCATATGGACAGGTAATATACAGCTACCCCGGCTGGAATAGAGAGAAACGGGGAGCACAGCAACACCACTTAACAGCTGGTACTGCAATTTTATACAGGAGAGGGAGAGAGAGAGAGGAGATAAAGTGCTGTACAGTTAGATAACATTGGCTATAATTATGCTATAGCTTTATTCTCTGTGGGCTTTTCTTTTTGGAAGAGTCATCTCTCACTTTGAATAGGTATTATTAAGCTAGGAAAGTTAACTTCTACTCCCATCAAGATGAAAATGCCATCCCTTTAAGAGCACATGTACAATGCTGTAAATATTTCAATACCTTGTAGTACATAAAGTCTAGTGCATGCATCTTTTGGGGGCCAAAATAAAAGAAAAAGGTACCATAACATTTTGTCTTTTATTTTGTGTCTCTGGATGTGCTATTGTAATTGAAATGTGGACAAAACTTTTTTTTTTCTTGAAAAACTGCCCCTTTCCCTCATGCATGGACGATCCAAGCAGACAGCACTTTCATGTAAGACATTAGAGAAGCCTTAAGGATTCAAATAAGTAACCTGTAGACAAATCTGTATGGCCAATGTAATAGCTCATAAAGTATAATGTATGTGTCTGCTGCAGTTGTAGCCTTCATTTGCCATTGATATTTCAGCTAAATCACCAGTAATTATACCTTGCAAGATCAGCTTCCAAATTTAATCCATGTGCTCCTATTGTTCTTTTCCAGTGTTGAGCTCTACTTTTTTCCTTACACAAGTGTTTGTGGGGGTCTTTTATTCTTTAAACCAGTTCAGGAAATAGCTTTTATTCTAGACATTATTTTTACATAAGAGCTTCAAGTTAATTTTGAAATATTAGACTTTGTATTATATATACACAAACAGTTCTCTGCCCATTCATGTCCTTGATCAGCAATAGTTGTTGTCAGTGCTGCTTTCACTCAGTGAGTACCTTTACTAAAGCAAACCTTTCCCATGGCTCGCACACAGTTTATAGATAGCCTTGAAAATAAAAGGGAACAACGGGGTGTCTTGGCTACTAAATCATGTGTATGCAGTTATGTGTATTTAACACCTTCAACCCACCCAGGTGAATCTTGAAAACCATTTAACCACTGGTTTTCAGAACCTGTATGATGGTCAATTATGCAACCTTAAGCACATGTAAATAAGACTGACCT
>VXAY01003693.1:223901-241417 GCA_013399855.1 Oxyruncus cristatus | reverse complement strand
ATCAAGAGGTTTTGGGGTTTTTTTAATCCCTCATTTCTACCTCATTTCCCCACAGTCACATAAATCTATCGAACATGAATGGATTGGTCTCACAACTATGCATATCAGTTTCAATGGCATAGATATAGCAGCAAATATTGGCATATATTGGAGGTCCAAACATTTAAACCTTCTTCCATCTGTGCTGCCAAAGCCCTTCAGCCTTGCAATTTGTAGGAAAAAGTATACTTATAAAATATTCAGGCAATGAATAATGTCAGATATGGAACAAGAAAGCTTTGTTAACTGCACAAATTTTAGTGGATAGCATTACTTTGTGTTGAACCAAAAAGTAATTGGGAAAATAGTGTTAGATTACCTGCCTTACCACCAAATCTGGGCTTTGTAGGACTGTGGTAGAAATGAGCTGCAAACTGAAAGACAATAAGTAAGGATTTTTTTAGGTTTGCTGAAGGATTTCTCATGCTTCAGAGGAAAGGCAGGCCTAAGTAAAAAAGTCTCTGTGTGAGAATTTGGTAGTTGAGGAATGAAACTCTAGCTCAACTACGACACAGAGGCTGCAGTGAATATTGAGCAGAGCTGCTCCTCCAGCCTGAGCCTGAGAACTAATTAGAGACAGATAAAGAATTTGCACCTTAATGCACTAAAGAGGCAGCCCAGAACAGCAAGTTAAGGAGAGGAATTCAGAGGCAATAGGACCCACAGAAAATAATTTTCAAGGCCAAAATAACAAAGGTTGCAGTTCTCTGAACTTAATAGAACATGTTTGGAGTTCAGGCTTTTAGTGATGCCATGGCAGAACGCTGATATTATTTGGAAGTTAACAGCTACATCCAAGATAAGGTCTTCATTAAAAATAAAGCTTGTTCATGGGCTTCTGGAGTTGAAAGTGCAAAACCTGCTATTTTAAGCTAAGAGATCATCCAAGGCAGAATCCAGTAGTAAGCATGAACATAAAAAAGTAAAAATATAAAGAATCTATCTAAATGAAACTTAATTACAGCCCAGGGGAAAAAGCAACACTTTAAAATGCAAGTGTTGTCTTTCAAACAAGATTTCAGTTGCTTTGCTGAGAATTTAATTAAATCTTTTGAAAAGCTTCACAGATAAATCAGTTTATTATACCCATGAGAGATCTACTGTTTCTTCTATAAGAATAAAAAGCCAAAGCACTTTGCCTCCTTATTTAGAAAGATTCTGTTGATGAAAAGATTTAGATTTCCTATTTACTCATTACTGAGTTTTTCTTTCTGAAGTCAAGATTTATAAGGAAAGAACATACCTGTTGAATATGCAAAAGAAAGCTCATGACCTTTAAAAGATCGTGAATAACAGACATGAACTAAAAGCTTTGCTTACAAGTCAGCAAACACATTTGACAAACACATTTGAATAATTCATTCCACTATGTCCGGAATGTCAAATTAGCTCTCAAAAATATATTAAAAAGGTTGTCTTTCTTGAGGGGAAAAAAAACTCAACACAGTATGTTAGACTTGGTAAGATATTCTCATTTGTACTTATATAAAATTTGTATTGATTATCAAAATGAGAAAAGGGAAATCAAGAAATACAAAAATATTAATATAGCTGTAATTCAACCAGTATGAAAAACATTAGAAATATTGATCTTTCCACCAGACACATGCTTTTTAATACTGGCATATTGAAGTGTATATCTGATGAGATTTAATCAGTCATCACTGTCTTTAGAATTTTCTGGTATATGCTATAGGGCTAATTATAGAGTCAGTCATTTTGCTGTGAGAAAAATCTGCACAAAAGAAAAAAAAAACCTCTCTCCAAAAAACCTCCAAATCAAGACTTCTCATGTCATTCCTAAAATGAGATACAAGCACATAGAGACATCCATCCAGCTAATATATTTACAAGATATCTATGAAAATAGCAATTGAGGCTATAAACTACTTGAAAATTAGACAGACCTGCTAGAGAAGATTTAGCATAGTTGGATACTTTGCTGTATTAAAGAACCAAAAAACCCTATGTAGATTTACCATGCCTTTATTTAAAAAAAATAAATTACTGTCTTCATATTTGTATTCACATACCAATGCATAAGAATGCATCGGACTTCATTTCAGTGTTTCCCTTAAGACTAGAAGGGAAAGACTAGACCAACAGTTTCAGTTATTCCACAGTCTAAAAAAATCTGTTCAGATTTCAGAAGCTTTTCTGCTTGTCATTCTTGTTCTGTTTATACCAGTGGTCCTTAAACTGCTGCCACAGTGAGATTTCTCACAGAAAAGGGCACTTTACTTTTGCTCTTTCCAGTTCCTTCGCCCTCACACTCACCTGAAGTTGGCAGCTTTCCTGCTGATTTAGCAGTTCTGGGTCTTTTTGCCCATATGCTCCTGTCACACAAATCACCATCCTCACAGATTCACCCAAATGAGTGATTCCATTTCAACTCTGAAAAATTACTGTAATTTGGAAACTATTACTTTTAAAGAAACTAAGTGATGTCACAAAGTTAATGGACTCAATACAAGGAGGCAAGAAAGAGCTAGGACAGACCATTGCTAACTTCAAGCTTGCCTGTATTTTTCTTGCTTTTCAGGAGAGCTGATGCCAGCTCTCATCAAGGCCGGTCTCTCTACAGTGCATTGTAACCACAATTCACTACCACAACTGTAACAGAGAGAACCCACTTAGGCAAGATCTGCAGACCCTGACACCCACCAGGTGTGGCATAAATCTCAACCAAAATGTACCCTTCCCACACAGCAGCAGTTCTGCTGGCATCGAGCACGTGAGGATACTGTCTACAGATGCTGAAGCTCCTCAAGGATTTCTGGAAAGCATAGGCAACGGTCACATGGAAACAGATGTCATTAATTCTTTCAAACCCTGGATAACACTTTGTGAGCAGTTTTGGCTGCCCTTCCTGGTTCCAGAAGCTTTGCCAGTCTTTTAGGAGTCTTCAGCTGTTCTTTTGGAAAACTATACACTGGCTGACTGTACCCTGGATGGCCCTTGGGAGAATCTCAGTATCCGAGAATCACAGGTACACACCATACAGGGAGGAGAGCAAGTAATGTTTACTAAATATTATGCTTAAATCAAAACAAAACATTTGTTCTTCAGCTCAAACATTTGGAACATAGGAGAAAAGCAAGTCCAAAGAATAAAAACACTCCACAAACTGAAACCGCAAAAGCAGCTAAAGAAACGGTCATTTAATTATAAAAGGGGTTTTCTCCCTTTGTTTCTATAGATTATTTTGTAAATAGACCACATCAAAAAGAAAAAAATAAGTGATATGAAAAGAGACTACAAATAAATTTAAGTACACCTATAATTGCGATTTCCTAGAATAATTTGTTTACTTTTAAATTTACTGTAGAAATACTCTGAGCCAGGCTTTGTAATAAAGGGGAGTAAGCAACAGGGAGGGTGACTGTCTATTTGTTCTGCTGCCTTCTAGGCCCTCCAGAGCATTTGCACAGATAGGTCCAAACCACCAAAATGAGTGGTTTCCTTGAGGGATTGTTACATGGAGAAACACACTACCACAAATCTATGCAAAATCTGCACAACAGAAAGCAAAACTATACCAAACAAACCACCTTGCAAACTCTTAGTACACATGAAGGGATTTGTTTCAAACTACTCTGTACGATCTGCCATAACTGTTCAGAACTTTCTATATTTCAAGAGTCATCTTGTTCCAGTACATTAGTCTGTGTTTTAAAAAAATAACATTCTTAGACATTGGAAACCTCTTCTGTCCTTTGGAGCTCTCACTTTGAAGAAAAGGTAGGGCAATTCCAGCTGTTGTTGACCTCACACCCAGCACTTGTGTGCAAAGAAAAAAATCTGAGTCCCAAATACATCTGAAAGTAGGACTGAACAGAACTTGAAAAAATCGTGACCTTCTTTTAACCAAAATCATACCTTCCTTCCAAAATGCTCTAAAGAACCTTCCCACCTGCCCATGAAGGAATTTAGATCACAGGAAAAGGATTCTCATTAAAAGTGCTTTAGTCTGTGGCAAGCAGCTGCGTGTTCCACTGGCATGTCCTCTCCACAGCCTCTTTGAGTTCTTTACTCAAGTGCTACTGGTGGTACTTTCTCCCTCCTGTCTGATGGTCCAGTGTTCTTAAACCACTGCACTGACAAGTTCTGGGCAGAATGTGAAAGCATAACATGAAAAAAGTAATGGTTAGACTGGTCCAGCATCAATGATAAACAGAAAAATTTATTAATGATTCAGTGTTATTTAGTGACAGTTATTTATAAAGTGATGTCAATCTCTGCATAAAATTTTAAGCATCGTAAGTTTTTGGTAATTTTTCTACAATGCTTCCGGCTACTCCCTTTAGTAAAGGTATCAGTTGGGACAAAAATTGCTCAAGTATAAATGGCAGCATACATCTTTTCTGTAATTGCATAATTTAGAGCTATTGTGAAGTGAACAAAACTACACGATGCCTGCCCAGTAAAGTGATGCACTGGTTAGCTCTGCTCAAGATCTCTGAAATGGGAAAATCATCTGAGCCACTTTTTGTGTGTGTGATTTTATCCTTTACAGGTAATTTAAGGATAAAACAGGAAATTTAGGGACAAAACCCATCCCAAACCTGAAATAAGATCTGCTACGGTAATATTTTGTAAGGGATAAGCTGGATACAAGCTCATTTCATAAACACGCAATTTAGTCTCCAGAGGTTTTTTTTCCTACCTGTACACAGAGGAACAGCCAATAATGCTGAGCAGTTAATGCAAACACACGGGGTTTGATTATGTAAGCAGGTTGAAGTTCACATCCCATGTACGTCTGAGATAATTGTAAAATTTCTTCTGAGGATTTTGCCAAATAAATGCTAAGTACTCTGTTATTGCTCCTTCTGCCTTCCTTCCCATTCTCCCTGGCACCCAGGCACAGAAGGAACCCTCCCTCGGTACTTTGAATTCATACGTGGTGCAAAGGAAAAGTACCATGCGAAAAGATGCTGCTTTTCAAAGATGCCCTTATTTTAGCCTGGTTTTTTGTTTGTTTGTTTTTTGGGGCGGAGCGTAGGACTGAAGAGTGGTATTTGAGGAAAGTTCTAATAAAAAAACCCAACTTTGAATTAACCTTGCAATAACCTTTTCTCGATAAAGAAAGAGACTAGGATTGATTGGCAGCTTAGTTTTTGTTCTCTCTTTCTAAAAATCATAGAAAAATTAAGATAGTAATTTAGTAAATTAATCTTTGTAGACTAAGACCATCATGACCAATCCTATGAGGAGCATACCAGACCCCTGCATCATTTTGAGTACCAGTACAATTAAATAATTCTACCCTGCCTGAATAAATGGATTGACATTGTGATGTTGCCTAGAAAATGTGTTCAATGAATCTTTTGAAACAGAGGAAGTACCAGTTTTTCAATTTTAGTAACAAAAATCATATTAACTTCTAAAGCTCCATTCAATTCATAGGTAGCAGATAAAATACTAATCAAAAAGCTAATCAAAATCATTCACACTGTAGTAGAACAGAATGCCTTTTATTCTAGACAGCAATAGCCAGTTTCTAAAGATGCTCTGCAATTATTATCAATTATGAGGAATAATATGCTTTTCAAAGAGTTAAAATACAGAAGAAGTACTTATGAAGAAAGAAAAGAAAATACTTGCATAGGAAGTGAAAGAACCAAAGCAGACAAAATAACTATCTCTGAAAATATGGCAAAATAATGGAAACCATAAATTAAGAAAACTCACTAGGTACATTTTAAGAATTAATACACTTGAAGTTTACAATTTTCTTTTCCATTGATTTGGAATAAATTACTATTCAACAATCAGAAACATTGGAGAGTTATACATCCCCTCCTGAAGGTAAGTTACCATCTGTACTTAGCTCTGCAGACCTGCACTTTTATTTAATTTCGTTTTGTTCAGCATGAATCTTCTCTCTAAAGCCTTCCTTACACATAAATTATTTTTAAAATTAAATCTCAGGTCACCTGTTCCTTAGTATATTTAGACAAACAAAACTTAAAGAGAGAGAAGTTAGAACACTAAAACCAAACAAAAAAGCCCAGAAAAACAAAAGAATAAAACCAAAACCAACCAAAAACAAAAAACACAAACCAAAACAAAATGAACAAAAAAACAAACTTGGCAAGTTGGTTTAGTTGGCACTTAGTCATCTGTGGGAACTTCAGAATTCATATTTTCACATATTTTTCAGAGCTTGTAGAGAGAAAACACTGACATTTCATTTGCTTATGTCAGAAAACTGGGGGAGAAACGGCCTTTAAACTGATCCAGGACTTAGTCCCTTTTCGAGACAAGCCCACTCCTGCAATGAGCCTGTGATCCCACACACCCACCTTATGGGGTGGAGGTACCAAGGGGTACCAAAGAAATCCCTGCTGGGATCTACCACACAAACACACAACTGCAGAACAATATTCTAACCTGTGTTAGCAAAAATGCCCCCCAAAATTGCAGAACCATCTGGCAGCTGGGACTTGGTGCACTTTGTCAGGGATTTTGCTGACTACACATAAGCTCACAGACGGCAACAGAGACATACAGATGAGCATAAGAAAGTAAATGTAGGAGATGATTACAAGGTTCTTCGCAAGTTAATGAATATTTTCTCCTCATGTAGTTGGACAGGTACATACAGAATAAAAAAAAAAGTTAATCAGTGACAAGTGTTCAGTGATACATTGTCTCTTTGCCACGTTTTCTTATATAAAGTTAAATATTAAGGTGCATAAGAATCCAACAATATTCATTACTGTGTGGCTCACTTGTATCAAAGTATTTGCTCTACCATTTCATATTTTAAATACCATTTGGGTATACCATCTTCTTAAGTAATCTTGGGTTTAATCATACTGCAAAATATGCAGTAAATATTGAAAAGAAGAAAGTGGTCTATTTTATGACATTCATAAACATTACCCAAATATTCTCTGTGCAATATCATGCTACCTGGAGATAGGTAAAGCGTTACTTTGCATTTTCGTTTGAAAATTGTCTAGCAAAATGCCTAACCCTGTTAAGGAGGGAAGCACTGTGAATGTCACCTCTAGAGAGCAGCAGTGATTTTTGGTTTGTTTTTTTTTCTTGCAGGTTAGAGAATGACATATAAAGATATACTGCATTATTCCTTCTCTTTTGAATCTAAAACGTCCCTTTACCTAACAGAGCAACCTATAGCAACCTACAGCCTACATTCAGGCTCTTTCAGCTTATTTATTACCCTTATAAAATTAATTATCTTAATTCTGACTGCTGGCAGGCAAGTATGGTCTTGCATGTCAGAACAATAACACCCATGGGCAATGAAAATCCCAGGATTTAGTCTCTATGACCCCATAATGATTCCCTAATCATCAATTAATAATATCACATATAATTCAGATTTTCCCCTTTCAAGAAAGCAGAATCCTCCTCTAAGCAATCGCACTCAGCTAGTAACACAAATTGTACTCTGTATTAACTCATGCAGGAAGAACTTCCCTTTGCTACCATAGAAACCAAGGATGAGTACTCTGCACCATCCCTTGAGTTTAATCATTTTAAGACTGAAATGCATATTTGGAGGTAATGATAAACAGAAAATTTGTTTCTGAAGGAGAATAAAAGCAGGAAATGAATGTAAGTCCACTGGACAGTAGGAGGATGACTCAGTTCCTGTATCTTCTCAGACAAAATAACAAAAGTCTCAGGGAGACAGAGCCATTGCAGCACTGCCAGACACCTGCACAGAACTTTCTGTCTATACTCCTCTATAGACTCCATGATTTGCAAGAAAAACCAGGATAAATTATCTCATACTGCCAAGCAATTATTCCTACAAAGAACTTTTCTGATGGTATTACTCTTGGGGGAAGTAGCAAATGAAATGGCCATTAGTTCAAGCCTTTCCTCGCTTCTCTTTTAGTTGATTCTTTTCCTCCTCGACCTGTTTTACAGATGAAGTGAGAACTGAGCTGGAGAGACAGTTCTATCTTCTTATAGATATTGAACTTGTAAGCAAATGACACCAGATGGCTTTCAAGGAGCCATCTAAAGTGGCTTAATGTGCAAAAAACCCAACTTGTTAGTTTTATGAGCTGGGGAAAAAAATGTTTTGCTTGCCAAACCATCAAATTCATTTATTTTACCAGTGTAGAAGTCTTCACTTAACTGAGAGTGTAAGTCTAAAAGACTGAATATCACGAGGTGTTGTACAGCTTCCCAGTGCACAAACCAGGTTAAAATAGAAGAAAGCATGCTACTCTCAGCTGAAAAGAAACCTGGTTCCTTGAGTTGAACAGCGTAAAACTCAGATGAGATATAAAGCAACAACAACTAAACATGAACATAAACTGCCTTTACATCAGATAACATGAGTAAAAGGTAATAGTTTCCAGTAAGTGTTTTAAAATGTTGATATACATTTCAAACGCTACTGAAGTTGCCCTTGAAATACCCACTTCTGTCTGTGCAGCAAAAAGATGAATATTCTTTTGTGCTTACAGTGCAGAGTTAGCACCAAACTGACAAACATATCCCCAACACTGAAATTTGCTGGACATTCGTACCATGCAGATTTCCTGTTGCTAAGAGATGCATTGTTTGGTACATTGAAATTCTGATTTGTGTTCCTTCTTCAGCATCAGTTCAGGTGAGTGTATGGAGAGTAATGCTGAATACACTGTTAGTCTGACTTTCCAAAGGAATTAGGCACATGCACAACTGCACCCATGTACCGGAGACCTAAATTTCACATAATAGCAGAGTTGCTAGATGCTAATGGTTCCGGTGCAAAAGCCAAATTTTTGAGACTATGACATCTAAGTAGACAGAGGAATGGTATCCTTAAGAGAGAGGAGGGGGAACAAATGATATAGGCAATGTGAAGTCTAAACTGACACCTGTACAAAGTTTATATCAAAAGATGTAAAATGAATCCTTTGAGACTCAATCTATGCCTTCATCACAAATCTGTCCTTCTATACCATAAAATGGAAAATCTCACCACTTGCCTGTCAGCCAGTGACAGCATTATAAGAGGATTAAAGATGAAAGGTTTTAGAGTTTTTTAAACTGCAGATCTTACAGATTCCCTGCTTTCTCTCTCATGAAGACTTTATATTTGTTCTCACTTTGTATTCCAGTTTTCCTAATCTAAAATGAAAGTCATTGAGACCGAAATGTATGTTTTGCTCTTTATGCACTGAAAACACAGCAAAGCAAGCTGTCAGTGAAGATCCAACTGTGAACAACAACGAACTGCTTAGAGCAAAGGGAAGGTGAAGAGGATTCTTGCATAAGAAATAGAAATAATTAAAAAGAGCAAAAAGACTATGCAACCAAGCAATCAAAGCAGCCTATTATGCAAACACAGAAGTTTTCAGTTTAATTAAAAATATGTGAAAAATCTTACTATCCCTCAGAGAGGATCAGTTCATATTTTCTACAAATGCTCATGAATAAATGAACAGATTTGGCAGCCCCTGTAACCTTCCCTGGAACTACTCATGGCATACAGAATTACACAGTGCAAGTCTTAAAATAATTCACAATCACATCAGTCAGGCAGTACAAGTTCTCAGTATCTTAAAGCCATACAGAACTCTAATAAATTTTGTAGGAGGGGAGAAGAGGGGTTTTCCTGTGGATAAAAGTGCATTGGGACTTCCCATGTCTGAATGTGCAAATCTGCAGAGGAATTATCTTAATGGCAATGTGATACAGAGCCTTGTACCCAGCTAATGCACTCGCAAACTCTGAGGAGCTCCCACGTAGCTTAGACCCACGTCCCAATGCATGGAAACACAGGCATTCCCACTTCCACCACTACCAGACCTGCTAATAGTATATTTCAACCCCACACGCAGCTCAGGTCAGAATAGTAAGTCTCACTAATAGGAGAAAACAGATCAGGTTATATGATATGTTCACCAGCCAAAATCCGTGATCCATTTTTCACTCAGAATCACCTTGAAGCTTGGAAGATGCAGCAGAACATTAGCACTTGTGTACTATGGCCACGCAGTATAAAAGGTGAACTGTCTCAAGGCAATATTTTCTGTCTGTCTACAGGGAGTTTAATTGTTTGGTTCCCAAGCCGTAGGTCTTGTTGGTTGCTTCCTCACTTTACAGCAAAAGGCCAGGGTGCTGAGAGGTGGCATGAATTCTACTGCATCCTATTGCTATATTATCTTAACATACCATAGCTGTTGCCTGAGATTGGAAGGAACGTTTCCTCCTGTTCCTTCCACTGGGATTTGGAAAAGATGTTGCACTATAGTATCCATCTGCTTAGGGTGACAAACCCCTGTAACTGGGAGAAAACCTTACATTACCCACCACTGTCTCAAATACTGTTTCCTTTTATAGGAATATGAAGCCTCACTTTGAAATTAATACTTCTAAAGACCCAAAGATCACACTGTGGTTTTGTTTTACGTCTTCCTCTCTCATTAAACTTTTGCAACCCACTAAAGCTTTGACATCAGTTTCTAACAGTGCAGACATTTTTTCAGTTTTCTCTTGAACAAAATGTTAGCAGGTCATAGCCATTGCTCCAGTGTACTGCATTTTGACAAGACTAAATACAGAGTGGTCTGACTCCTGTTCTAGTTAGAGCAGCGGGGACCAGTCCATCACTGTGTGGGTGTAACCCAAACTGTGTATTCTACATCCTCTACATCATTTCCCAGAAACTGTTAACAACAGACCCTTTGCAGCCGCTGCCCAGGGCACACCTGACCCCTCAGGCTGTCAGCTGAGTGTTAAGAGGCCTGTGAGACAGGAGGATGTTCCTGTCCTCACACCCATGATGTGGAACTTGCCGCCCTGGGGGAGGTACTGTATATTCCTGCCTGAACCTGAGGGAATATAATCTTGGGGTCTTGGGACTTCTGGTACCACTCGTGGAATCCAGAGGAGGACCAGAACCTCAACCGGACTGCAACCTCCACTCTCAACCAGACTGTGACCATCACTCGCACCAACAGGTTTTTCCTCTCTTTTTACTTTTGGACTCAGTGCATCTCAAAGTACCAACTGAGGTGCTTGTGATTTAACTTTGCAATCCACCCTACGGTATTTTTAAAGTGCACATCACGTACATTTGGTTAAAGAATATGCTAGAATACTGTAGCAAGGAAAGAATTCTGGAGAATTATGAAAGTCCTTTATTCCTGAGTTCAAAGACAAGAACATATCGTTAACTACTTCGTAATATCTTACTGTGCAACATGCACTGAGCAACAGGCCAGCAAGTATTTAAATTTGCCTACTTGAAGGAATTTTCATGGGGCTAGTTTTTTCTTTATGAAAGACTCAGATGTTTTCTAATATATATTGATTGAAATACTATTACTTAAGAAATAAATTTCAAAGTACAACGACTCTTATATCAGCATGTGCTGACGTATGATCACAGATTGCCACTTAAACACTCATCGGAATATGACTGCTCTCAGGAGCCAAATTTTTGCAATGAAAATCAGCTATTTATAGACATTGAACTATATTTGCCAGCTTAGGAGGCAGGAACCAGCAGGGGGTAAACACAACAGCAGTAATAGCAGTGCAAACAAAATAAATACTGGAAGAAGTGTCAGTCATTGTTAGAGTAACTTACGGACTGTGTTAAAAGTCTCCAAAACAGGTCCCGTGTTCAATGGGAATGTGTGGCTCCCTTTCCAGAGGCAGCACAGGTATCCAAGCTTTAGTCAAATATGTTTCCTGACAGAGTCTTTCCATCGAGTTAAGAATCTGACCTCATGCTTTTCAATTCGAATTGTTTAGTAAAACTACCATGATCTGTAGTCCCTACTCTACACATGATCTTACTTTTGCATACATCATTTTAGTGCCTATGTGTGAAGCATTATCAACATTATGCTTTGCCTTTGGAATGCAAAAAAAATTCTACCTATAGTTGACTCTGCAAGGCAGTGTTCACTCTGACCCTTTTCTCACTATGGCTCTTTTCCTCAATTGCTTATTATAAACTTTGGACATACTCAGCATATTGATTGCTAGGCTGCATGAGGGGTTTCCTTGTACCTTAGGATACGATAAGCGTTTTTGTTTCTGGAGGCCTAAAATTAAATCTGAATAACTGGCAATTATCTTTCTTGAACAAGCCAAACAGTGTGTAACACGTTTTGCACATTCACAAAGGCTTTTGAACCATTACCTTTTCTTCTTGATACAGTACCCGTTTTTGAGCTGGTACAAGACGAGAGCTAAAAGTTCTGCCTTCTCATACTTGTAGAGCTTCAGAAAAGAGCCAGGTACTTTTACATGTTCTTTCAAAGCACATTCATCACCTGTACCAGGGAAGATTTTCTCGAATAAGGAAATTTAAATGAGCATGTACACTGAAGTAGCTCTATATGACAGTTACTTTCTTGTGGAGTTCAGAAGAATAATTATGCCCCTTAAAGGTAATAGTAAATCCTTAAATTTGACAAATTCTTGTCAAACCAAATCATATATTGAATTTTCATATATTGAATTATTAAAGGTTTCCTGCATTGTTCTCTCCTATCTTGCCTCCTGCAAGCCTGAAATTATCTTTCAAGTACACTTATGGTCCCAAAAGTGTACTCTCAGTGCTTCCCAGGGCTCCACACAGCTGAAGTTTTTTTGATCACAGCCTGCTCAGAGATAGCTGAAGAAACAGGACCTGAATTCAGAATGGTTACAAGTAGACAGCAAAAAACCTATAGAAAACACACTCAAGTGATACTGTGGACTTTACAATTCAGATCCTGCTGGCAGAACCAGCTCAAGAGTTTTCAGCAGTGCATTGCTCCTTGTTCCTCCTGCTGCTGCTGGGAGAATCCCATCGCTCCTGCCACTGGGCAGCTGGTTGCAGAAGCCAACGCTCCTGCTCTGGGCAGTAGCTCTGGGCCTGGCTCTGCCCTGCTCCACTGGCTGCATCAGGACATGGACAGCAGCTGGACGCTGGTTACACTGCTGGAAAAGTCAGGTTTGTTCTCCATGGAAAACCATCCTCTCCTCTGGAGACTGCCGCTCTCGATAGGCACTGCCTTTGGCAAAGCTTTCCTTTCATTAAGTCCTACACTGGAAGCTGAGCTAAAGGCCTACGATTTGAGAGGTCAGAGAATTCAGTTTGCAGAGGATTGTGCATTCTACCTGCATGATTAAAGCTGAAAGGGCCACGTGATTACATTTTGTGTTCACTGGAATCTTTAAATGTCATCATTCCCAATAAATAAGACAACATAAAGTGACTCTCTAGCTTCATAACAGTACGACTTAATTTAACATAATATTGTTTTGTATTTTTTGTTAGAAATATGCCACCATTTTATGACTATGAGACCTACATTTTTTCCTAAATTCATAGCGGTTTTTGAAAGAAAGATTTTCTGTGAAAGAAGTTAAATGGATCATTTTTCCCCCCAATTATTTTCAGTAAATACCTGCTGTTCCAACATTAAATAAAATTCAGTATTAATGAATTCTGTCTGTAGGTGGCCAACTGCATTTGGTATCACATTTAAAAATTTACAAGCAAACATCTGTAACCTCTCACCACCTTCTTCTCCAATCATCATATAAGTGATTGTTTCAATACAAAGTAACTATCTAGAGCATGGATTGTTTCTCAGGATGCTGCAGTTACTACAGCTTTTTGCTTAAGCCAAATAATAAACAGATGTTTTTCCCCCCCTTTCACTCCCCAAAAAGAGTAGAAATCTCATTCTGATAACTCTTCTGGAAGACTGAATGCAGGATTTTGGAAGGCTCTTCAACTATAAGCAGTAACACTGGACCAGAACAGCTTAAGAGCTCACAGGATAGCTGTCTCTTGGAAGTAATCATTTAGTTCAGCTGAATGCTAACAGCAATCATTTACTCTAACTGAATGCTAACAATCCTTTCTTGAGTCACAATGCTATGTTCCTTCTATCTATTGCCTGCAGCAAAGTCAACACAGTGTTTCTACAAGTAATAATAACAACCATAAACCTTTCTTTAAAAAAAAATTAAATACTGCAAGCTAGCTTAAAGTTGTACATTTGGAGAGGTCAGGGAATTTAGGATGTGAAGGGCTATGTACTCCCACACACATGGTTATGAGCCAGAGTCAACAACCCTGAATGTAGCCCAGTGGCCCGTGTCCCTGACAAACCCAGAGCTTTACTGCACCCCTACTTGGGGAATAGTTGGCTTCTGACCTGACCATGCCATTGCCTTTTGCTCCATGCTCTGCCTTTTGTAGGAAGCTCTACTCTCAAGGACAAGACTGCTGTGGGCTACATTGATCCCTACTATCTGTTGGTGGAAACCAAGATTCCTGGAAGTGTTCAAGGCCAGGCTGGCCAGGGTTGGAGCAACTTGACCTACTAGAAGGTATCCCTGCCCATGGCAGGGGGGTTGGAACTACATGACCTTTAAGGTCCCTTCCAACCCAAGCCATTCTGATCTCAAAGCTTCAATATATGCCAACTGTACAAACACAGAGTTTGGTTTTGTTTCTTCATGTCTTCTACCTTTATCTTCTTTTCTTTTTTATTTTTTTAAAGACATTTTCAGATAGAAATTTTCTTTGGTGAATTTCCAGCTTTTAAGCAGTAAATTCACCAGAATAAACATGGGAACTTCCTGTGACTGTAACCATCTCAGAGAATATTCTTAGTTTAAGTGCTGTACTTCGTTACTCATTTTTATCCCAGTATTTCTGAGAATTCATGAAATAAATACATTAATGAAATAGGTACTAGTCACCATCATTACCCAGTAAAATTCAAATTAGAGCTGCAACTGTAAAAAGAGTCAAACAGACCAATGAAGAAGCAAAAAAAAAAAAATGCTTTCACATGAGTGAAGAATTTTATATAACTGGTGAAGCAGCAGTTTACCCAATTTCCAGGTTGGTCACACATGCTGTAGGGCAGGTATAATACACACAACAAGACCACCTCTACATCCTGGGGCATTTCAAGTGACCCTTAACTGACTGACTTATTTACCAGGTGTACAAGGAGTTTTCTGTCAGAAAACTAGCCATTGTGTTCTGCTCTGGCCCTGCCCAAAGCTTAACCAAAGTATAGCTTCTATTGAACATATCAATTAATCTATTTCTGCTATTGCCAGCTATAAATCTCATTCACATTCTGGATTACCAGAGAGAGAAATACCTTTCTTCTTATGCCTTTCAAAAATGCAGTATGTTCTACAGTGGGTGGTGGAGAGCTCATTGCCTAGTTAACCATCCATAAACACTGGTATTTGTCAGCATTCCAGGCAGTTAGACATGCACGATTCAGGGCTGTTTAGAAAAGACTTGGAATAGCATTTAGCAAATAAATGCAGCACTTCATAAAACATTAATGATTGTCATAAGCAATAGAAAACGTTATCACACAGAACAAAACCGTATGTTTAAAATGCCCAGAGAGAGAGATTCAACACCAGTTTCCTTTGCAAACTAAATGTGCTTTGATGATTTATCTTACAACGGTTGATGAAGCAAGAGGTTTGACAAGTGACCAAGTTAAGGCAGGCTTTTTTCCAATTATGTCTGACTGGGAGCCAGGTAGGGAATAGCCTGCGTCAGGAATGAGTGCTTACCTGCAGGGGTGTTCCCTGTAGATTTGATTTACTGGTCAAGAACAGGAATAAGATCTTCATAGTCAAGGATTAATGTAAATAGACACAATGGTATATTCTGATTCTATAAGAAAGAATCGCATTTTCCCTTCCTTTTTCTGAGTTAAAGTTAGTTAAAGAATTTGTTAAACTATAGCTTGTTTAGGAAAATCAGTTTATCAGTTTCCTGGGAAAGGGAAAAATGACGATCAGTTAGAAATAAATAGCCGTATCAGGTTACTGCAAACATCACTGTTATTATTAGTAATCATACCTGTAATTGTAACTGGGGGGGAAAAAACCAAACCCAAAAAACTCCACAGCTGCCACTTCCATTTCATTCCAAGTTTCTCACTATTCCTCATTCCCTGATGGTTAATAGAGAGACTCTGCAACAAATCACTACAAGAAAATTCACTGCCTTTCGTAATGACATTTGCATCAGAAAGGGAGTCTGGTGTTTCTGTGTAAAGACAGTAAGGTTTTGACATGGAAAGCTTGTTCTCCACCTAATGTTTTCAGGTTGCAGAAAGGATTTCTACACAACTTGCATTTAAAGCAATGAAAAGTACCTTTGTTTTTAAATTCACATATCATGTTTAATTCTTCTATTTTATTTTCTTCAAGCAGAAGTTGTGTAAAACTGCAAAACAGATAACTGGAAAAATAGCAAATTTTAGAGTTTAGACTGTAGTCAAAATGCAATAAGAGAGCCACCAGAAGCAGGGCAGTTTTCTCAAGAGCAGGTGTTAGTGTTCCTCTGTGTCTAAGAGGATAATCATCAGGGAGTATTCCATGCCATAAGGTTGCATAATACCTTTATGAAATCAGGCATCCTGTTCTATGCCCTTTCTTGTAAGTTGTTAAAAACATGAGTCATTTCCTCATCAATATTCATCTGTCAAGCACAAATTTGTTTCATTAGATCTGGAAACTAAGGACCTAAATAGTAAATGGGTGACAAAGTGGTATGGCAAGTTGATAAACTAGGTCCTGTCCTGTTCATATGCACATCACCAGGCTGACAGGCTACATTTCATTCACACTTCCTTTTTTAGGTCCTTATATTTATTTATCACAAGGCTAATTAAGCATGCATTCAAATTAATGAGCATAATTTTGTCAAGGTCAGTAGGTTTCAGACTGTAGCCTAAATGCTCTTGTCATTGTTTTCCCTATTAAAATCTGAGTTTAAATAGAAGCTCAGCATTTCAGACACTGGAGTCAGAACCAATTTCATTCCCCTTAAGGGTGGATCATCCACATTTACCACAGGCTAGCACTGACTCATTCTGTACTTTTGTCATTCTTACTTTTTCCATCCTTAAAAACATTACCTTAATGTGAATATTGTTTAGGTGGAAGTTTTTAACTCCAAGAACATTCACATGAAGCTACAAATCCCACTTTTATGGTGACTTTTTTTGTTTTAACTAATAGTACTTGCTTTTACGGTTTAAATTTAAGTCACTAAGTACTCCAAGCTTCTTCCTTCCTACAGGTTATTTTAACAGTTACATCTACTAGCCACCTACTGTGGTTCTACATTGCTCTCAGAAACTCTGCAGAGAAAATTAAAAACCACACTTTGTAGAATTTACTCTCCATTTTATATGGACATGACTTCCCTCCACCATCCCAATTATTTTTCTGCTTCTACTCACAGCTCCCCTTGGAACTAATAAGTGTTACCTACCAAAACTGAATCTCAATTTGACTTCAACTATTCTGTGTGAGACACACGACATTTTGAATTTTAATAGCTTGTTTGTCAGCTCAAATTTACATCCACAAAACATTACAAGATGTGATGAAAAGCTCCTGTCTTTGGAAAGTCTCAGTAGGTTCCATTGCAGGCCTCTGGCACTAATTCCCTTCCCCCCCCCCCCCCCCCCCCCACACACTGCACTCCCACC
>VXAY01003693.1:188007-223849 GCA_013399855.1 Oxyruncus cristatus | reverse complement strand
CCCCACATGTTCTAGTCCACAAAATGTATTTTGGGTCAAAAGTTTTGAAAGAGATTTGTTGAACAGAATCCTTATTTCTAGGCATCTCCCCAAAGGTCCACATCCCAGTTTATTTCAAGTAAATTAGCTTAGCATTTGTGTGTGACCTCTCTGAGGTTTCCTGCAAATTTCCTACCTGAAAGGTAGAGAGGTGTCAAAAAGCAGTGATGTCCCATTGGTGATGTTCAGCCTCCCACTTTACGACTGACTGCCTCTGTGGTATTTGCTCCTGTTCAAAACTGAGAACTTTCATTTTCACTCATATATCATCTGTTCCCTTCTACTTGGGGCACATGGATTATTCCAGTGGAAATATACAGGCATCTGAGGGGCAGCTGTCTAAATACTATTCAGGCAGTCGAAATCTAAAACGTGGAACCCACAGCAATGTAATAAGCTACTGCTGAAGCACGGGGAAAAGGGCAGATGTCTTGTGGACAGGGACACAAAGTGGAAGAGAACGTACAGTTATTTGTAAATGCAATGAAATATGCAGTCAAAAAAAAAAAGTTACAGTGGCCTGAACTACTTATTATTTGTTCTTGAAATAGGTAAAGCTAGAAGGCATATGGCAATAGGGCAGTGAGAATCACATGCTCGGGCTAGAATGCGTCACTGCTATCAAATAGCATTAACTGCTTAGACTTTTAAGTATCTAGTCCTGTAAGAACTGGCACAAAAAATTATGTTTCTCTATAATTTGTATCTTGTGAGTAACTGTCTTTTCAAAACTGAATTGTTCTAATGCTGCAGTGGGAATGCACTTGATCACACATCAAAAGTCCACTCATACTGAAAATAATCCCAGTCATGGCAGTTTGATCTCTGTTCATGTCAAGGTTTATCAGGCAGCATTGCTTATGATTCATTGTTTTACCACAAAGGTAGTCACAAAAAAATTTGTTCAGATGGAATTAGGTGGTTGCTTCATAGTGCCTCTGATACAGATAATATGGATATACACGATATAAAGTATATAGGCACTTCTTGCTTCAGAAGCAGGAGTAGAGACCTATTAGAACATAAGCAGCTGACAAAACCCCTAAAGACTATCAGTGCTGCTCTCACAAAGTGACTTACTCCTATGAGCCACTGCTAAATTTATCACCCTTTTAAAGGACAGCTTCCTTGCCTCCAAGATAGCTAACAAACTCCACTTTTGATCAGGATAATACCTAAAGTTTAATTTTGGATCATGTCAGTGCACATCTTATAGGTTATTTTTCTGGTCATATAGATGAGTTTTCCCAGTATTATTTTTATGCTAATTGTGATACACATCACCTTGAATCTCACGATAAAAGCAATGAATCATTTTTTTTAAAAAGCAATAATTAAATCTTTATAGTTTTATAAGTAATTAATTGCAATTACAGTTTAGGATCAAAGACTCCCCAAGCAGAAGTCATAGAAGTCACTGAACATATTAATTTAATTAGATCATATTGCCACTTATAATATGGAAGCTTGGTAACAGCTGCCATCACCGCAATTCTGCCTACACAGATAGCAAAAGGAAGTACCCGATATTAAGTTTTCTAAGTTAAAGTTACCTCACCCTCCAGATATTCATAGTTATCTCTGAAATCTGTCATTTTTCCAAAAGGTCTTACAATTGATTCTGCTTCTGCCATCTTTATCACAACAAGACAGATTCCAGAGGAAGACGTTTTAATAGCTTTCAAGTTATCCTATTTTCATTGCTCCTTTCACAGTCCCAGGATATTTTCATTTATGGCTGACCAGCTGTATTGAAAAAGTCTAGGGAAAAGAAGTGCCAGGTCCTCTCTTCCTGTTCAGTGTCAGAGAAATTCAGCAAGTCTAATTCACCATAGTATAATCGAGATCTTCTGATGACTCAGATCTCCTATTCACAACCTCAATTTCATAAATTTAAACAAAAATATATTTCTTTTTAACTTTCAAAAGATTAGAAATCTTTCCTATAAAAAAAATAAAAAGTGGACTATTTTTCTCAGCAACTTAAACACTGGTTAAAATATGCCAAAGCCTCAAACTTCCAATTTTTAAGTGATGCAGTAACCTGCAAAAATACAATTTGTACATTTGTAAAGAATACAAAAAAAATTATGCTACCCTGGAAGCATACAGAAATGTGGACCTACAAACACAGACGATTGTCTACATGTCTGGCTCAATCCTTTCAGGTTGATCAATAGCAAATTCACTAAAAACTGAAGATTTTTCTCTAATGGAATTAGACTACATCCTAAATTCTCAAATGTTCTTTAATCCATTAGATGATTTAGTTACATCTTAGGAGCAGATAATTTTGCACTGGAGTTTGATGCACCTTATAACTTGTATTTATTACTTGGATTGTTTCTGAGAAGATGACATTTTCATTAAGTTTGCAATTAGTGCAATACATTATATAGGCTTGAAAGTTACTGAATCCTTTTTGGTACTCTGCACTCTCTCTGACTGTGATTTGCTTTGCAGCCCTTGCTTTTTACCCCTCACAGATTTCTGTTAGTCCATTAGTCTTTATTCCTGCTTCCATGACCTCTGCTGGTATTTGCCTCGTATTGCAGCACATACTGAGCTGAATCCACTGACATCGCGTAGGACATAGCAAACACATCTTGGTCCTCCATTAGGAGATTCTTCTTGTGAAAGGTTCCCTACACCACACGTCCCTTTCACTCGAATTTTCATTCATGAAGTAGCAAAACTGGCATCTCTTTTTTGTAACATTTGATGGCATCTCTTTGTTTGGGACGATTCTGTATTATCTGTTCCTCCTCTGAGTCTTAAGGCATTTTAACCAAGTAAGACATACACATTAACAACCATGAAACCTTTCATGCACACAGAGCATCCTTGCTCTTTTTACACTGGGGTAAAATTCTGATTTTGGCTTTCTAACAGGTTTCTGAGGAACTACTGATTACGTTCTGATCTCGCTTCGTAGTGCTCAGACTTACTGAGCAAACACTAATGCTTCATATTTAGTGAAAGCCCAGAGCATTGCCAGAGTAGGGAGTAAGTCATCCTTGATGGTGTTTCACCAGTGTTGAAGCAAACCACTGATAACACAGACCCCAGAGAAAGAAGAATAGGCAGCCATACTGCATGAACTTGAAGAAAAGCCAAAACTTTTAGAGATGTTACACAAAGACCTTGCCAGAAAGTAACTTAAACTAAGAAAAAAACGCAATTATTGTCTGTGATGATTGCTGTTTTCAAGAAGGAAACCATTTAACTATAGTCCTTTAAATTCTCTATATGCCAGATAAATATATTTACTTAGTCTTAAGTTTTGCTACTTATGCAAGTGATTTTTTCAAACTGACAAGAAAAGAAACCAAGGGTGTGCAAGGAGATAGATGGCAGATACAGAAGAAAAAGGAATGGCTGGGTTAGGGATAAGTGAGAAGTGACTCATTGCAGAATCGTATGATAGCAGGATAACACCAGGGATACACATACAGGCATAAGGTTCCCAAAAATCAACTGAGATAGCATAACACTGTCTTGTTAAAGCACCGGAAATTCTTGCAGCACAATTCTGAAAATGCAGTGCTAATCACATAGTTCCCACATATTGTTCTGTTTGCTTATTTTAATTTATAAAATCTACTGGTATAAAAACACCCAGTCTACCAAAAGCTACTGAATAAGGTTTCAGGAACATGAGGTTCTATTCTATTACTCATGTGCTTTACATGAGCCATGTCCTTTCTTGGTGCTGTTCTTGACCCTGTTTCAAACCTGCCCTTGTGATTTCCAGTTGCCTGCTTTGCACATAAATTGCAAGATTTGTGGGAACTGCATCTTCCATGTGACTGCACCTCACCCTGAAACACACTGAAATTTTCCAAGAGCAAAATTAGGGGGAACTAAAATACTGACTTTTAAAAAAAACAAAAATATTTTGTTGGAAGGCTACCAATTAGCTCCGTTTACAAACTGTAATTAGTCATTCACATGCAATTCTCTTTTCTGCCCACAAATTTTCTATAGGATCTCTTAAAACTCATTTCATGCAGACTGTTTCTAAAACAGAATTATAATGATATTGCCTTTTCTTTTTTAAATCCGATCTTGGTGTTTTAAATACCTTTACACCAAGCGACTCTTCAGTATATTGACCAATTAGATTTGGCATTATTTGAGGTAATATAAAAGAATAACAAATCAGGAGTTTGAGAATCAAGTATATCAAGTTTTAAGGAAGATACTAACAATCATTTACTACAAGAAATATACAATTTCATTTTAACCAAGGGTTTAGCAATATTCTAAGAGTAAAGAATAAGCACTATTTTACTGCTTTAGTGCTTAGGATAAAAAGTCAATTTTTCTTTCTTAATGTAAGTGATAAACACACATGGAACATTGCTGTATGACACAACAGGCTTTGGCATGTGTACTTCCAGTCAGTGGAAATTAAAAAAGATCTCAGTTACCATATAATAAGGTAACATTAGAAGTCACACAAATAGAATTAATCCAACAACAACCACAGTAAAAATATAAACATTTTTAAGCATTCAGAAAGCCACTTGAAAACAAATCGAAGTTGCTATTCTTGGATTCTGCCTTAGATTAGCTTTTTCTCTCACTTGAACTGCAACTGTAGAATTTTCTACTCTGTTCTGCCATGTACACACACACACACATCTGCTGTGTGTCTGCTAACATATGGTGTTTCACTAATTAATTGCTAGCTATCAGCCAGGCTCTGACTGTTCATTTCAAAGTGAGTACCCTCCAGAATATTTCACAGCAACGATCACTTCACAGATTCATTGTAGTAGCCACTGTATGGTCAGAAAGCAGTTTTCCATGAGAAATGCAGTAAGTATGTCAGCATTTAAAATCTGGGTCTGTTCATTTAATATTGCAGGTTCACTGTTACATAAAACACCAGAATAAGTGTACGTCTATAAATACCTGCAAAAGGAAAAGCTGTAGTAGTTCAGTAACCTGGTTCCTCTGATGAAATCAGAATTATGGAAAGCACTGGGGCAGTTCCAAGTCCAATAAACTTTCAAGGCAGCTTTTAAAAAGGGATAGCGTTATATTTTTTTCCTAGTAAATAAGCTGTTGAAATGCTCGTATTTTATTTATCATTGGCCACGAAAGTTATTTCCGCATAACCTTTTAAGTATTTTACAGTGTTGGGGCTCTTCCAGTTCTCAACATGAAGTAGATTTGGTGATGACAGAGTAACTCCCTTCAGTGTTGGCCACCTTCTATTAGTAGGCTCATCTTACTGAGCAGCAGTTGCAGAGTTACTTGCTCTGTGACATAGATGGGAATTCATGTGACAGAGCACAAATATCTCATCTCATTCAGATGTGATGTTAGAGTACTGGAGAGAGCATGGTCCTTGTTACACCTTCTCACCCATGCATTTTTCAAATCAAGGCACAGGTACAACAGCCTGAAACACCAGGGAGGGGACTCCATTCTATAGGACCAAAAGCAAAAGTTCTGTTTCCTAACATATTTTTTTGGAGAACATCTCACATGTGACTCTTGCTTATGTGTTTAGGCGTTCAACACATGCAAGGACAATTTAACTTCCTCTGAACTGATCTCAGAGGTGATACTCTGTCTCTACTAGTAGACTAAGAAAGGGTCCATGTATGTGTCCAGGTATCTGCACACCCTTGCACATGCCCAGGGACCTGCATGCAGCCACCTATCTATTGTATTCAGATTTATTTCAACATGAGACATCAAGTAAAACTACAGCTTTCTCCAGATTTAACCTGGCATATAAGACTTCGCAGCTCTAATGTACTGAATATGTGTGAGACTAACCAGGCAGTACAGGATTAATCGTTCCATACGCAAACATTTCAAACCGCTGACAGAGTAGCCGCTGACAAATAGGAAAAGAAAAGCAAGCCATATGGGTTATCAGAAGTAAATCAAGAAAAACATGGTACCAAAGTCTGTCAAACCATTATTCTATCTAATACCAGAGACTGGTATGAAATAAAGGAAATGATTCAGAAGTACTTCAATGGAAAACATATACAAGGTTTAATCAAAGAAAAAAGAACTTGATAAGAAAGAATCCTTCTGCCCACATACTATATCAGTTCTTTGTACTGCTTAGTCACACAAACTGTGGTATCCCAGACTTGAAGGGCAATGAACAGTAGAAAGTCATGACCACAGTACACAGCTGGTATAACACAACCCAGAAAGAATGTCTGCAGACGGGACACTGACATTCAATGAAGTGGACTTCATCACTGATCCATGGATTTCCTAGCCCAAACCTGCACTCACAGGGCCAAAACAGAAAGACTTTCCAAGGTGAGAATGAATTCCAAGATTAAGCCTCCAGAATTGTATTTCCAAAGGGAAATACAGTACTTTAAAAAGAAAGATGATTTAATTTTCCTGCCTGATACTAAGTGTCTCACTGACATGGTTATAGGATGAAGTTAAATCATAAAAAATATTGTCACTCAAATATTTTTCATCGTGCAAAACAGTCTTTGTGTCTATATCTCATTATGACAAATTCTAGCTAAATATGAACTTTACCTACTTGCAAGTGAAGGTTTCATTAATAGAAGCATTAACATGACTTTAATCATAGTGCCAACATTATAATTATATTTTATAACTAAACATTTTTCAGAGGAATAATAAGATAACCAAAACTATTACTAACAAAAAGCAGTGAACTACAGACAAGTAGGAAAACTGCCTTTAGAATTAGAATACAGTTACTGAATGTAATTAATAAGACACAATAGTCTCAAAAAAATTTGAGATTTGCATTGTTTTTCTTTTAGATTATGCAAATCCTTTGGCAGCTAAGTACATAATACGAAGATAGGAAGTGTGACACAAAGAACTGTCACCTTAAGGACAGGTTTAAGAATTGAAAGGAGGGGCTGCTTAGAGTGCAGGAAGGCAAGTGTACCTTCTACAGATCACATTTCCTTTGAGTGTAACAGTCCAAGTACCTTAGGGAGCTTGAAGAGAAAGAAGAAAAAAAGAGAAACATCAGTCTATGAACTACGGACAATTCACTGTATTAGAACATGGAGAGGTTATGTAAGGAATGAACAATGCCCAAAATAAAATCAGAAGAGCAAGTTCAGGCAAAATAGCAAGCACCAATGAATTGCAGTTCTGTCCATACGCCCTGCTTAAGGCCAAGGACGCCCTGGTTTTGTACAATTCAATGCTGACTCCTACTGTAAAACCCTTTTGTGTTTAACCTTATTTGTCTTCATATTTTGGCACTGATATCCTGAATAGTGTGGTTGTTTGATCTCAGTCTGAGTTTGAGAGTCAACACTTACACCCATCTTCCCAGAATCTGCAAATTGTGTCAACATTTGCTAGGATTCATTAATGCTACAGGACAAAATGTGAACTCAACTCCACTGGTTTTAGAAAGAAACTTCTTGAACGCTGTGTATGAAGCCTGTTTTCTAGGAGTCCGGGGCAGCCATCTCTAAAAGAAATCTGTTTGATTTTGAAAATGTAATGTTTGTTCCTATTTTCTATCTCCACCTATAGACATCCTTTCTAGCCTTTGACAGAGTGCTACTGAAACAGATGAGCACCAAACCTGTACTTTCACTGGAGGCTTAAATTACTGTTTTTTCTATGCAAAGTCCCTTCATCTCTAGTTCCTCTTCTTTTCAAAAGACCAAGGATCACATTTCTTATCTGACAACTCCCACTTAATAATTAGTGTTTCCTCTCCCTCCCACAGCCCTCTGTCTCTCTGAGAAAAGCAAGACAGTGAAGCCTGCAAAGTAACAGGAAACATATCAAGCACATTCAATACGAAATGTTTATTCTTCATTCCCACTCTGCCCAGCTTTCTCATTCATCTCACCTTTATATTCTGTATTTCTTTGATACAGCAGTACAGAATACACTTGTTTTTAAAAGAACTTACTTTTATTTGCTCGCTGACAGTATATAATCAACATCTGCTGTATGACTCAAGGCTGCCCAGCAGAAATTAGTGCATTTCTATTTGTATGCGTGGTCTCTATTGATAAGAGATGAATTTTGTATTTGCTCTCCTCATTCTCACTGTCATGCCTTCAGAAATAGAAGAAGAGTTACAAATAGATCACCTACTGTAAAAAATTAGACCAAGCGTCTTGGATGTGGGAACTGCAACAAAAAATGTAGTGAACAGTGTCACAAGGTGTCTTACAGTAGCCTAAACTGAGTTAGTTCAAGTTATCACTTAGCCATAACACCAGAGCAGTGTAAAATGGACTTAACATATCTAAATATATCTGGGTTTGGAGTTGGGTTTTTTGTCTGTTTGTTTTGTTTCTTTAGTCATAGTTGTTTTTTTTAAATTAGGAATTTTTCATTTTTAGTGGCAGAGTGGTCTGATACCTAGATCATAGTATACACATAGGTGTAACTTCTAGTTACAAAAACAACCTCTGCAAAACAGTTTGAGACAGACAGGAGAAAAGATATTAGGGTCGCAAAAAAATTTATTACAAAGTCTTTCAGAAATAGGTCACTTTTAAGTAAACCATGTGCAATATTCCAAGCCAGTACATTTTTTTCAATTTAAACTGCTGTCAACTTATTTCGGGAAGTATAAATTAAGGAAGACAAGTTGCCAGAGGGTGAGAACCTAATCGTATTTTTTACCTACTGTCAATTGCCAATAAAAACCCATAGCTGAAATCAAACTTTTAAAAGTTAAACTTACAGCTACCATGTCACTGAAGTGAACGGAATATGCCATCATGATCTTCCCTCATCCCAGGAGGCCAATAAATGTTATGCCGAAACAAGGAAGGAGACAGCATTTTTTCACACAGTAGTTCCCCGTAATTAACTTCAGTGGACCCAGTGACACCAAAGGCTTGAACTAAGCTTTCAAAAGTGTCATCACAGCAGCAGAATGGCCAAAAGTTCTTGGCTAGAAGCTCTCAAAACTACAGCAGAGTCAAAGGACAATGTGGCTGTGAATGATCTTTCTAGAGTTGTTATAAGAGACTTTTACCAACCTACAAAAAGACCCTCAATACACTGAAAGCACTGTTGGAAATTATGAGTTTATCCATGGCCACAGTCATTCTTCTGGTTCCAGTAATTTGGTCACCCTATGCAATTCTTAGTGTTCTACTAATGGGGTCAAGTTTGAAGAGTACTGAACATAGCATATATAATACTACCATTAGCATTTTATATGAAGTAACTGAGTGGGTACAAAAAAAAGACAATTTTGCTGAAAAATTTTGAGAAGCCTGCTCTCCCAGTTGTTTCTAATACGATTCTCCGAATGAAAGAAAAGTTCATACGGGCGGCTCCTGTGCTTGTATACTTAGCAATAATGATTTTGGAAGATTTGACAGAGGCACATAGGACTCCCTAAATAGCTCTTTGTTCCCCAAATGAAGATGGTTTAATTACTATGTGTTCCTCAGTTAAGCAAGTGAAAATAAGGACATCACCTAGTTATCTACTCCTTTCTTTCTAGAATCCCACCAGCATCCTTATTACTTCTTACCTCATAAGTTGTGATTCTGATTTTGCTATAACTGCAGATACTCCTTTTCCCTCTGCCGCTGACCTTTGTCACCATTTCAACTTCGGTGCAAATCTAGCTATGCTATTGTCAGTCCCAGTTAGGTCAATTCTTTACTCATTTACTGGATATGAGATCATGTAATATAGGGTTTTGTCTTCAAGTATCATTTTCTGTCAACTAACAAAACTTGGATACAGAGTTTGTACTTAAACAAATAGAAGTCATTATAAGAAAGTTCTCCTTGTTTTCTCTTCTCTACCACATTGCATATTCTGGGCAACAGAACATGGAATAAACCCCTTTAAGACTGTTATTTTGGCAAGAACTAGACTACTAGGAATCTTAAGTTTTTGGGGAACCTGTTACATAAATTAATATAAATTTTGGTTTGAATACACCTTAAACTCCATATTGTCTGGTTTAAGTCACACACACTCAGTAAACAGTATCCCAAAACACCCATAAACTTAAGGTCAAACTGTCAGAACCAGTACAAAGCAATAAAAATAACCATGTCTCTTCCAGGTGACAGCCTGCCAAATCTTGTTTATTCATATGGCCATGGCATCTACTGGACTTACAAGCATCAAGATTGTCTGAGCACAGAGATCAGATCAGAACTGGAAAGAAGAGTTGAAGTAGCACAAGAGCTCTGAAGGCCACTCAGTGATGGGGAAGGGTGGGTCTGACGAGCAAGTGTGTAGGGACCAGCAACTGGATAGAGACCAGCTACCAGGGAGACCACACTGTGTACAGGTGTGTGAACTCAAGTGAAGCTCAAGTTGAGGTGGTCAGTGAGTAGAATCAGGGATACCCCGAAAAAGGGTGTTCCCCTGATTATCAACCTGTAGACCCAAAATTAAACTACTCAGGTAGTGCGTGTTTATAGAGATACCACTTCTGTGTGGCCAGCTGCATTGTGATGGCATGCCCTTGTGTGCAAACCTACTGCAAACACATGCTGAGTCTCGCATCTGGCTGGACCTGGACACACCAAAACCCCAGCAGCCTCCCATCTGCTGACCTGGGATCAGGCACAGAATCTGACAAACTCAGCTCTACCAGACTGGGAAGGTAGAGTCTCTGGGTGATAAGTGCTCTGGACTTTCTTGCCTCTGGCAGCAAGAATGAATGGTAACCAGTTTAGTCAGAGAAACCGAATTACTACATGAGAATTTACTGATACTAATCATCCATAGCCATAGTCCTGTAATTTAAGAAATGTATTACTCTGCCAATGCAGATTGTTTTGCAGTTATCATTAATTGCACAGTTTATACCAATGCATTCCTTCCAAACCACGATTATCATTATAATCCAGAGAAAGCTTTTCATGATAAAACCCAAACCATTACATTGTAGAAGCAGCAACAAAAGCTCTTTCTACTCTTTGCTAAACTATTCCTTGGTTTTCACTCCATGCAATCTAAATATCTTGATCCATTGTGCTTAATTCTTTTAGTACTATGCTACTTTGTTTAGTGTGCTCAACATAGCAATCTATTGTTTACATATTTCCATAACAGACTAAAGGATGGAATATTGTTATACTCACTAAAAACATGGAAAACTGGTAACAGTCAGCACAGTATTGGATTGTGAAGCCAAATGCTTCTTTTTTCACAGAACAGTTCCTCAGCAGATGCTATACTACATACATTTTTTTGAAAGCTCGTCAACCTAAAAAGGTCTGAAGCATTAAAACATGTTTACTAGAACTCCACTCCATTCATGGACTGAATGTTAATTAATTCTTTCAGGTATGCTGGATCATTTTAAAACACCAGACATCTTTAAGTGATAGAAATGTGTTAGGTTCCAGACAAGAAAATCAACATTTTTAGGGATGAGGAAAAAGAAGACCAATTATGGTAAAAAGTCCTCCCCCAACCTGTTATTTTCCTTTGTTACTACCATATAATAGGAGAGTGTCATCCCACAGTGAGTGAGTGTGCTTTTCACAGAACAAAAACTACAGGTGCACCAACTTCACTTCATCAAAGCAAAGTAAAATCTTTCTCAGCTGATGACACAAACTGGACTTCAGTGGTAAAAACCACTCCATGTGCTAACTTGCATCATCTTTACCGATGTCACTTGGTGGAGCTACTGGATCTGTCTCAGACTCAAATGCATCCTCATTCGTCTCTGTGTTTTACATCCTCCACTGATCTCACACTATTGCTTTCTCATACACTCAAAATGCATATACTCTTAACCCTCATATTTTAGTGAAATATTTAGCTTGGGAAAACCCTTGAAACTATTAAGGTGTCTATGTTCAGAGGAATGTTTCTGATATTAGGTGATGAATACAGTAGATCATATTAACCCGTTCATGAAAAAGATGAAAGATATGGAAACTTCTTCCAGACAGGCAATGCAAAAAAAAAAAAATCCTTACAAAAGTAAGACACAGTTTCCTCCCTCACTTCCACTCCTGTTCCACAACTGGTCATAACTACCAATCATTAAACTCTTTAAACACTGTCAGGGTTAGATTTCTTTTAGAAGCAGCATACCTATTGCCTTTGCAGCACATATCTTGAGGAGTAAACTAAAATATATTGCGGAATGTTAAACTCGTCTTAAATGAAACCCTAATATTTATGAAGAAAATGGAAAACAAGAAAATACAAAACCAGAAGAGAAAAAAGGAAGATTGTGTCATGAAAAAAAATAGAATTGATTTCTTTCATACTCCAGAAATAATTTTAAAAAATGTGTTACATTAGAGGTTAAAATTTAATAAATAGTTTCTTGTTACCTAATAATAGGATTAGATTATTGATATTAAGTAACCCTAAATTGGAATTTTCACAAAAGCCATGATATATATTAACACAGAGAGCGCTAAACCCACTGGGATGACCCTATAAGGCGGATATCATAAGTAACAGAAGTAACACCTTTGGGAAGCAACCTAAAAGTACTGTCTGCTTTTGAAGCCTATACAAGATTCTTTTTCCAAAGCAGAGGCATAAGTAGATTTCATTTCAAAAATACAGGAATAAGTATGTCTATGTAATTTGGTTTTCACAGATAAATGAAAGCAAGCATAGTACATACAAACATTAGTTCCTACACATTATGCAGGCTCCTCGGTATACGCTAAC
This sequence comes from Oxyruncus cristatus, assembly GCA_013399855.1. NCBI lineage: Eukaryota > Metazoa > Chordata > Aves > Passeriformes > Cotingidae > Oxyruncus > Oxyruncus cristatus. Next base: position 211,171 of record VXAY01003693.1, on the reverse strand, counting down.
TGCTATTTCTTTTTTCAGCAAGTACTTGCATACTAAAGAGCTCTTAAAGACCTTACAATTCATTAAATTAGCTTTCATTTCCAAATCATATTGCCTTAAAGCCCTCACCTGCCCAGATCACTATACACCTAATTGCCTTTTCAGTATCTTTTCCTAACTAAACTATATCTAGTAATTTGATCATACTAGGCTAGCTCCCATACTCCCATATTTATAATTTATGACAAATGCAATAAGCTGATGAGCCCAGGCTGTAGCCAACACCATTTCACGCTTGGTGTCTAGCGACTATTAAAGGTACTCAAACTTTTCTACAGCAATCTGACATCATTACGGGTGGTTTCAGAGTTTAGCTTTTGACGAGCTATTGTCTTTCTCAAATTGATGTTCTGTAGGTACCTGTGACAGCATGTTATATTGCTCAACAGTGTGTACGTTTTTTAATGTCTGCTGAATAATCAAATATCTGATTTTTGAGCTTCAGCAGTGAGATTTTTTTTTTCCCCAGTGGCTATATTCTGTTGAACAAAGTTTTTTGTCTCAAAAAATATTACAGACACATGATTGCCATTTATTGAAATAACAGTAATTTCACCTTGAATCAATCACTTTAATCTTCGCCTTGAAAAGAAAATTACTTTTTTCAAGGGTTCCAGTTCTTTAATAAGACGTTTTTAGACTGGGCAGATACCTGAATGTTTTAGGTATTCAGTTTCTGTCTTATTGATTCACCTAAAATAAATTTCAGTTTATGCAGACGTTTCAGAAATTACATTTGAACATTCTCTGAAATAAAACCTTTCAGGTGCCAGGTCCTGATTCTATCAGTTTACACAAGAAATAACTCAAGTACTCCAGCCACGTTTAAATTGGTGTCACAAGCAGAATTTTATCCAAGATTAGGAGTAGATTTGGTTTTGTTAATTATCTCTCATGGACATCAGAGATTCTAAATCAAAAAACTCTGATTTAGGTAATGGAAATATTAAATGACTTGAAAATATATAAAGAGCAATACTGGAATGAATGAGCACTCAGTGGTAAAGGCCAATAGATGTACACCAAAACACAATGGTACTAAACAGCAACATCTGGAGATCTTCCCACCTGAATGCTCAATGGACTGCAGTCAGCCCATGACAAGGGGCACCTCTCCAGACAAAATCTGAAGGAACATCAGTCTGGATAAATTCAGCACTCCTCCGTGAGGCTGAGCAAATGTCTGAAAGTTTCTCAGTTACAGCTTGGGCAAACCCCAGTGGGAAAGAGCAGCATAAAGAAGAGCAAGTCTGCCTAATTTTACTGACTAAATGAAGAGAAACTGAAAAAGCCTCTCTGATGTCCAAGCCATTATATTTGTTCATTAATCCTTTCACCTATCCTTTTAAGTTAGCCATGTAAGGTACAGTAAAACAGGAAGTTATATAGTACAGGCAATTAACCTTCAGTAAAGATATTTACATGGCCCACTTTACAATTCCATCTTCATTTTGCCAAAGGTTAAATATGTAGTTAGAAACTAATCCAGCTCTTTGTTAGTTCAGATCTGGGCAGAAAAGTCAGGTTGACACAACTGAACAGAATATTCTGTGTTCAGTCTATGCTAAATAGACTGCTTTGCTGGCAAAATTGTCCAATCATTACTATAGGATGAAAAGACAAGTAAAAATAATTCCTCTTAGCACTCATGCTGGTTGAAATCCCTCAAAACTCATCAAATCCAAAATATTACTTGCACTGTATTCCCATGAAGCCATTTGGACACCCTGTCACAATTGCACATTTTAGTTGAAAACAATTTGGATTCCCTTCCTCTCACAAAAGAAAACACTCCAAATTGCCATCCCCACGCCTGATGCACAAATGAAATTTAGTACATCATTGCCTGGAGTCACAGCAATAATATCCTCATGGACTTTTTTGTATACACAAGCATGGAGTTAGAGGTCGAAAGAGAGGAATCTTTTCTATTACATTGTGGTTATTTGATTCCCTCTTCTGTATTTTAACATCCCCTGAAGACCTTTCTTTCCTCTTTCCTCACATCAATTATATCATTTAAAATGAAGGTCTAGCAAACAAAACCAAAATGAAATGTCAGAGGTCTGATAACAAAAATATTGGATCAGTGTTTTGTATTACAGCTATCGAACAATGAAGCTTCTCTGAATAGAAAAGGCACTTGGAGGCAGTGATCAAACAGTTTACAGCAAGATCACTGCTATCTTAAGAGAAGCTGCTTTATACATATTTAAATGAAATATTTTCTGGGGAAAATTAACAAAAGTTAAGACCTATCAGACACATATTTTCTTTTACAAACTTACTTGTGATTATTCTAATAGCTCTGCCAATCTGAGTTAAGTGTCTCACAAATGGTTTTGGATAACACAGTGGGGTTGCAAGGTGGAGGAAGAGGGAGATAGAAAATGTACCCCCATTTTCAAACAGAGCATTGCGATTTTTCCATTGAGGAAAGATAGATGTGTCTATTCTTTCATACCACACACGGTTTACATAAATATCTCTTAATATAAGAGGGGGGAGGGAGAATTGAAACACCATGAAAACCCAACAAAAAACTCCAAACCAAATAATGAAACCTCAATTCTCCCTGAATCAAAAATACCTTGAGTTAGGACAGGTCTGGTCACAGTAGAAAAATAAGATCATTAAGGAAAAGAAAATACAGGCACGGAAAAACGTTTTAACTGGATTTCAGCTGGTTGCTTTGACACAGAAGTCTTTCTCTTCTGGTAACCAAAAGCCAGCAGGCTGTCTTGGCCAACTTGCTGACAAGCCATCACATCCTTAGTTCAGTAAAGCCAAAAACAGGGCAGTGGAGAAGGACAGACCACCTGTGACACTGCCAGTAACGTAACAGACTGAAGACCAAAGACCTTAAATTCATTCAATTACTCAATACTAAACCAATTTTCATTTAAAGACAAGGAAAAAGATTGTGGTTATGCAATTTGAACGGCTGAAGTTTCATCCTGCTCAGTGAGGACTCGATTTCATTTTTAATAGAGATTCAGAGAGCCACTGGCTGCAGTGTAATTAAAATCCTATCATATCAATTCTGTATTGTCTGGGGAGAGTCAGATCATTTCCCATGCTGCATGAGCTAGTCAACTTCTTTTTGGGAGTACTTTTTAAACAAAAATACAAACATAACACTGTCAAGGTTGGGCATGAAAATATCAACAGTAATTGCAACAATTTATAAAGGTGTCCTGTAACAGCACACTAAGTATGAACTGATGATGTTTATCAAGGCTAGGATATTTTAGTGTGTCCTTGGCCTGCAGGAAAGGAGTAGGTGAGGGAAAAGTTTGGCTAGAGAAAATGGAAAGGAAGGTGAACATCTTGGATTTTGCTAGAGAAGCTCAGAAGTCCATTAGCATGTCTTAGTTGCAAGCTAAGGACAGAGTAGGTAGGCAGAGCTTATATGACTCAAAGACCTGAAACTACACAGGAAAAAGTTACAGCAAGTGCTGTTAAAGGGCTGCCCAAGAGCTCCTAGCTATGTCAGCAGAGGGACCTCTATCTCACCTGCTCTAATCCCAAACCTGCTACTGCACTCCCATCTGAGGCCCTCAACTTGTTTAGATTTAATTTCGTGTACACTACAATCATGACTTAAAATGAAAAAAATTATAGAACTGTATGTAGCATTATGTTACCCATTTTTAGGACATGATTTTCCTCTAAATTCGTTAAGACAAAGTGAAAATAATCCCCCCTAAAAGACTTGTTCTTATTTGTTTGTTATAGTACATGGCAAGTGTTACCCTTAAAATGTTTGGGTTTTTTTTTTTCTATAAAGAAGTTAAAGCAAAAGTCTAGAGAATAGAAAAGTGCAGAATCAAGAGTGAGGAAGAAAAATTATCACAAATACACTAACTTTCTTTGTAAAGTTGATTTAATGTTACGAGGTAGACTGGAGAAACACGTAAATGAAAAAAAAAAAAAACCAGTAGGTGCTGGCTTTTTGATTTTGTTTAAATTTCGATGACCATCTTTTCTCAGTACATACCAGTCTGTGCCTTCATGTTATTGATGTGAAAGAGCTAGTTATAATAAATTTCACATTTTAAATACATCAAAAAGAAGTCTTATGAGTGTCAGAATATTCTTTTTGAAATTTAAATAAAGCAGTGACTTGATCTACATGGTCTTATTTAGGTACCAACAACAAATCTTTTTGAGGCAAGAGAGACCCATATGAAAGACTTAAAAAAAATATTTTAAATGCCTGTAGAAATAATCCTGTTTTTAATAAATACTGCACCACACCATAAAGAATACTTCAAGAAAGTGTACAAAATTTTATTCTGTGTTTCAGCAACACCTGAACACAGGTTAAAATTTCAGAGATGTAATTAACTTGAGAAAGTTTGTATGAGTATTCAGCGGGTTTGGAGTTAAGCTGTCACTTCAGTGTGCTGATAAACAGAAGTCTTGATCCACATGTATACATGAAAATACACACCCCATATAGTATTAACTGCCTTGCTTCTTATTCTTAAGATATTATGCACTTGAATTTTATACTTCTTTCAAGCACTAAACTAAAGCAGTTTCTAGTTTGTTAACTGTGAAGTTATTCTAATAAAAGGAATGCCTATGGCCCTGTCATTTGTGACCTTTAGCAGCTATCAAATGATAATGACTTCTGCCTACTTCCCCTGGCTAAATTCACTTTCAGGCCTGTAATCAGAAGTCAGAACTACAATAATGCTTCATTATGGCACACAGCATGTGCAACGTTTTTATGCTGTGTGAAAAAAAAAAAAAAACCACAACTGAATTCAAAATGGAATTTGCCAAGAGAAAGATCAAGAACTTAAAAGTCAACAGACATCAGAAAAGGGCACTCGGTTTTGGGCAGTGGGATGGAATATGACCTTTGAATTTATGCACATTTGAAAGCTCTCTTCCCTTTTTTATTTTGATGGCAAAAATGTAAAATTATTCTAAGAAAATGACAGTGGTACTTTCTGGGTTTCATTCCTGTTAGCATAATTCCAGAGTCTGGTACGTTTTATGTTCCCACTCTACAATAAAGCTTTTTATGAGTCTGAGGCTACAAAATCCCTCTAAGAAAGGGAGAGGCAAATGTCATAGTTCCAACCACAGCAATCACCTCAAGTGGATTACTTACTGCCTGATGATTTTTTGTTTCCACTTATCAAAGATATATCTAGGCCTTATAAGGGACAAAGATTCTTTTCTGAAAACTGCCAGAATTAATATGAGTATTTTGAAAACTGCTTGAGAAATTTTCTGATAGATTCTTTCTAGGATTGTAAAGTTTAGAAACTTTCTCAAACAGGGGTCTGAAGGCTTCAGAGTTCTTTCCTGTTTTAGTGATAAAAGCAACACCAAAAGAGTACACATAAGTAATTTCCTACCTACTATGTCATTGCTTTGTTCCCTACTTTTTTGTAGTGTCAAATGCTACATAAGGCAAAAAAAGAAAGAATAGGAGGACACTCTCAGACAGTATCGAACTGAGAAGCAATTATAACTTGTAAGAAGCTTGAAGAAAAGGCACTGATAAGGCTGTAGGTTGGTTTTTCCTGCTCCTCCTTGTTTCAGAAAAAAAAGAAAAAAAAATGGCATTTAAAAGTGACTGAAAAATCTCAATATGCATATTGTAGACCTCAGATCCTTGCTCCAAATGAAATAAGTGTTAAGCAATTCTATTAAATTATTCAACTTACGTTTTTCTTAAAATATATTCCCCATAGACTGTAATGAATATATTCATAATATCTAAGTATGACATGATATTTTCTCCTAGTTTCTTTGAGAATCAAGTCAAACTAATTGGAGGGGAAGAGGTGGGGGAGGAGGGGAGGAAGAAATATTTTTAAAGCTTTGCTAAAGATTTTGGTCTAATTTATAGAATTTACTGTTATCTACCTAACTACCAAATATCATTTGATATATAGCAGAACAAAACCTCTGTGCAGTACATGATCCCAGGAAAACTCAGATAAAAACTGATTTACTAAATGGGTCCAAAAATTTCCACTATGTTTATTAAAGTTAGCCTTGTCTGAATTTTTTCTATCTGCTGGGCAGTGTTTTTTAAAGTTCGCTATGCTGAATGTTCATTTTTTTCCATCAGAGCAATTTTACCCTTTATAGCTGGTAGGATTAGAGTTGCCAGAAAGCTCACAGTGACAGATGACATCCTTTAAAGATAAATTACTTTGTGTTACAACAATAGATGTTATACTTTCTAAATGGAAATTGACCTTATGAATAAAAGAATATAACCTTAATAACCTCCTAGATATCACCATGATTTATAGAAGAGAGATGGGACTGGTCAGAGGCAATAGGCATTCATAAGCAGGGCACGAGTAACACCATGATAGAGGTAATAAAAGAGGTTAATATTTTGCAACAGCTTCATGACCTAGACAGTGACTCTGGTGTAATAAATGCAGTACAATAAAGCACTGTATCAGCAGAGCCTTTTTTGAGACCATACAGCTGGATTTTCTTCTGCTTCAAAGCATCTCTTTCTATAATATGCACAAAGAAAAGGAAAATTTACATCCATTGGCTGATGCTGTACTGTTTTTAACTCTGAAATAGTTTAGAGTTCAAATAAAAAATATTCAGTAGTGATTCTTACCAAAACAATAGCTTTTTAACTATCTTGAGAACTCTCTGCAAGAAAGCACAAAGGAAGAATAATGTTGCCCTCTTATCTAAAACTACAAAAGTAATAAAATGATAGTAATTTTTGTAATTGTGTTCAAACTGTGATCAGGTTGTTCCATTGAGCCACAATGTATCATTCATCTTTCGTTCACCGAATCTTACCATGCCTCATTCACCAGTCAAACACACAGTTTTCCAAGCTCCAAGACAAGCAGTGCAAAGCACAAGACAGATTAATATTCGGTGTGTACAACTTTCTGGTCCAAAGGATAGGCTAGCTTAGTCCTTTTCCATTTGAGCTCTTAAAAAAAACGTTCTGCCATATGACACTGAGTTTCTTTAAAATACCAGGCTTCCTAATAAAAGGAAGGTATTGAAGAGTCATTCCAATTTAAGGTATTTTCCTTCCTTAGTCAATGCAGCCAAATAGGCCAGTTCTTTCAAAACCACTATCATCTTCTGTGTTAACTGTTGTTAATAGTGGAAAGCAACATGTTCATTTTGCTCTCTCTGCAATTTCCAATCAAGCAAACCCACATGTTTACAAATAATAATTACTCTTTATTATAACCATGTGACAAAACACTATTTTTTCCTCTACTCATTTAACATATAATGAAAGAGCACCAGCTATTTTGTTTTAGTGAGAAAACTACTAAAATTATGCAACAGTAATTCCTTACCACTGCCACAGCCCTAGTCCCAGCAAGCAATATAACTAAAACTCTAGCCAGTCTGTTAATACAACTAAAACCTGTGAATAACTTGAAATTATCTGCATGCATCATGCTCAATTATTTATTATTACAATAAAACATTGTTAAAGTCAACATTTTTCTAAATCCCATGTGTACATGAACTGTGATACACCTAGATGTGATATAAATGTTTTCCAAGTCAACCTTTCCAAACAAAGGTGTATTTTCATTAGGTAAGTAGTTTTGCTTATAGATTAATCAGATATGAACCCAAGTCCTCTTGCCTTGGTGAGGTACTACCATGTGATCTATACGTGACAGGAGGAAAGCTTTGCCAGACAGAACTCAAAAGGCAGGACATAAATTCAGGATGCCATTGAATTAGTTGCAATCAGTAGGGACATACAAGTTTGTACTACACAGAAAGTCAGCAAAGAAAAAAGAATGCAAAAAGGAATATTTAATAACAAGTTGGGATCTATTTTGTAGATAAGCCTAAGAACGGGGCTTTAGAAATAAATACATCCCAGCCCAGAAGAGCTGGGTGAAGTATCTTCATAGTTAGCTTAATCTGACAATCGGGTAAATGGAAGGGATCTGAGAAAATATCTTAAAGTAAAAGCTACAAGCTGCCATAAAGCTGTAAGTATTTGTTTATCCCACAGTATCACAGTCTCTAAACATAACTGCTTTGGTAAGTTTTTCACTGGGGTAACATAAATCCATTTTTGCTTTTACTTTAAAGGCTGCCACACGTTATTCACAGCAATCAAGTTGTAGTCATTCTGCCCTCTAGATAGCAATCCTAAACAAAGGCATCAGCTCATCTTCACGGGATACCAAACACAACTACAAAACTGAGGATCCTGGACACTCCCACATGAAATGACTTTGACCCTTTTAGGAACTGCTAACACAGAGAATGAGTTTGGAACACACATCACTCCATGGGAAGATTATTTTTTGTCTGTAGCAAGACAATAGCAAGTTGGCCCTGTACCTCTGGAACCCCTCAAATTCTTCCCAATTTCTCTCAATTACTACATTGACTCATGCTATACTACTACTGGTATTACACTAAAATATCCATTGTGTTTGACATGGCACAGATACACAGCTTTCTAGACTTTCTAAACTAAGAATGCATTCCTACATCCACCCCACTGGCTGGACAAGTTCTGAATCACATTTGCATTTTCATTTCTTGTTGTAGTAAATCTAAATAGAGAAGAGCAAAACACAGATGAGAATTATCTGTATTCAACTGGCTTCAGCAAAAGTACTGTGCATTTTTCATGTGAGTTGTTCCCTAATCTCCATCAAACTGTATGCAGAAAAAGTAGCAGATAGTAATATGCCTTTTACAGATAAAATACATGAAGGCTGAAATGTCTCCTGAAAAATCAAGAATCAAAGATACAAAAAGCCACTCTAGAATAAAAAACATTCAATGAGAATAATATTTATAGAACTTCCATGTAAAGCTTTGATCCCTGCCCACAGTAGCTCATAGTATGATTTGTGCCTTGGTAACCAACTTGTGCCTTGATAGTTTTGAATCACTTTTCAAATGACTGTGCTGTACAGTAATCAAGTGAACCTTGCCATCAAACTTTGTTAAGTCTCACTTTTAGAACATTATATTAAAATCACTTCTGCTAATACTTCTGACAGGGCTTCTTTAAAGTGATCTAAGTCACCCATTCGTGACAAACATGTCATCAGCAGGATCCTAAATCAGCACTCACAACAGGACTGTGCCTTCTTGTAAAGTCTTTTTGGTGCTTAAGCACACTCCAGATGTACTAACAGTGACTGCTTTTCTATCCTACACTGCTAAATGGGAGAAGAATATGTTTTTATATTGTACGCCAATAAAAAGTATAATTTTCAAACCATCTGTGGAGATAGGTGATTCCTTCATTATCCAGAATACCTCTGACAAATTCTACTATCACATATTCTGGATCAAAGATAACATGTCAGAGTAGAGCTTGGAGTGAGTATGGTGCTGAAGTATTGTACAAGAGAATGGTCTATGAGTATGAGACACCTAGCAGCTAAGTACAGATTAAACTGACATGTACTTTCAATTTCAGTGTTTATTCATACAAAATATCAAACGCTGAAAGAGTATCAGAAAAAATACTCAAATTACCTTACTTTTATTAATCAAATACAAGCCATCACCTGTTACCTAATCCTATGCAGCTGTATCATATATACCATACTAAGTTATTCTTTCTATGTAATAGCTTCACAAATTAAAGAAGTAGTTAAGTGTATCTAATCACATAAAAACTGTTAACATATTTATTTTTCCATCTTGACACGAGAAATGTTGAACCTTGAGCAACATTTCAAATAATTTTTCCCAACCCAGAGGATGACCTGGGTCAAGCAGAGCCTGCATGTTTCATAGTTAATTATACACCTAAAGTAGAAAGTCTGCTTCTGGTGACATTGTTCTTTCTAATAGGCAACTATTAGAGTAAAGAGAAATTGCAAATTATGAATTTCAGATTGAATAAACTACATCTTTTTGATAGCATAATCATCATGGGGAAAAAAAGGCATTTTAGCACATGAAAGAAAAAATAAAATATAAGGAAAACAAAAAGGAATAAAAGCGAACATAGTCAGGACCTTCCAGCACATGAAACTAGTTTTTTCACATTCATCATTTCCAGTTCATCTGACAATCTGATTACTGCACATAGAGTTGCAGATGGGATTGCATCATATGCACACACTGACTGCTCATGACCTGAGAAAGCTGTGTGTTTTGCTTTGACAAGTCTTATAATTAGAAAACTCTGAACAAAAAAAATTAAAGAATTCTACATGGATAACACCAGCATAAAATGTAAAGATGGCTTCAGAGGGAGCCTCACAGCTCAGTTAACATTAACGACATTGTTTCAGGCTTTGGCAAGTACACAGAATTCTCAACTCACTATGTCTTTTATCCTCTGAGATCTGCTCTTCTTCAGGAAGTCTTTACCTCTTCATCAGTAAACCCAATCTATTTTTTGCTCAGAAATGCAAATCAGGTTCCATTAACAAAACACGAGACAAACTATGTACCTTTACATAAAGAATAAACTTTGGTGCTTAACGGCCATGCAGCTAGAAACAGTTTTACCCAAAGTTTCCTTTGTCTACTATCTACAACACAATTTCCAAGTATTCCTTGTTCACCATTCTTTCTTCTTTATCCACCAGAATCTCCTGAGAGTAACTCTGAACTGACTTACAACAGGACTGCCTGCAGATACCACCTGGCTTAGCTTCGGTGTTATGAGAATCATCAAACCAGCTACAGGACTAACTGTAGCCTGTAGTTTCCCTTTCAGCTTACACAGTGACCCTTCATGATCAGATTAGCCAAAATCTAAACTACTAATTTACACATATAGTTAGGGTACACTATGGGTACCATGGAGAAATGTAAAATTTTTCAACAAAAAGAAAAGCAGCATTAAAGGGTGAAGTAATAGAAAACCAATGTTATTCAACAGTATAGTAGACAAGCCTGTTAAAAAATAGCCTGAAATTTCTTCTACCAGTTTGAAACACGGAAAGAAGAAAACTGATTACTGGGAGCTGCAGGCTGACAGTTCAGTATCACTCTTAAATAAAACTGTGAAAAGGAAAATGAAGAGCACGTGTGAATGACAGAAGATCCTCCAAGATAAGAAAGACATTAATACACATTGGTTATGAGAGTACAAGAAGGTTTTTAAGCAATCAAAAGAGACTGACATTTTGGAATACCCTTCAGACAGAGAGAAAACTAATTTATACTAGCTTATATAAGGTATTAAGGAGGCAATATAAATCAACTGGAAAATCCTTTCTGAGTTCTGCTCTGAAATGGCTGAAATATATAAAGCAAAACCAGAAACTACTGCCTACCACGGATTCAGCAAAATTGGAAGTACTATGCTGGCAAACTCCAACTTGCTACAATCAGTAATTCTTCCTAGTTGTGATTAAGTGAACCAGACTAAGAGAAAAAGCACTAACACTAATTGGTTTTAAATCTTAGGCCCCTGCATTTCTTACAAGCCTTTAAAATCAATATAACTTTAACTCGAGTGTCTTTTGGCACTTCTTTTAGTTGCCAGTAAGTGAACTGTGTTAAAAAATACCGCTGAGTTCCACAAAATCTTTTTGCCTATCCAGAGTCCAGCATGTGCTACTTGCTTTCCCTCCTAAACCAACAGGTTCTAAGACATTTCAGTCTTCAAAGTAGCCTTGAATTTTACAAGCACCTTGAAAAGCTTTGCCTTTCTCGTGGCACTCAGTTCATGCTGGTCTCTCTATAAAAGGTTTTGTTCACTTTCTGGGGGTGGGGAGCATGGCAATAATGATTTTTTTCAAGTATCTCTGTGTTTCATGCTATTTTTAGTCTTAAATTAGGTCAAAACCCTTTTAACAAATTTGATTACAGAGAAAACCCTTGAAGAAGAGAAATATTACACTAACAGAAAGCAAGAATATCCATAAAAAGGTATGAACTGTCTGATAAAATACCTGGATTAGCCTTCACTCTGCTCCACTGCACAGTACTAGAAGAATGACAGGCAGGTAAGGCAGTTCTGCTGAAAAGAGAACTAGACCAGAATTTCAGAACTCAATTGTTTTCAAGCCTTTAGTTCAGTTATAGGAACTGTGAAAGGTCCAAATCCCAGATTTATATATTTTATCCGTTTCTAATTAAAAAAAGATCTGATATACACTTAAAATTTCTGCTACTTCCATCTCAATATATATGATCTACAGTCATTTTGAGGCAAAGTTCAACACGGACTGAAAGAATAATATTAGGATACAGTTTCATGGCCATTATTCACTATAAGGCTGATATTCTTATCCTGGTATAACTAATCAGTCTTATCATTTGAGCATGATCTGCAGGAGAGATCCTGCAGTAAACAACAGTGCAGGTTTCACCACAATTTGACCATTGCTGAATAATTGCTTATTGGTGCTACTGATTATGATCCTGATTACATCTCTTAAATCCATGTTTTTTAACATACTGAATGAATATATGACTGTTTAATACTACAGACTGCTGCTATCTGAGAGAATGGCAAAAAATAAGGCTATGATCAACATTCTGACAAGTTCTTTTAAGGCATCCCTAAGTGGAGAAACACCTTCAAGAAGATAGTAAAATAAGCTCTTTTCTTGCTTCATCTCTTTCTCATGCACCATCAAGAAAGACAGTTTCAGACTTGTAAGAAAAAGCTGTTCATTTAAGAACAGCTAACCTTACCAGACTTACTAAAACTTTATGCTAGAGATTAAGCACCCAATGTCAACCAGAATACTGAGATACAATAGCGAAACTATTGCTGAGTCACAGCATAATAATATGATTAAGTAAGGTGGATTTCTTTGCCAATGGAGAGGAAAAAAGGTCTGCTCTCTAATGTGCACGGATAAGAAAATCTGCAAACAGAAAATCCTTTGTACAATCTCAGTGCAAGAGTCTACTTTGACCCCTAGTTTATACTCTTGAGGGCTTCACATTCACTTGGTAAACTGAAGAGTCTTATGTCCCCTGAAGAAAAAAAAAATAAAAAGGCATAAAGTGACCTGGCATCTAAATTTGTCTTAAAGGATTTTCTCTGCTGCTCTATGTACCTCTCATAGACAACACAGCAAGTCCCCAGCAGGACTGGATTGTGGTGATAATGTGCATGTTAATAAAACATCATTGTTCAACAGCAATTTTACAGGGTTCAAAAGTATAAGCGTAGTACCAGGGAAGTAACAAAATAACAAGGTGACTACATTGGATATGCTTCTGTGTGTCAGAAACTTAAGCCTTCCTCTTGTAAATTAGTTAATCATGTTACTTCAAAGCAGGAGCTCAGGAAAGTCAAATCTTCAGTACTCAATGCTCATTTTTAATGGTGGTGAAGAAGTGAGACATTAAAATTCAGCAACGTGGATAGTTAATTTGCCTGGAGCACATTATGAATATTAATTCTGACACATATGGAGGCACTGCACAATTAAATAACAAAACGTAGTGAGAACAAAGGATAGATAGATTGCTGTGTTTAAAACCAAATCCAGAGACAAAAGCACTAGACCACCAAAGTGGAATTTCATTTCTGTTACAAACATTGACTGGTTGGATTACGAGCATCTGTGTATCCCACAGCAAAACCATATTTACTTGTCAAGAAAGATTGATGGATGACCTCTCACATCATCCCTCCCTCCAGATTCTCAGCTACACTGGGGCTTTTCTACTATCCACCACACCAAAGAAATGCTATTAACTTTTACAATTGCTTATTTAATCTGAATCTTTATAAAGTAACAAATGCTTGGAAGCTCACTAACACAGGCATGTTTATACAGGATGGACACAGCCAAGGCCCAGCAGTTTGAGGCACATGGCTTTAAGTATGTCCTGCTACCACCTACTTGCCATTCAGTCCAGTGCGGTGCGGGCAAGTAGCTACAAGCTGTCTTTTTTTGGCCTAGTTCAGTTTGAAAACCAATGAGCAGTCAGCCCATGCACTACTTCACTTGACTTTCAGGTACTCCTTCAAAGTCAGCTGCTAATCCCAGAAGCATTTGCAGAACACCCTCCCTACGTCTAACACTTGGGAAGTGCTTTTCCTAGATTTGGCCATTTTTACATCTGGTACTTGAGCTCCTGAACTTCTTCTGCTTTGGCTGTCAGGGAGCCTGTGTTTCAACGAGAAGGAGCTTTAACCATGGCAGTGCTGCTGCAGTTTCCCTGCACACAGTAACAACCAGCATTAATCGCACTGGTAACTGATGCTCTGCATGTCTCAGGCTGATGGCAGCACCACCCACCTCCTGCCTGCCCCACGCACCCACTACTGTCTCACTGTCCTGCCCAGTGCTCTGGGCTGACAGGGAAACTCTCATGGCTCCCTCCCTCTGCTCCGCACCCCAGGAACACCTCTGCTTAGCAAGCACACAGTACATCACACATGCAGAGAGTACACTCAGGGCCACAAGTGTCGGGGCCTCAAGTCTCTGGGTACTCTGCAGCCTCACCCCCCCCAGCTCTGCGCTCAGGTCAGCTCCAACATGGGCTTGTTTAGCCTCAAGAAAGGAGGACTGAGAGGGGACCTGATTAATGTATATAAACATCTAAAGTATGGGTGCCAAGAGGCTGTAGCCAGCCTCTGCTCGGTGGTGCTAACAGGACACGCAGCAATGGGCAGAAACTGATACACGGAAGTTCCACCTGAATACAAGGAAAAACTTCTTTACTGTCTGGGTGACTGCAAACTAAAACTTATTGCCCAAAGAGGGCATGCACTCTGGACACAATCCTGTGCCACATGCTCTGGGATGACCCTGCTTGAGCAGGGAGGTTGGATCAGATGACCCACTGTGGTCTCTTCCAACTTGACCAATTCTGTCACACGGCTCAGCCTGTAGCCTCAGGCTGACAGAAGAACTCAGAGACTTCTTCAGAACCCTCTCCCCCTTCACAGGCAGCGGCTGTTCTGTTTTGCCCTGCCCCTTTGCCTCAGCCCAGGCCAAGGCCAGCAGCCAGGAGCAGAGGGGCTGCCCTTGGAAGGCAGTCCGTGGTTGCAGAGCCTTACCTGCCCCAGGCCAAAACAGAAGCTGTACTACAACGTCTGGGGGCACAGCAACATTTTCTAGGAAGCCCTCCAGTTTCAATTGATAACCAACTCCAGCCTTTCCCTGCTTTAGCTCCCTCAGCTATGAAACAGGCAGCTCCCTCCTCCACCTTCTTGCACCTTGTGGAAAAAAGAAAATAGATGAAAATTAAATGTCAACACCTCTCTAGTGTAAGAGCATAAATAAAGCATTCATTAATGGTGTCTTACAGACCAAGGGAGATATAGGAAGACGTTTTAAGACCCAACTCTGACCTTAATTATGCCCACATTGCTGTAGGAATGCATCTTCATTGCTATTTATAAAGAAACAAAAATGGTGATTTGAGTCTAACTGGATACAAGCAAAAATGGCTCTTACTTGTTCAGCATTAGGACACAGAATAATAATATGCACTACTCCTCAGGCTGAACTGAAAGACTGAAGATGAAAAGAGTTAGTGCTCAGGAAGCTGCAAGGCTGGCCAGTGATCAAAAACTCTTCAGAACTGTCAGATTTATCTCCTCCCTGTAGCGCACTGCAGGCCTGCAAGAGCATCCTCCCCAAAAGCCCTGTGCAGCTTCACAATACTAATAGCCAGCCACTGCTGTCAAGCATTCCTCACTCTGCAGTTTAATTTGAGACATATTTGTCAATGGTCCTAAACTCCAGAAAGATGAGGTTAATATTTAGTGTTTGATGCCAGGTGAAAGAAAAGAAAGCTTACGTGCTGATTAGGAAGCACATGAAATGAGGTTTATTGTTACGGTAATTGTTCTGTTACTGCAGAATTCTGTTATCAGTAACATTAACCTGTGTAAATGTTCACTTATTACTGCAGGAGTTTTTCCTTCCCTCAAGGAAGTTTTTCTGTACTACTTAACATTGATTATCTTGGTTTGGAACATCAAGAGAGATAAATTTGTTTGTTAAAAGTCAAACAGAAATTGAGAGAAATTGAGAGTTGCAGCTTGGTCAGATTTACAAGCTTGCCAGGATCTCAGCTGTAGTAATGCATCAAATTAAAGCATACCAGATGAGCTCTCCTTGTATTTGAGATCAGAAGCAAATAGAAGTATTTATCTATAAACTCCAGTGGAAATACTAATGTGCATAAAATACCACAGGCAGGAATAGTTATTTCCTTTCCTATGTAAATTAAACTTGCTCATCTTTAGTCTTCAGTTTGGCATGTCCAAAACATTTTTCATCTTAAACACATCTTTGCCTGTAGACAGCTATCAGTGTTAAGCCAGAGGCTGAATAATCCCATTTCTGCTTTAAAAGCCCGTCATATAAAAACTGCTGCCCCACGTAGCTTGCAAAATTGAACAATTTACAAATAAAAAGTCAGAAGGCACATGCTTACAGCTAAAACTTGAAAAACAGATGAGGAAAGGAGACAACAGGAAATTACTCCACTATAGAAAACTTAGCTCATGTGAAAGAAATGAGAAAACTCCAGATAGCAAGTTTATAGAATGAATTTGTTAAATTTGGAGATGCTTTGTCATAATTACATATAAGTTTGTTCCTCATCCGTAAGAATAGACAGATATATTCCTTCAGAAAGCACCATTTAGCCCAGAATTCAGCCAAGGGCCATGAAAAGATGCTGTAGTGAAAAGCAGCACACCTGAGAAAGCACAGAGTGCCCCTTTGCCGAGACACCATTCCAGCTCCTGTAAACCAGTGGTTAAAGTCATCTGAAGCCATGAGTTGCCTGCTCCTAGCCACACTGAATAGCTTCTGAGAAATATATTCTACATGAACCTTCTATGGCCTTTTCTAGCATATCACAGAACCCCAATGTTCTCTAGAGCAAGGAATTTCACAGTGGTGTTGTACTTATGTGAAAACATCTCTCCTTGTTAATGTAAGTGCTTGTTATTTTTACTGAGTGCCCTTTAGCAGAATGATAATCTTTCTGTTCTCTACACGATTTGTATTTTTTCAGAACTTTATCATTTCTCCCTCAGTTCTCTTATCTTGTGAGAAAAAATCTTGATATAATCAATCTTATTTTATAAACTGCTCAATAGCTCCAGATATATCTTGTCAACTTCTCTGTCTTTTCCAGTTCTACCAGGTCTTTTTTAAATGAGAAGAAGTACAGAGAAGACAACAAGAACTCTGTGAAGGATTCTAAATGTTCACTATGTTTTACCAGTGACATAAATAATTTTTTTCTATTTCTAAATACTTAGCTGGTGATGTCTAATTCTTGTATTTTCAGTACCGCTCTAGCATGTTCAACACTGCATCATGGGGATCTTGGTTCTGACTGGTAACATTTACAGCACATCTTTGATGCATCTTCAGGTTTTCTCCAACTTTATTACCCAACTACTGTTGACTAAAGCTTAATGCTTAGTGTCTCTGTGAAACTTTTTGCAGCAAGTTTTCATTTCAACTATCATGAATCTTTTAGGTAAAATATATAAAACTTTTAGGTAAAATATGTAAATTACTGTTCACTCTGTGACCAGTAATTCAGGGATCCAGTAAAGCAGCACAGACTTAGCAAGGCTTCGGAAGTTTCTTCTCCCTCAAAAATTGAGTCTTTCCACTTATTTTCATTACTTTTTACTAGATGTCAGTTCTTCTTTCCTTCAAGTAGATTTTCTTACTGCTGAGAGATACTGGCTGGCACATATATCAGTAATACCAATTTTCTGTTTCCAGCTGCTGGAGATGTAAGATTTTTCTCAGAAAGGTTATAAGAACAGTTTTACAATTATAAGAAGCAAACACTGGTGGCATGTTGTCAAAAGGCTCAAGTAATTTTAGACTAATGGCCAGGGAAAAGGAATACACTGCAAATTACGCAAATAGCAAAAAAGAACAGATTATGATGAATTGTTTCATGAAGCCCTACAAACATACTATAGATCTCCTCTCACTGTTACAAAGAGCTTTATTCCTGGAATGGCAATAATGGAAGTAAAGCAGGTTGGTTTGCAATTCAAAAGCTGAGCATAGTCCCCCTGCATAGACTTGTGTGATGTTAGTCAAATTAGTTTTTTCTTTTGTCACAGGTGTCCATGTAAAATAAGCTTTCAAGAGCCTCCCTAATTAAAAAAAAAATAATTGAAGGATATGAGAAACTCTGACACAAGACACAGAAATCTATGGTTGTGTACCACATTTGGATAGTAGCCTATACCTACCATACCTTCAATTACTGTGCATCTATAGCACACGGCATAATGGCATCAAAAAACTCAGAATGTGACTACAAAACCAATTTCTATGTTACTCTGTTAGTGTCTGTTCAATTAGTGTAAGAAATGAGAAAGGGTTTGTTTCAGACTTGTAATTGTCAAGCACTTTATCACATTACCTCAATAGCAGTAATTACGGGTATGGAATGATATACACAAAGGAAAGCAGTGTGAAGAACACCAGGAAAGCAATCTTCAATCTATGTAATTGTTAAGTATTACAATTATACTAAAATTAGCTGCAAAAAACCTCAGTAGGCAAAGCAGACATCTCTTTATTACTAATGAGACAGTGCAATTCTTTATAGTGCTTCTGCTTCAAAGAAAATCTCTAGCTTGTTTTTAATAAGTCTCAAAAGAAGGTTTTCATTGAGTAGGAGATTCTCAAATGACAAAAGAAAACAGAGGACTCAGCATAAGTGAAGTGAACTAGAACCAGAGGAAGACAAGCTGAATGTCTACTGGACAGGTTTGCCAATACCCCAGCAATTCAATGTCATTTAAACCAGAAGCATGCAGTAAGTGTCGCATCATATTAAGGGACCTACCACCTCTTAAAAAGTTGCTGACATTGGGTTTGTGTGTGAAGGAACAGTTTTAACAATTGCTGAAGGGGGGGTTGTTTGTTTTCTTTATTAACGCAAATTAGGATTCATTCCACAACAGGTAAAATTAAAAAAATATTACAAATAATTAAGGAAAGAATGGGACCCAGCAGCAGCAGCTCCTCGGGTTTTTCACCCTTTGAGGAAAAACAAATAGGTGAAAGGTAAATCTGCGGGGAAATGATTTCCTTACTGTTTAACTTGAATTAACTGGAGTGGTTATGTAGCCTGCAGATAAAATTCATGGCTCAATCTAACAAAAATACACTAATAGTCAACTAAAGGCTTTTACTGAGAGGAAAGAGTGAAAGCAATGCCATCCATTTAGAGGTCCTTCTACAGCTTTGCTGCTTCTGTCGTAACACATTCCTCACGTTGGATGATAATAACTTACACAATCATTTGAGATGGATACACCACCATTGCTCATTTTGCACTGGTTTCAACTTTTCATGTTCTATTGTCATAGGCTCCCATTGATCATGTGGGGGTTAATCCAAGAGAAGACACTGAAAAATTAAAGGTGACTACATGGTGCACACTTAAAAGGCAATGCAGCTGTAGCCAATGAGCTCCATATATGCATATACACATTCTTAACACCAGGTTACTTCAGTTTTATTATTGAGGTTACTTAGAGAATATTCCCACTCTCTTAATATAGATTTCTTAAGTTTATTTCATCACTCCATGCAATTTTTATTCTATCTCATATTTTATCAAAATTAAAAAAAAAAACAAAAAACAACAAACCAAAACAACATGTTCACCATATAGCCAAGCCCACATAAGCAAAAATACCATTACAATTGTTATCATACCCTGTTGACTACAGTGATGCTTGAGAAAATATCATGTCTGTCAGAGCTATAATGAGACATTTGGAAAAAACCAAACCCAAACCTTTTCTGACAACAAACTATAAGATATATTATTTTAAGCAAACCATCCCCATTTCCAAAGAGAAACAAACACAGACAAGATGATAGCAACTAGATTCACTAGCAATCCAGCCTTATTTAACAGTTTTAAAGCTGTTTCAAACTTATGCTTTTAAAGGTGCAGCTTTGACTCAGCACAACCACTTGACTTCAGTAGTTTATATCCTTATGCATTAAATTCGGCAAGACCTTTTTGGAATTTCAACCAGATAGATCACATCTAATACAGACATACTGGGAGAACTGACACGAGGCACTCTGTGAAAGGGAATTTTGGAATTCCCCTCCCCCCCTGTGTCCAAAAGGAGCATAACATTGTTAGTGTTCTACTTAAACTGCAAATCTTAATGATCTTTTCTCCCTCCCTTTAAGAACAATTAGGATGTATGATTAAGACTAATTCTGTATACATACATTTTTGGGATAACCACTAACCATGCCTTAGTTATAAGGAATTTAGCACAGTACATGCAAAAAATGGCTTAGCAAAATAAGCACTAAAGGCTTTGAAAAGCATATTTAAAATTTGCTTTTAGCAGGAGGAGTGTTTTATATTGTCTTCACATTCTAGAACAAAAATTGCTAATAATGCTGACTACTAATAATAACTATTTTTTTTTGTTTAAATATTAGGCTATTTTGGTAAATTCTGAATGAACTAAGGAACTTTAACATGCACAACAGGTTAGAGACCAGGAAAAATAACTTGTATCAAGAACTTAAATTAACCAGAGCAATAGATGCACAAAGACAGGATAGAACATAATTGCATATGGTTGGGATTTTCTTCGGAGCTTTTTACCCTGCTAATAAGTACAGCAGAGCTGTCAAATTTACCTCCACAAAGACAGGAATGACTCCAAATCAAACAAGAAACTATCAGAGAAGTATTGTTTGACACTGTCTACAGGGCTCCTTGTAGCAATCAGTGAAGCTTAGCTTTTCAATCTTCATTTTCATGAGATTCAACCCTTTTCTGAAAGCCTTGAGGTGTTAATGCCGCTAACTTACTTGTCTTAAAAACTGTATATTCTGCTATTCCTTCTGAAGTAGCATGTGAAAGGTTTTGTGCAGTTAAAAGTTGAAAAACATCTAAAGAAACCATACAGAGTATGCAAATGCAGGGTGCCAGGAATTGACATTAGGACCTCAGAAAAGCAGTGATAAATACTGCCCTGAGCCAAATAATTGTCACCAATAACACTCAAGACCAAAAATTTGACATTTTTATATGTACACTTAGACATTTTGCTACACAACAATATAAGTGAGTTAAATTTATGAACTCAGTATTTGAGAAAGAAATTCATTTCACTCTAATTACTGGAAAAGTGAGCAGCAGCTCTTTTCACTGTTTTGCTCCTTAGATGGGAGTCATTTGCATTTCTAGTATATTGTACAAATTCTGAGTAAGAACAACACTTCCTAAGATGCAAAATATTTTCAGAAGAAAACATACAGCATAGAATGTGACCTGGGGATTTAAGAGTAGAGATCAACTGGTTTTAACATTTTGGTTTTGTTCCTAACAATCAAGAAAGAGAGAACACCCTGTAATCCAACACCACCACTTGCAGACAGATATCGATCATTAGCCAGTTGTGTATGCCTTTCCTTCCCCCATTTCCTTTTACTTTTCAGAAGCACAGAGATCACTGCGGTCTATTCCATTAAGTGATCCTAGACAGTATTTGTATTTTCTTGATATCTGATATACTATATCAGTTGGTTTGGGGTTTTAACACAAAGGGAACTTGTGTCTGTTACAACAAAGTTAACGTCAGTTGCTTGCTTCTGTCAAGAAACTACTTTCCATGTAGAAACACTCAGCGTTTGGACACTGCAAGATACACAGTAGCAGGCAAAAATGCGTGATATACGTAGTTTTCCGTAACCAGCATAATCTTAAAACATGCAAATCCATATTTACTTTCCCAATATTCAAACCTGTAAACTTAGAAGCCATATTCATATAAACCCATAAGTTACAGAAATAACTCAGTTGATCTAGTGAGTTCTTAGTCTCTTCAGATTAATATATTATGAATAGCTAGACCAGTCAAAACCAGATGTATCTTTATATCAACTATCATTAAAAGCCTCTGTTTCTATAAGTAACTTCTATTCTGGCTTTAAAAAACCATACTAGATTTCTTTTTTTATTCATGTACAATTCAGTAGTTAAACTGATGTTTTGCTCTTGTATGTAGGTCACTTGCATTTACTTTGAAGTACTTTACACAGTAGCTTTTTATAGGTGTTCCGCTTTGTGGTATTACAGTCCATTTGAGGGGCTTTACAATCAATGCATGCTTAACATTAAAATTAAAAAAGAACGAAGTTTGATTTAGACTGATAAAATATTCATTTGGTCCTACCTTACAAATCTCCAGCAGCTAAAGGTGGTAGTACGGTTGCTGAGGTAGGATAGCAGCTGTATCCCCCTATGAAAAATTAAAAGGTAGAAGTGACGCTATGTGAAATTACTTTATCAGACTTACTGTTACAGTTGCCCTCCTGGAGGAAAAAACTAGACTCTGCAGAATCTCCATCAGAAGGAAAAAATTTAACTCACAAATAAAATATCACTCATTCACCTATTGATGCTATGATTTCTAATCTCAAAACAGTTATTCTAGTATTATTTCCATTATCTCACATGAAACAGTTCAACTTTCAACAAAATTGGAATATTTTCCTCCCATATACCCTTAAAAAGTCTTAGGGGCCCAAGAAGTCTTTGCGAAGAAGTCAGAGACATTAATACATTTTGAATTTCTAACCAGTACTACTTGTTTCTAAAAAGGAGCAGTATTCAAAATGTAAAAGGCACAAGACATTTTCCCCACATATTTCTTCTTAATAGTAACCTCTGAATTTAAAAAATCATGAGTTCTTAGATATTGCTGTAGTAAAAACAGACACTGGTGTAAAGGGGCTCTGTTGATAAAGAGGCTTCATTTTACTTCTTAATCATCAGGGTAAAGCTGAAAAAAGGCTATGGCTAGACTATAGAGAATTTGGCCCATTAGCCTGGATAACATATGCTGAACCAAAGCAAAAGAAAATAATTAAAACCACACAATGGATAAAATAGAAATGGCTAGTTCTATTCCAAGTTGCTGAATGAAAGGTTAAAGAAAACTCTTCTATCAAGTGCACAATATTAGTAAATTGAGTTTAGTTTTCTTTCTTTATTTTCAAACTTGGTACTTCAAAATGTACTACCAAACTCTGGCAACACACTCTGCTTTCCAGAAAACAGCTTCTTAACTTTTTTCCTTACTAATGAATTTATACAGTAGAAAAGCATTTTTGCCTGAAAGCAGATGAAACAGCTGGGGGGGGGAGGGGGGGGGGAGGCAAAATAACAATGA
>VXAY01003693.1:127415-187931 GCA_013399855.1 Oxyruncus cristatus | reverse complement strand
GGAAGCTAAAATAGCAATGACTAACTAGATAGTCTTTTTTTTTTTCTCCTCTCTGTTATAAAGAAAAAGCCCATACCTCCTAAACTCCTGTCCTCCTCCAAACTCTTACTGTAATGATCTACAAAGCACCACCAACAGAAGAGGCCACTCTTTTCTTTTTATATAAATTAAAGCAATTGCTGGCCTGATTGCAGGCTGAACATAATTAGTTCTCATTTATTATCTATCACACTTTCAGCTGTGCCACTTATTGAACCCACCATCTTCTACTTGGCTAAATCGCCATGCTTGAGGGTGACCCTTACAGAGAGAGGAATCGTCCTGTAACCTAGAAACAGAATTTAAGGCTGGACTTAAGCAAAATATGGACACAAAGTCCAATACTGAAATCTAAAAGGGGCCACACAGTGATTCCCAACCCTGCAGCTGTGGCACTTTCCTCTGTGACTGTTGGTAATGCCCCAGCCCTGGAGCTGCAAGTTCACAGGCTCAGCCAGGAGTTTTAATTTAAAATATATATAGGGTTCTTTAATACCTCGAGATAGCGTCAAGAGAATAAGCCACACACTTGTCTCTAAGAGCCATTTTTATTGATAATTTAGGGGAGAAAATAAGGGAACTTGGCAAAATTTCAAAATGGCACCACACAATCCAGACAAAACATTTCACCACAGTATTGACCCAGCACACACCAACCCAAATCACCCAGTCAAAATCCAATTCCTTAAGCTTTAAGCTACCCAAAGCATCAAAAAAGGAACAAAGGAAAAGAGGGAGCAAGATGAGAGAAAGAGGAAGAGGGAAAGGCAGATTATATACCTACCATTGGAACTTGGAAGCCCAGCTCTCACCTATCCAGATGGCAGGGCCGTGACATGAGGCCAACAGGTGCCTTTGGTTTTATCTGCTCTGTCCTTGTGGCCCACCCGCCCAGGTGAGGCCTCTGACCCACCGGCCATTCGGACGTTCCTGAACAGGGTGTCCCCACTGTCCCCGCCGATCTGAGCTGTGCTCCAGGAGCTGAGGGCTGGCCAAGTGTGCGTGGGCTGCCTTTGACCGACAGCTACTCCAGCGCTTCCCCTCATGGGCTCCAGCTGCTGCCATGAGGGAATGGGGCCACCTCAGGGAGGTTCCCTTCCCCCCCCAGCCCCCCCCCAAAGATAGACACACACACACTCAGACACACGCACACTCACAGACACACACACAGACACACACACTCAAACACAAAAATGCACACACCCACACAAACACACGCACACACAGACACACACAGACGCAGAGACACAAATATACAGAGACACACACACACCCTCAAGGCGGTTCCGACCCACCACTCACTGATCTGATGTCTAATAATAGTAAACCTTCTCAGGAGCCCAGTGCTGCCCGAGGCAGAGTGTGGCTGCTGTGTATTGCTACTGGTATCCAGCTCACACGTCAGACACACAAGAAGAAAAGGAGAGTCAGTTCTACTCTACCTCAGGTGCTTGCAGTTGCACTCACAAGACTTTCCTAACCCAAATGCTGAATTTCCATGCTGAATAATGGTCCAAATTTAATTGTAACTTTTCCCTTGATTTAGGAACTCCATCAAGGTTGAGCCTAACCTTCATACCAGGCCTGTGAGCATAATTTTTCCTGCCTTGTTTCTGATTTAGCACAGACTCTCTTAAGAGAGAACATGGCAGCAAAGACTGGAAATTAACAGCCTCTGAAATGTCATGTTTCCATTTTATAAGAAAAAGCAACTAACAGCTGAAGATGAATTTAATTTCAATATCATGTAGTAGCCAAGAAGATAATCTTTCATATTTGTTATTTAACACTGTAGTGCTGGTTTGGCACAGAGGTTCACAGCAAAGTTCATTTAATATGAATGACTGAACATCTTAGGGTCAGGAAGACAAACAAGGATAGATTTTTATTTTTTTTTAAGTATCCAGCCTGGATTAATTATGTAATGAGAATCTAGCAAAGGTTTCTTCACCCTTGAGACACAATGAGATTCCTACAATGCTCTCATAAAAGGAGTTTACAGCATGAAACCAAATATAGAGATATAAAGGTAACGTTGACATTCAAAACTTGTGCATTACTTTGTCACAAACTTATGAAAATGAGACAGACTGAATAATTAGCAGAGGAAACCAGGGGGCTGAGACCTTCATCACACTCTCCTCCTGATGCAGCCACATTGTCATAGAAATATTTTTTAACTTTATAGTTGTGAGTGCGTGTCTCGGGTGTCCCCGTGCAAGGTGTAGGGATCACAGGGAATGGAGTGAGATTAAGCTTGGATAAAAGGGTGGGAAAAGGTGGTTTGGTTTTTAGTTTTTCTCTTTGTCATCCGACTTTATTACAAATTACAATCTCTTACCCCAAATCAAGCCTGTTTCCCTGTGATGGCAGTTGGCAAGTGATCTCCAGGTCTTTGGTTCAACTCACAGGTTATTCACCTTCCTTTCTCCCCACATCACATTGAGAACGGGGAGTGAGGGAGTGTCTGTGTGAGCAGCCAGCCAGGGTCACACCACCCTATCATTTACTTGGGACCCAATGCCGGACCCAACCTAGAGTTTTATGCTGTGCAGCTGAGCTAGCTGGCCATTCTCAGGGTGGTATGGCTGTAGGCCAAGCCTAACCCACCACACAGTAAAAGCAGCTGTACTGAACCTGTTGTTCCACCAAAATATGTATCTTTTCAAATAAAGGTCCATTTGATTGAGTTCTGGCTGTTGCTAAGGTACTTTACTGGAGATGTGCAATGATGTACAAGTACCTAGCCTTGAACACTGAGAAGGACTGAACAGACAAGGAGCTGCATGCAGTATTTGCATGTCTTTATTAAATGCAGAAGACAACAACTGATTTATCAAAAAAGTTTAATATATATGGCATCACATACAAAAACCACTGAGTCCCTACTGTACCTAGTGGAGTTAATCTAAGCTGGTATGTATGTGCAACATAGATTTGAACCAATTTTGAGCAAAAGATTTGGCAAAATTTTAATGTTTTTTGGCAGCCAACTTACAGAATTAGTATTGTAGAAGAAAAATTACAGAATCACAGAATCATAGAATATGGTAATTTCTAGCACAATGATCACACTAATACAGTACTGAGCAATGCTTGCTTCTCTTGTGCTTGGCCTAGATACAAAACTAAATGAATATAAAAGTTTCTGCTAGCTGTACACAAATAAAAATGCCTCAAGTGCTCTTCTCCAATTTGGTGCAGCTCTGCTTTGCAAAGCTGTACAGTTTTCAGCATCCCAGTGGAGACTACATTCTGCCAAGTTCTCACACGTAAGGTTTTTTTTTATATGCACAGCCATCTCCTGCTTATGGAGTTGGTTGAGGCTGCAAAGATTTTCTTGGGGGAAAAAAGGTTTAGAGAACAGGGCCAAGAAAATCACTGCATTTGCTCTGTAAGCTCTGAAATCTTCACCATTTTTTCTGATCAAAGATGTCTTCAGTTCTCATCTCAATCAGTCCCACCATCTTCTCAAACTTTTAGCACCAAAAAATCTTCTTAGTGATGAAGAATACTGCAACCAAGATATCACATACATATACTGCACCTGCCAAAGGCAAACAATTAAATAATCATTTGCCTTGTTTTCCTCCCAGATGTTGGTTTTCTTTTTGGTAAAATGTTGAGGAGTTAATGATCTCTGTGTTTAGCTTATACTGCATCTTTCTTAAAATTTGTATGTCAGCTCTAACTGGGGTGGATTAAGGGCAAAACCGCTTTCTTAGCAGTCAACTGTAGCCATGACAATGCATACAGAACACCAGTAGCTTTTTTTGAAAATAGCAGTATTTAAATGTGGTTATTCAACAATCATTGTGTTGTATATGTCATTACATTAAGGGTAATGATCTGGAAAAGCAGTGTTTCTAACTGGGTTTTCCTGACGAGAAGCTTTTGCTGCAAAACAGGCAATTAATCTTCAAAGACCATGTAAAAAAACAGGTGTTCAGTGACACACAGATTAGTTGGCATTGGTATTGAAACATTTTGTTTCCTAGCATGTTGGTACCAGTATGGAGAAAAGAGAATTCATCTGCAGTTCTCCATCCAAAGCAGACCAACACCTTTATAAATAACTTCTGCTTCTCAAGACAACTCTTCATGTAGCATGAAGATTCTAAAATTAGAATTTCTTCATCTGAATGGAAAATGCAGCTTAAAATCACAAACTATCTGCATCTGTGAGCTGTCACACACAACTTCAAAATCTGTATCGCTATTTTTTGTGTCTGAAATAGAATAAAATAAAGGAACAATATCTTTATGTATGAAATCTGTGTTAAGTGATTGAAGAAGTTAATTTGCTGTTTAAACTATATTCTGCTGTCTAAAAACTATAATCTCTTGGTAGTTTTGTTCTCCACTTAATCACTTATTTTCACATATGACAAAGAAAAGTTATGTTTCAGCCTGACGAATTAGACCATTGTATTGGCAAATGCATTCAGAGACAGTTGGTATGAGAATCAAAATAAGTTCATTAGAAAGAAGTCTTACAGTGGTCAGAGCCTAATGGCTTAACAACTGATTTGGCTATTTCATGAAAACAGAGACAAGGACTTTTACAGTTCAGGAAAAATAATCCAGTTGCCCGAGAAGGGAGTAAAATCATTAAGACCTGAATGTGAACCTAAATACAAACTGCTGAATTGCATATAGTGAGGAGTGAAGGAAACCTCTGTGTATTTAGGCATTTTAAGGAATCTCCCTTTGTTGATGGGAGAGCTTTGAATTGATGACCCATTGTATTCCAATGGCCAAGCCATATTCTCAGATGGTAAAAAACTGCCATTGCACTATTCAGGTTGGTAAAGCTTGCCAATACACAGCAACAAGGAGAACTCTTCCTATTCTAGTATGGAAAATATATTCCTTTCCTTTACAACTACTAACTGTTATGTTAAATATTTGCTCCTTTAGTTTCTTTTCAGAAAAAAACCTGCAGACGTTGGCTCTTTTCAGAAGAGTAAACTTGCCCATTTAAATTATTTAATGCTCTACACTCTTTTTTGTAACCTAAGTGTGTTTTTTCCTGTCAAAAGGGGTCAGCAGAAGTCAATGCATCAGGTGCAAGGTCTGATGGCCTTTTGCAAACTTGAGAATGTTATTAAAATTTATTTTTAAAAGGTTAAGATTTTTCTTCCACTTTCCCTATTGAAATAATGGAATAAGCCAAAATGCCACTCTCTGATACAAGTGTTGCCAAGTTCACAGTATTAGAGAAGACACTGTCCAAGCTTTGACATCTAATCAACATCACTAATATACTTAAATACAAAGAAAAACCAACTGATTTTATGAATTAGCTCTCCTCTGGGGATATGTGCAGATTACATTGTGTCAAATAAGGAATAAAAGTCTTGGAAGTTACCCTTGTGATAGAAAGGACTAGTTGTAGTTCTTAATATGTTTGACACTGGCTGAAAGGTTTTAAAAATGCATTTTCATTAGAAGTCCTGCTTTCTAAAATCACCTTACAATCTGGTCACTATTTAACACAAGAGCAGCTTGACAAAAATTAAATTTATGCCAATTTTTTAAATGATAGATGTTCAAACAGATTTACACAGAACAGTAATTGTGTTCACGCTAACTGCCTATCAGTTCAAGACTTCGGTCTGAGTGATTTCCAATGCAGTCTGTTCCAGACCAAACAGTTTAAGCGCAGAAATGTCTCTTATATTGCAGGTGATTCATATTGTTTTCTATAGTCTTTGTCACATGTGCAGATATCCACATGCTCAACTTGTAGGCAAACTTTTTCTGCAGTACATTTGGGAGAGAGTTCAACAAATAAAGCTTTTTTCAGTTCATGCTATTAGACATGAATAAGCCTGGTATTTCACATATGACAATTCAGAACTAGGCTTATGGTCCAACTTAAGCTTCAAAACACCAGGGTATATATATTAGGTAAACCTTCCCAGCCGAAAGTTACATTTTTCATTCTAATCAGATACCAATTTGCTTCCAAGGATGTTTACAATATTTTTTCAAAATATCTTTACAGTGATTGTTTAAAAAATACACAGAATTCTGTCTTAAATGCCATGCCCATGCCTACACCTGGAAAATGAAAACACAGTCTCTCAGTCTGCGTTTGGAAGTGTTGCTTCCCTACTCACTAGAACTCAGGGAATTTAGGTACAGATATCTTTGCATTTGCTCAAAAGATAAAATGAACCATAAGATACAGGAATTAACCTGGATATAAAAATGTGAAAAAAAGAAACATGCACTTGACTTTTTTAGGGTTAGAAAATGTCTCTTCCTATAAAGTTACCCAGGTATTTAGAGTCAGACAAAGGGCATGCAAGGGTGGACTTGCTCTAGTACAAATAAAATCACTCCATTAGTTCTACTGCTTTATGTAACCATTTGATCCACTTCAGTGGTTGTAATGGTCTGATGGGACAAGACTCCGAAGCAGCTTAAAAATCCCCTTAACTTTGTCAAGTCACTCTGCAACTCATTCTTGTACAACTTCACTCAAACGTGCTCCATGTTATCTAGTGAGAGAGTCAGAACAACTAAAGACTCTTACAGAAATGCCTTATTTCTTCAAACTGAGTATCTCAGTTCGGAGTAAAATCCTCTTTGCCTTGAATACTGAATTTTATAAACTCTATGTCCACATCTACACAGTCATTTGCTGATTCCAAGGAGCACCATGGTCCAACCTTGTGATCTTTTTTTAGTACAGGAACAGAAATATGTTAAATAATCAAAATAATTTCTCCTTGGAGACACACAGGTTAAGAGGAGGAACTACAGGGAAGAGGCAGTTAAAGTGATCAGACTGTCTCCTCCCTTTCTTGTCTGCAGAAAGAGCAGAGATTTTCCCCCAGAGATTTGCTAAAATCCCTGAAGTCACAGATTAAAGGCCATATTTTCAAGTACTAGGTATTTAAAAATGCCACATAAGCACATCTGAAAATCACACTGAAAGTCTATCTGCAAATTCAGATGCTTTTTTCAATATAATGAAAGTTGTTGTTGTCATACTTAAGCACATAAATAAAAGTACATGATTTTCAGATATATTGGTCTATTATGATTCCTACTGATCACAGTCAAATATTTTAAATACTGTGTTGATAACACAAGCACTGTTCTTTATTGGAATATATTGATTCCTTTTATATCTCTGCAGACTTGGGTGGAATTACACTTTTGGACTTTGTACTGGAAGTGTATCACAGTCATGCAAGTCAGAGTTTTATTACATGACAGTTCCAGTTCTCTAGCACAACAAACTCACCTACTGAGACTTCTTCTATGTATATATGGAAAACAGACTGAAAAGAGGCACAACGACTTGCAAAACATTTATTTTTTAAATTTCTGTTGTATTCTTTAATTGGACATAGAATTCTCAATAGGATTCTCAGTATCTTGCCAGGATCTCATGGTGCGAGGATATACACAAGCAAAAGACCTTTTTTATTTCTAATGACACCTAAACATACCAGGTTCTCAAGAAGATGAGGTTTTTATGAACAGCGTTCACCCTTAAGAAATGCTGCTTTTTCAAGACAAAAAACTCAAGCACCCAAGCAGTAAATTACATTTTGAAATAGCTAAAAATTTTGAACTAAAAGCCAACACTTTTCAATTCAGCATTTCCATTATGGAAGTCGGTTATGCTGTTCAATAAAGCTGCAGTGAGCCAGCTCTATGTGCCCATTCTCTTCCAAGGACAGAGCTGTGAGTTTTGAAGTCATAAGGAGGTGTTCTCCTCACAAAGAGATTAAATTGCACAGTTTCTGGTACACTGGACATTGATCTACAATAATATCTGTCAGTTTGCAATAAAACGAATGATGATAGTACAACAATTAAGTTTGAAATATCTTAAAATAACTCGATTAAAGGGCTAGAAGATTTGTGCTTTTCCAGAGTCCTGTTATTCTTAAAAAAAAAAAAAAAAAGGTAATTTTAGTGTTGTCAGCAATACTTCTGGTGGGGAAGAATCAAAAGGAAAAAAAAGCAATTTCAAACAGAAGCTGTATTATTTTAGTGCTGCCCCTCTCTGTTTTCAACTAATATTTTGTAATTACCAGGAAGTGCTATCTGAATTTATCCATATGCACATTCAAGGCTCCTGCTAGTTTTTGTATAGTCATTTTAAAGAACACCAAACCCCAGTATTTGATAATGAGAGCACTGTCTCAAAAGAGACACTCTCCCCAGGAGGCACTGCCCAGATCTTGCTTGGTGCTGCTTGAAGCAGAGCTGATACTGTGAGAAGAAAGAGAACAATTTCAATTGCTCTAATCTTGCAGAGCCCTGTGCCTTTTGATCTTCTCTTTGTTCCCTCTGTGTGAAGCACAACTTACACTGCCTGCAGTTTACTGAGTTCACAGTTTACTTATCTCAGCTGAGCAATAACATAGCTTACTGTAAAGTTCCCCTGGAACTACTGGACTACCATTTTCCTTGCTTCTAAAGTCAGCACCTGCATTTCTTTCGATTCATTCCTGCATTTCATTCAGTCTGAATGTCACATCATCTGTTTATAGTGTCTTTTTAAAGTCAACATCTGAACCTCTAATTGCAGAGTATTTGTTTAGTGAATAGAACAGTTAATTCATTTCCCCTTAGACTTTGTTTGAAGGCTGAAAAACAGTTGCACAGCATATGCTATACCTGTTAGTATGGATCATCATACTGTTTAAATACTAATTAATTAAGAAGTACGCAATTCTCATAGAAACTGTTCATTACTGAATCTTCTGGTGACAATTATTTTCTTACATTATTGTCTGGTGACATTTATTTTCTTACAAAATTAGACATGTATGGTTGCACCGAGTAATTTTCTCATCTTTATAAATTAGTTTTCTGTTATAAGGCTACATATTTAAGAGAAAATGTAACAATATGTTTGCTATCCAGTTACCGACAAAGAGGACTCTTGTCTATGAAGACACTTGTAGTATATCTGACTGCTGCCAGTGTCACGCTGGAGTGAGAGAAAGAATCGTGTTGCATTGCACGTCTGGTGTTTTCCACAGCTTTGAGAAACAGAAAATAAGGTCAAATAATACTGTCATCGGTTTATATTCTCAGAAAAGAAGCAGAAACAGACAGAGGCTTTGCTGCAAGGAATGAGGAAAAAAAAGATTGGCAGGACCAGAGAGTTTGAAAAGTAACTGGGACAGAGGCTTCGTTCTTTGGAGGACAGACAAGGCAGTGGAAAACATTAGTGGCGCTTGATAGAGTGGACCTGATGAGCTGTTTTTCACTGAAAGGCAACAAAATATATTTAGCCAGCAGCCAAACATCTAAGAGACCTGCTTTATAGTGGAGTGACTCAGTAACTAAAAATGCCTATTTATTTGGTCAGAGGAGGCATGGAGAAAGAGGTGGACATAGCCAGCATTCCCTTACAACACAATGAGACAGGTAACAGTGTTGTTTGCTTTTACGTATCTATACTCAGTGCTCCAGGAAACTTGTCTAAAAGCTTCAGAAGCCTCATATGTAGTACAGTCATTTTCTGAGGAAACAGTACTCTTCAGTAATGCACAGAACAATATGTTGGCTAATTTGAGCTTACAAAAATGCAGTCAGATCTGTTACACGATAATTCTGCGCATGGCCAAAATGCTCTCTTGATACAGAATTGACCGTAACAGGCTTACACCAGCCTTCACTCAGCGTGTAAGTCATGAAAAAAGTTTCAGAGATGTTGCTTCAGAATTGACTACAGAGAGCATGCTTCAAAATGTTGCAAGAGAGTCAACAGGTTACTCTCTCACCTGTGCAAAGACAAGTGAGGTCAGAATATTCCGCTGCCCCAAACTGTCTGTAATCCCCAGTTTCTGTGCAAAGCAATTCTCATCAGAAGCACAATACTGAAACGGAATCTGTATATCATTTTATATACACCTATTGCTATTTTATAGGTTTAATTAAATGCACTTCATCATAACTTAAGTCTCTGAAATTATAATGATAATTAAGTCAAAATCCAAACCCTTGAATGGCAATTTATAGTTTTAAATGGATCATGCAAATAAAAAGATGGTTGGATACAGTCAAACGCATCCTTGTAGGTCTCTCTGAAGGATATCCTCCATACACACTGCTTGCACGGTAAGGTTTTCAAAGTCCGTATAGAGAACCCTCAAGAAGATCAATATATCCAGTCATGTGGTATAAATCTTAAGACAACCCAATACATTTATCTTCATTTATGCATATACACTTAGAATTTTTCCTCTGAATTTTCTTGTTAAATTCTAGTTGTACACTTCAGCTGAGAACACCTTTGCTATCTAGATGGACTAGATCCATTTTTGATCTTGTCACAGATTTGATACTGCAAAAAGGCGGAATTATGCACAGGACACCCGGAGGTTAAGCAAAAAAAGAATCAGAACAACAGTATTAGCCTCTCACAATAAAGAAAGTTCTCCATCTGGATTCTGGTGAGTACCAAAAGCATTCAACAGCAGTGATTGGGAAGGACACCAATGAAATCCAAATACATTCCTGGTAGTTCATAAAGTCTTCTAGTCATGTATCAAGGGTGAAAAGACTAATCCATTACGATAGTAATTCATTCAGAGGTAGGTAATAGGAAAAAATCCTCAGGGACTAGCATACATTTTCTAGTAAGTGACTTGCAGCTCTTTAGTAAGTTCAGTCCCAGAGGACACACATTTCCAAAGTCTCAACATATTTTCGCAAGTTAAGAAATGCAGTAACAAGAAAGTTCTGTGTAATTCCTGTCCCCGAGCTTAAAAATATCAATTTAAACTTTTGCAGCCATGAAAGAAAAAAACATGTAAAAAGGAAGTGTTTCTAACCAAGGTATAAAAGTTTAAATGTAGGTTTTATTTAAAGATACATTATATTTTAGAGGTCAGGCTATAAAGAATGAAGTTTTTATTATGACAGAAGGATAAAACTTAAGACCATATGACCTTCCGTTTTAGCATTCTGCATCTTTGTGGAGAAAACATGATTTCATTTCACTGTGAGGTTCATTTGTTGAGCTTTACAGTTCTATGCAAAGTTTTGAGTAGAAGAACTGTCTGAATGTCATGCTGACATATATAGAAAGCTCAGGTAGTGGCGGTGATAGAAGAATACAGCGGAAAGACAAATATTTCAAATCAGTATTACTTCAAATCCTAAGATACCTAAAGAAATGTTAGAATCTATTAATGTACTTCCTGGATTCAGCTACACCTGACTTCTTGGTTTAGCCTTGAATCAGCTTTCTCTTTCAGAAATATTTTTGGAATTTCAAAAAAACAACACAAGCAATTTTGCGCAGTTGCATAATGCAAAAAGTAACATAGATCGCAAAAATACTTTCCATATTTATTTGTTTCTCGCACTGAAGTTCATAAAGATAATCTGACTTAGGGCTCAAGCTGACTCACCTGAAGATCTGGTTTCATAGGAACATATTTTTATTACTATAGGTTTCTGTCAGAACCAGCCTACTCGAAGGGCAATTTGTATAACTTCTTAGACATTCTGTAAACCTGTACAATTGCCAGGGATATATCTTTTTTTGAAAGGCATCTGTAAATATTCCAGATTCTTCTCTTTCACTTAAGTCAGTGTGATTGAGTATGTTGGGCAAGGTTTTAAGTTTTTGGAATTCAGTCATATTATTGTTAGTGCTGCTACTCTGGTCTTATCTTAAAGCTGTTTGTAAACTACAATTCCTGAGGCTTTTATACTGAAATCCAGTGTTTAACAGGACATTAGCAAAATATAATAGACGTCAGATTCTTGCCAAATTACATCCTTTTTAGCTACTTAACAAGGACAATTCCAGAATTAAAAATTCAGCCAGCACACAAAGACATAAATCATATGGGAAAAGCAAAAGATGAATTGTCACAATATTTTTTATTTCTTTTCTAGTAAATCCTTAAAAAACCCTGTAAAATCATCATCATCATCACCATCATCATCATCTGTAATTCAGAGGATCATTTCCAACAAGTGCCGCTTTCTGTACATCACATATTTACCGTTCAACTTGAACCAGCTATTAGTACATTTATAATGAGTAAAACAGCTTTTCGGAACTACAGAGCATGCTTAGTGCATATCAGATTTGCTTCATTCTACTATTCCCAGCCCAGATTGCATCCAGTCTGATAAATCAATATTTCCTTCACAAAATTGAATTCTGGCAACAAAAACAATGACTGTTTTTTGTTGGTTGGTTTGTTTGATTTTTAGTCCTTTGTGATACAAAGACATTTCTTGGCTACAATAAGGGCGTATCCTACTGTGTTTTTAAGTCAATGTTTTATGTATGGCCAGAAAGTGCTGATAAAGCATTTCTATGCATTCAGAGGGGAAAACCACTCAAAATTTTTTTTCTATAGATCTTTGAAAACGTATTATAGTGGAACTGTGTGTGAGTTTCAGCTATAACAAATAAGAACAATGTATGTTAAATTTATCTTCCTTGCAGCTAATTTATTCCTGAAAAAGAGTTTAATACTAATGAAACATGTAGACATACTCTAGTTTTAGGCCCAGATAAAGAGCAAACAGCTATCACTGTTTGTACTTCACAGCTTTTCCAGTTTGCTGGAACATTCC
Organism: Oxyruncus cristatus; assembly: GCA_013399855.1. Classification (NCBI taxonomy): domain Eukaryota; kingdom Metazoa; phylum Chordata; class Aves; order Passeriformes; family Cotingidae; genus Oxyruncus; species Oxyruncus cristatus. Next base: position 175,307 of record VXAY01003693.1, on the reverse strand, counting down.
CATTGATTTTCTCATGTCCTTTTCCTGCCTATAAATGGTCAAACAAGCTAATCTGTTTCATAGTTTTGTGAAGAACAAACCTTTGGACCCAACAACATTCTATCCTTCCTGAAGAACCCAGTTTTCCACACCTGTGTCTTTAACAAATTAAATCTCATAAAAGGTAATGCAATAAATACATTTCAAGATACCATTTATGCATTATAACTTTGATGCTCTAATGAAATCAGATCCTTCCAAAGGACACAGCACCGTGAAATTCACACTTTCAAGCATTTATTAATTTACATACTTTCAAGCATTATTAATTTATATCTTACACCTACATGCTCAGTGTCTGAGATGTTACGTTCTCTCACTGATGAATTTTAGCATAGTGAATCTATCTGGGTCTATGTAAATCAGATACAAGGTACTTTATATCCCACATGTACATTCATCTGTATCTGGCTAAACATACTGTAAATATAGTATACTTACATCACACATGAGAAAGAATACTGACTGCATAAAGGTCACAAGGCCATCATGGAAAGAAGCAGGGAAAGTGTAAGAAGTGGGGAAAAAAAGGGAGAAAATCAAACAAAACATTGAGGTTATCCCTGGAGCTACTGTAGATTGTTCTCTGGAGAAACATTACAGTAACTAAATATTTCAGGAAGGATGCTAAAAAGACAACAACACATCATACTTCCTGCACTGAATGGATGCAATGGATAATGCTATTGCCACACCTGCTCTCCCTGAGCAGGTCCTCAGGCTCCGCTTGCTGGTTCAGTTGCCTTCTGCAGTGAACAGCACTGCAGCACAGCTTTTTCTATCTAAGGATGATTCAGAGACACTTTCCAAAATAACAGATAGCTAAGTATGCATTAACAAGTCAAAATCTTGGTATATATATATAGGCAGCTATAATTAGCATATGACTTATTATATCATTGATATTATAATTCCCCTTACTTATCATGTTTTCCAGACACAAGATACGCACTAATGTTTCAAAGTTCATGAAAAAACAAAATGGTCTCTGAAGCATTTATGGAGAACAAGAAGACTACACCTAATAAATAATTTCAGAAGACTACACATCTCCATGTTCAGAACCACAGACCTTAAGAATTTCTGAATGCGGCTAAGTTCAAATTATTTAGTAATGCATTTTAAGTAAGTCATTGGACAATACATTTTTCAGTGATTAGTCTCAAAAAACAACAGAAAATTTTATTTATTCCATATAACCTATAAATCTCTTTAAAATAGGAATAAAAATAGTTCATCAAATGTATAATAGTCTTTTGTGCCTCTGGATTGCCTGTTCACGGTCACAAAAGCCTGTGAATGATTCACTGCGTGAATAACGTAATTTTCTCTTATCAGTTGTCAGTACTAGCACATATTGTACAAGCTGGTGCAGTGTCATTGATTAAAACTCAGTTTAAGGCAAATATTGGTCCACTGCATACAACTGTACAAAGGAACTCCAGTGATTTTACTTCCTCAAACATTTTTAAGGATCCACCTCTAATTAGAAAAAAATTCCATTTTCCAAGGGTAGCATGATTACAAACCTTTTCTTTAAATGCCAAATATGGAGGACTAATAGAGATGTGGATTCCATGTCAACATAGATTTAAAGAAGTAAGAAAATTAACTCTCTGATTCATTGTATCACCCACAGGGAATACTACTGCTGCATCCCAAAAGGAATAACACTACTTGAAGTACATCCTAATAAAATGAGTTTTTTCATAAATGATAACAACACTTAACAAGTTTCCTCTATCTATCAATGTATATGACAAAAGAATAAATGCTTTGGCCAATCCTAAGCAAAAATTTTAGAGAATACAGACTGTAAAGGAAAACATGAGATTACTAAATATTAAGTAGTATATGGAGGAAACATCTTGGAATGATATCATTAGATTAAAAGAAAACTAAATAGGACAACCATGTATTTTTTTATATAAGGACTCATACTGAAAGATTTAGTTTGATTAGGGCTAGAAGCATTCTATAAGATCTTTCTATAGGTAAGATATTCGTATTTTTATTTTAAATCCTCTTTCTTTTTAAAACAAGTAGTAAAAAAAAAAATCTGGTACTCTTGTATCTGCCCTTTGTTCATACGTATTGAAGCACTTTACAACAGAGGTCTTGATCATTTTGGTTTTTTGATGAATGGAGGAGCAGAGGCAGAAGGGAAAGATTATCTGTTATCATAAAAGTATTGTATTGATTCTCTCCAAAATCCTATTCGACCCAGGACATCCTATGTCTGCCAAAAAAAAGAAAACCCAAAAAAAAGTCAACAGAAAGAGTGTAAGTGCACGTTTCTCTGTTTTTCAATAATTTCAATGAAACTTGAAGGCTGGCGAAAGAGATAGAAGCAGAAACTAGGTTCTCTGAATTCAGGTCCAGCCTATTTCAAAAATACACAGTTTATAATGGAAGGAAACAGAAGACATTTAGGATTCACTCTTGTTAAGTGTTAGTAAATTGTTTAAAATTCTAATTACACAAGTTATTGCATCAAGAAAAATTCAACGTTGTTAACTTCGGAAATTAATGACTTTGTCAATGGCTCAACAAAATGCAAGTGGAGTCACCTGCTGCAAGTTCAGACTCAGTGATAAATACAAGAAGATAGGGAAGAGCTCAGTCTGAGAAGGATGATTTTACTTAGCATAGATAATAGACTGAATCCCCAAACAAAACTCATTTTTGGAAAAGCAACATATATAGTTTATGGCATCCAATCATGGAACTGAAACAATAAAAGCGGAACAATGTGACTCAGGTGACCCATTGTAACAGCTTGAGCATTATGTCTGCCAAGGTCACACATAATGAATATGCTGAGTTTGTGAGTGACCCACTGGCTCAGTCCAGGTCTTGTAGAATTTTTCACTGAAGAAATATAAACAGTAAGAGAACTACACAGGGCAAAAAAAGCAAGCTGAGCTATGCCTACTAAATTATTTATTTTGAATTATTTGGCCTCTCTAGCGCTAAAGACTTGTAAGCAAGAAAAGGACTCAGTCTTGGCCTGATAGAAGGAAAAAAAAAATCTGTACATGGTAGGCAAAAAGTCAAACAATAAAATAAAAAAGCCATGAGACAATGCCCCAATCCCATTTTGATTCATAGGGAATCTTAAAAAGGCCTCTAAAAACGCTTAATTAATAAAATTTAAATTAAATTAAACCAGAGTGCTATGGTTCTACAACCCTCAGTAAGGAATGAACAGTTATTGTAGCAACTGCCAAGTCCATGACGAGTTTTGTACCTTTGAGAACACTGGGTTAAAGCTGCAGAGCGCTTACACATGTGGCCAAGTTATTCTTGCTTCTTCTTTGATTCCAGAATCTTTCGGACTTTTCAAAACTGAAATTTAAGTCATTCCCCTGTCTTTGGCCTCCACACACCCCCTCAATAAAAACAGTATTTACCTGGCATATTAGATTCACACTTGATATTCAGGATTTACATTTCTGCCTCATTATTTCTAAGCTTTTGGTCTTCTAAAGATTTTTCACAAGACTTCTAATCTTCTGTTCTTCAAGACACACTTTATATAAGGGTATATAAAATGCAGATCCACAGATGGGGCTGTAGTTATTCTTAAAAGACCATGATTCTCAGCAGCACGACAAAGCTCCCCTGACCAAAAGAACTAACACACATTTTGGCTTTATTGATCTACGTGCATATTGCTGCGGCATGTGGATAGCTCAGGCTAAGCACCTTTTTCTATGTTATCCACTTTCCACAACAGCCCTTCTTTTTATATTTATTTTTCATGATGTTATGTAACACTACAGAAAAACCCTTACAATAAGTATTTACTTAAGCATTATTATTATAATTTATGAGAAATACTGATAGTTTCACATAGGTTTATTCTGACTTTTGGACCAAATATGAGAACTTCAAAGAAGTTTAAAACTACAGACCCTAACCTTTGTGACCTTGAACAAAAGTTGCAGAAAACATTAAAAGAAACTTTTAGCTGAAACGCAGTCACATCCCAACATGTTTTCTCCAAGCCAAATACGTACTTCAATATTTCTTTAAAAGTTCATACAGCTGACATTGCCATTATTATTCTGTAGCTATTCCGCTGTTACAAAATTCCTGAATAGTTCCCTTGGAGGACAAATAGGTCCCCAATTTTAAAATAAGATTTTAGGAAAATAATTAGGGATTTAGAGATACTGATAACGGAGGATTATTTTTTTGTTGCCAAGCAAACCCACTTGATAGAAACCTGGGTTTAAAGAAATGTCACACTCTTTACATTTGAATCTCTACAGGGGAGGAGAATAAAGGATTTACCTCTTATTTCTTTCCTATTCAAGGTGACTTCCAAAGGCTTCAAAGAAAATTCCCCCAGCTCTAACTTGCGATGAAAGGAAATCATCCACATACTAAAATAACCTGTTACACATAATCCAGCTGCTCTCATTTATCTAGAATGGTTTATATTCAAAACCTAAAAAAGGACTAATCTCAGTCTAATTTTCAAATAAATTACATTATTTGGTTTGGGTATTTTTATGTAACTACACTTTATACCATTGAGTTACAAAGTAAATGCTCCAAACATGGAGCTTACCTTAAGATTGTAAGAATGGAATGGTGATTTTCGTACTATTTTATAATATGCCCTAGTTAAATCTTTACAGTACACCTGAAACAATAATCTTAGAGCTTCCTATTTTCTGCCACAGACAATTCTTTGAAAGAGAGATACAATCAGGAAATAAAAATACACATGCTAGCTAAAGGGTTATTTATCCTATTGATTTTCTATTTAATCCCATAAAAGGCCTCCCATCCAACATTAGAAGCCTCTCAAAAGAAAGCTCAAAGCGGTATTATCTAGTCTAAGGACACTTTGGCCTAGGGCAGCACTTACTCCAAAAGTTAAAATTTGAGGAACTATCAGTAATGCTGTTGCCCATCACACCTGAAAGATTTAAAAAGCACAGATCCACAGATCAGGAATGCAACAAATGGTCTGGGAGGAGACATGGAGGAAAGAAGAAACACTTGCAATTTTTTTAACGAGTAGAATAAGCTGCAGAAGTTTAATTAAGTGACAGAGAAATTGTGTCATGACTACATATTGATTGCAAATAAAAGTCTTCACAGGAAGAGATTATCTAACATCCTCCAGCCTCACATTTAAGGTATTAAACAACTTTCTAACATCTCCTCAGGACAGAACTAGCACCAGAATCAAGACTTCTTTCAAGTTCTTCTATTCTTACACCATTCAGCCTGTCAGTGATTTGTACTTCAAAGGTAAAAATAAAAGGCAATTACTGAATGCAAAGCGTAAAAGACCTAAAAAAAAGTAAAATGAGAGGCAATATGACAACTAAAAAGAAAGGTATTAAATAAATTCCTGGATCTCCAAGTTCACTTATGTTTGGAGAACTGACTGTACCATGGTGAAATCCCTCGAGGATGTACATTGGAAGCCCTAGCTTATGGAACACATGACTTTCCAGCCAAGCAGCCCTGGGAGAGGGGAAGCAACGGTGTGCACTGCCATGCCAAGGGGCTGCCTACCTGTACCAAGTTCTTGTTTTCCATACTGAGACATTTAGTGGATTATCAACACTTAAGTCAAGTAGGATTTTAGGAAGCATAGACAAATATTTATTTCAACAGTATTTTCTGCAAATAACAGAGAAATTAGTGTACTAGCATTAAACACGAGGCAAGGTGGATGTTTTTTGTAAAGAGAAGTATGCTATGCGTTAGATCACAGAAGTTTGTAAACGAGGCAAAAGGTTGTATTTGCAACAGTGTTTCTTTATGATTTCAGTGATAATAAGCAGTGCTTTTAAGACCCTTTTAAGCCAGAGTTTGAAGAAACATCATGGGGATCACTCCAGTGTGGGAGCAATGCATGCAACAGTAACCGATGAGTAAGGTACCCCAAGTGTTTTGTAAGGCACACAGACAATGAATACATGCATTCAGGACAGAAACAATAAGCATAAGAGTTTAATTACAAAACTTACTTTCCTGAGAAGGTATCTCTAATATTAGTTGTATATACAAGTATAATGAACTATTACCTATAAGAGCTTTGTACTATATTTGAACTGAAGTGTGTTAAATGGATATCTTGCCGCACAGGTATTAACTTTTATAACTTCAACCTTACAAATTAAAAAATAAAAATCATTAAAGAATAAGTATTTAGCTGGTCTGTCTTTACCTAATAGTCAATAGTGTAATCACATGAAAATGCACTTACAAGCTGCTGATATTACTGGCACATATCCACACACTAAAAGAACTTGCCTTAGGAAAAATAGGTTGGATTTTTACCCAGAAGATGAGAAGGATCAGATTTAGTGGTAATCAATGCCTTCAGGGATTTGAGATCAGGGAAATTGCTAAGTGGAAATGTACTGGGAGCAACTTTCCTACTTCATGCAAATGAAATCTAAAATACATACGATTTTGAAATCTAAACTTTTCAAGGTCGGATCCAAAATTAATCTTGAAGCAGTGAGAGAGTAAAGAAAGAGGGAAAAATCACTTTCATTTCTCTTCACCTGCATTCAAATTGTTTTCACCAGCAGTTCTCTCAGTGGGCACTGTGCACACCAGCTGATACAACACAGCTTCAGAGCTCTTTCTCTAGTGAGAGTGGGAAATCTCTTCACACTGCAGCAGTGGTACTGAAACATAATACACCAGAAAGGATACATTGCATTCTGAGTTGTTCCGGCAAGTGGAATCTGAAAACAACATCTTGGGCTGAAGATCAAAGACAGTCATTTAGTAACTGCTGCAGTACTGAGTCATGATTGATCTTTTTCCTCTACTTTTACAGTACATAAGATAAATTTTGTCAAGTGTGATGCAAATAAAAACTTCGTATTTTAAGTAACAGATATATTAAAAACCTGTATGAACAGAAAACTAAATACTATGCTCTCAGTCTCTCTTACTATCTTTCTTCCTCTATTTTGTTTCCTAAAGGTCTCTCTGTTGTCTCATGAAATACTGAACCAGGCTAAAAATGTTAAAATCCTACACATTAAAAATAAAAATTCCCGTAATTCCTGCATCCCTTTACCCCTTAATCAGTTCTCTGATTTGCTAAGTCCATAGGATGCCAGGCAGTTTTCCTCACAGTTTCTCATTATCATAACAAAGGATCATCCCTCCTAGGAGCTACGGAATAATCTTTTACCCTTCTGCTTTTACTGCTTCTCAATGGGTAAAACATAAATTTATTTTCCTGACTGAAAGACACCAATACAGTAGGTAATAGAGATGACTTGACTGGGAAACTTCATACATTTTAACTTTAGGAGAGCTTCACAAGATTTTGTTCCTTAAAAAAGAAGGTAATTTATTTGTGGGCCATAAAAAGCAAATGAATTTGGAGGAAGAAACAATACCTTCCTGGTATAGTAGACAATAATTATACAATTATTTACTCTAAATTGATACATGCCAAAATGTTTAACACAGCCAGCAGCTGACATGTGAGTCCTAAGATGAAAAAATATGAGAACATTGAGATCACTGAAAAGTACATGAAATGAAGTGAAAGATGAAGAATTCGAAGTCAATAAGCACACGGTTTGAACTAATTGTACTTAAAAAGACCATCGGCCAGATCTTGACAATTCTATCAACTGAAAATCCTAAATTAAATGCGGCATGCAAATCTGTCTGGAAGCAATTTGGATCTCTGCAAGTCTGTCAGATTCCTGCCAGCACTATAGCTGAAAGATTGCCCTATCCAATAGGGTTTTAAGAAGAAATGAAAAGACATCTAATTCAGAATAAGAGAGGACTAACCTACAATTAGTTCACTTTTGGATATTTTTTGTCCTGAGGGCAATTCTCGGTAAATATGTGTTCAACAGTATTCCCTATAAAATCAGGTTTTATTTATATTCAGATCTGGATGCAGATGAGCCTCTCAGGCAACAGAGAAAGCCAAGTGAACAGCAGCAACCAGTTCTGATCAATTATTTTTTCCAGCATCACATGAAAATTGACGACTTTTTAAAAACAGTGTTATTTAAAGACTTTTATTTGCTGGAAAAAATCTATAACGTGAAGATTACAGCTGCAACCTTCATTTAGCTATCTGAAAATTCTTTGTGATCTGGATAGACAAGTTGTGCATTTTGCCTTCCCAGACCGGCTATTTACCCATCGCATATGTGGGAGGTACACTGAATGCTGCTTCAGATGTGAACAGTAGAGTATAAGCAGATTTTGCTTTTAAAAACCCCTCACTTATTTATGAGCCCTGACAGCAGGCAGTGTAGTTTTCAAAGTTTTAATGATTTCAGTAATAACAAACCATTGGCTCACAAAACAGATGGCAGTATTACTACCCATCAGATTTAAAAATATCCCAAGAGAATTTAAAACCCACAGCAAGTCTTCTGTAATTAATCCAGTAACTAAAGATTGTACCCTGGGTGTTAATTAACAGCTTCACTTTGAATCAGTTGAGAAAGACAGAGAGAGAGAAGAAAACGTACTTTTGTTACTTCTTTTTTCCCTGTTTTTAATAAGGAACTTAGCATGAAGAGTCTCAAAAGAAACCTGTGGAGCTCTTTGTAACTTCTTACCCTGCTAAGTATTTATAATTATTAATGAGCTCTATAAATTGTCACCATTACTTTCTACTGTGACTTTTGTGGACATTAAGCAGAGATTTAGGTCTAACACAGACATAGTAATCCTATCAGAAACTGCTTTACAAATTTAAAAGTAATTCCAACAAATTTTTCCTCCAAAATGCAAAAGGAAAAATTTTTCATGGATTATTATACTACCTTAACTGTATCCACTCCTAATTAATATAAAATAAATTATATTTGGCTCATAGCTTTTATTCAATTGCAAATTGATTATTAAACATAAATAGCATGCTGATCCTTTCACACTAGTAAATGGCTTCTATAATAAATATTTTCTTCAGAGTATTTACAGAAGATACAAATTGCTCATCTTCTCTGCTTAATTAATATCTAAGCATGTGTTGGAAAAGATACTGCCAGCTCATGGTAGTCTATCAATCTTTCAAAGACTACTGAAGTCAAAGGAAAAATTCACAGTTCTTATGATCAGATTAGAGTTTTGGATCAGGCTTATGAAGCAACTTGAAGGTTTAAACAGGTTAATCTAATGAAAAGTGAATAGATCCAGGTAGGACACAAAAAAACCCATACCTCAACAACCCATAAAAAACCACTCCAACCAAAACCCAAGAACAGAAAAAAAAGAAAAAAGAAGTGGATTTGTTTGGAATGCTGTATCTATAATAATAAGTATAGAGTTGTTCATCTCTGAAACGTTCCCCAACTTCATTCACTGTTTGTGCTCCCCAACCTCATTCAGTGTCCATGGCTGTCAGTAGTGTGGGCAGAGAGCAGCCTCTTAAGAGGGCTCCCTGTGCTCCCTAGTGGGCTACCAACAACTGCAAGAGGTAATGAAAGATAGAGTATTACAGGCACAGTCAGATCTGCAACACTTTTGGGAGTCTCTTGGGAATTCTAAATGCTTTTAACTTGTTTGAAGTATTCTGTAGAAGATGGTTCTTAATTTAGTTTTGATATCTCAGGAAACTACAGGCACATTATCTACATCTTTTGTCAGACTTTAACACAAGGTTTATTTTACCAGATTCTGGATGAACAGTCATTCTTAGCTGGATCAACTTCCATTAAATTTAACATAAGATACATGTAAATTTACCTAAAGAGACAGAAAGATCACAACCATAAAATTAAGCATATAAAGTAAGAGGATTTTTCAACATCCGCAAGGTGTGCAGGAAAAAGTTCCAGGTTGACAATATGATTTTGTGGGGTTTTGCCTTGGAATGATGCAGAATATAAGTAAAAGCAAAACACTTTAAGGCGTTTTGCAATGTATTAAACTTGAAAAAATCTTGATTTATACCTTACATGCACAGGCTGCAGGGATTCCTAACGAACTACTAGCACAGCACTTAAAACACTGGTTTAAGACACTGTATTAAATAGAGCTGGGCTGATAAGTGTCATGGTTTAGCCCGTCCTCCCTCAGTACTGGAGTTGTACTCCAACCAGAAGATGGTTGATTCCAGGTGAAATTCCGGCTAGGTAACCAATCAAAGACTTTTGTGACGTCTCTACGAATTACATATTTAACACAAACCGGAAAAAGAAGGTGTGTGTGGGTTGTGGCACAGAAAGAAATTCGGAGCCATGGTGTGAGGGAAGCAGCAGGGCCTCTCCCGAGTGGGGGCCGGGCCCCCTCCTCCCCTGGCCTTGGGCCGGGGGAAGGCATGGCACTGAGGCCTCTGGCCGAGGCATGTACAGAGTGGAGAAGAAACTCCAGAGAAAAGCTGCTCGGCTGAGACATTACAGAAGAAACTTCAGCCAGCGGAGAGCAGAGAAGAGCCTGAGATAAGACAGAAACTCCAGGGTCAGTAGAAAAGGAGGGAGTGCCGAGGCGAAGGGGAGCCCCCCCCTGCCCCCCTACAGCAGGGGAAAAGACTTTAAAACTAAAACCCCTGCCACCTGTGGAAATGATTTGGAGTGAAGAAACTTGCGTGTGGATTCTTCCCCTGGAGGTCTGGATAGCCCAGGGAGGGCAGAGATGGCTTGAGGCCAAGACTGGATCACCTGAAAGCTGTATGTAGCAAGCTGCAGAGGAGTTGCAGCCACGGAATGGTGGAGAAGTCAGTGAACTCTCCTTGGAGGGGCTGAACCCCCTGATGACCTTGGGACTTTTGTCCAAAGCTGAGCCTTAACACTAAGCCCCCGTACCAGGGGCCCGGTGCAATTCCCGGACCGGCTGCGATGTCAAATGACCCCTTTCACTGCAAGTGGGGGAGTGGTGGTGAAGTTGGAGTAACCAGCTGTGGCCGAGAGCCAAGACTGGGTATCTGGCCAAAAGCAGAAAGTCAGAAGAATTCTAGAGAGCAAAAGAGAGGAAGCTACTTGAAGCAGCAGAAGCACAGCATCAGAAAGTGTTCTTGGGTATGGACTGAACCAAAAAGAAACCCAGAACCCCTGTGATCCCAGCGAGAGGTGGTGAGTCTAAGGAAACCCCCCTGAAACTCCTTGTGGAAGAAATATCCATAGAGCCCCAGATCTCGTGGTGACGACATGATAAAACCCTCAGCGGCTGTGGACAAGCAGCTAGAGGTGGGAGGTAGCCTCCCTGCATTCCGATGGAGAGAGAGTGAGAGAGATTCGAGCTGCAGTGATGTGGAACTGTTGCCTTAAAGACTTTTTTTCTCCTTCTCCTTTTTTCCTCTGGACTGTTTTTGGGGAAGAGAAGGAGGGGTGGTATTTATATATATGTAAGTTTGTTATTATGGGAAAACTAGTTAGAGTTGTTGTATACATAAGTATTTCCCTTAGTTCTTGTGAAGCAATAAATCTTAATATTAATCCCCATTTCAAGCAGATCTGTTTTGTCTGTGCAAACTCTTCCTGCTTATTAGCAAAATTTACGGGTTGATAAAAACCATGCAGAAAGCAAGGGCTAAACCTTGACAATAAGTAAACAGAACCCAGCAGTACTCAAGAAGTGTCTATAACCCCCTGAGACTGCATAAGAAAATGGATGGAGAGGATGGAGATTTCCTGCTGTAGTATGCTTTAGAATCTGACATATATATTTAAAGCCTATCTGTGTAGGTGGATGCAATATTTGCTCCAGTTGCCATAGACAAAGTTAATCCTATTGAATGATAAAACAAACATAGGGTAACATTCTTTATCTGTGAAGGATTATATGAATGATATTAGAAAAATCAGTACATCTACTGCTTCAATATGAAAATATACTGATAGCACAAGATCTTATTTTATATTTACAAATCCCTTTTTTCCATTTAAAAAAATCTCATAGTCCTGTACACATCCTAACTCTAAAATCACGTTTTTCTAAATTCTAAAATTAAAGTTTTTATTATAACTATACATACATTTGGGGAAAAAACTCCACCTAAGTTATTTCTCCAAATTCTGAACTATATGGCACAATTTACTTTCTACCTATTTCTACATTCTTCTAACCTTTCAGGATTTATATATCGGAAATACCTGGGTAAACGTACAAGCATGTGGGAGGCTACCTGAAAAATTAGTAACTTTCTATAAAACTTCATAAATCACAGTTTACTCAGTGTGAAGGCAATCATAAAAGGTGAGACTGGAACGTATTTCAGGAAGGTGTCTTATCCACCCTCCCACTGCAAAACTTGCTAACTAATTTTTTGCAGCCCTCCAAGTTATTTCAAAAGAAGAATCAATTTTCACAGATGTTAAGTCTTCTTAATGAGAGTTTCCTTTCCCCAAGTATTGAAACTGTAAAGGAGACAGTCAGGCAGATGCTTTTTTACTCCTACGTGGATAGCTTTAAAAAATCGTTCAGAGTCTGGAAAGTTCTGACTTCTTCCCCCATGAGGAGCTGGAAGATTAGGGAAGTTACAGCAAATCAGTTGTACGTGCAATAAGCAAAGGGTAAATTTAGCAGTTGATTTTAAACGTTCCAAGAATAAATCAGCATTTAACTCAGGCAATCACACCTTGAGAGGTAAAGCACCAAATGCAACCTTGGCCTAAGACCAATTTGGGGGGAAGAAAATTCCTTAAGGAAGGACTGACAGATTGCTCCTATACAGAACTTCACAGATTTTTGCAGGGCTGCAAAATATGCATCTCCCTGTCTGGTATCTTTTAAAGCTCTTAGTAAGACTACAACGTGCTTTTGTTCTTCTCTACTAATTCCTAATCGTCTTCTGGAAAGCAAAGATAATCAATCTACTTTTCTCAGCCAGCAACAGGAGACAGTACTCTTTAGTCACAGCACGTGTCTTCTCCTCCAGAGACTTTGAACTGACTGTCTTAATTGTTGTGGTCCACTGAAGTGAAGTAAGATAATGTAGATCAGTCAAGGACTGTTCTTTTATTTTAGATTATAATAAAGTAGTGAACCAGGGATCAGTCTAGCTGTGCTGGCTGGATAAGTAACGAGAAGGAAAGATGAGCTGAAAGATGAACATCATAGCATTGATGTACATGTTCTTGATTAATGAAGAACTTACATATTTACCAGATAAACAGAGGAATACGTGAAAGGAAACAAAATGACAGAGGGAAGGGAGAGGATATGAACTTTTTATTGACTAGTGCACAGCGAAACTCAGCTATTTGCAAAACTTTCAGCTAAGAATACCCATTTAGATATGTAACTCCAGGATACTAATCCCACAAAGCCCAGCAATATCATTATTGCAGTATATAGTCCAAGCATGTGCTTCCAAGAATGTGTAACTCCACTCTGTGGGCTTGAGAAAGTCACCAAAAACAGCACGAGCAGACAATTATCCAAGATTGTTCAAGAACAGAGCTCCTTGTGATGATTACCCAGTAGGAATCATAAGCAGGTGCAATCACATGACAGACAGTACTGATCAGATCATTGCAGGCCTTCACAAAAGAAAAAAAAAAATCACTGCTGATTGAATAGCAGAAGCAGGACACAATAGAGATGATTAAACAGATGGTGGTAGACATGGGGCTGCAGGAATAGCAACTCACACATCAGAATCTTCGACTAGCAGAAGCTGTGAAAGTAAAAATAGATGCTAAAGAGCAGCTGATAAGAAATCAGAAAGAAAAGAGGAATTTGTTGGATAAGTGGCATGTGATCAGGACATACTGAAATTAAACATGAAAAAAACAAGAAAGGAGAAAAAGGAAAGATATTCACTTATTTAGAACAGTCTCAAAGTATACAAGATGACATATGAAATACATGTTTACACAACCAGATGATCTGTGCAAAAAAGAATTATCCTACAGCTACTGACAATAGGATTACACCATGGAAAGGATAACTTTGCAAAAACAGCTGATCAGATGGCTGGAACTTGGCAACAGGTGGCCATGCAGCTGTTTGCTTAGTAAGATAGTAAGAACTCAGCAAGTATAACTGTGGGGCAGCCGTATATTAGACATCAAAATTAGGCAGCGAGAAATGATCTGAGGGTTCCAGAGCCAGGCAATATGAAAAGTGAAAATCATAAACACAATGGAAAAGAAAGAAATTCATTTTAGAAGCAACAGGACCTGACAACAACAGGGCAGGGGAGTGGGATCTGACAGCTGACTGGACACGGCTGGGATCAGACAGCATATGCAGCCCATCAGCCAGAAAAAGGATCCAAAACCAGGAGCAGTTCTTTGGCAAAAAGCACAATAACCCAACAGAAGAAAAAAAATCAGATTTTACAAGATGAGTGGAGTCTCCTGCACTAAAAATGGTCTGGAAATGCATGTCACTATGGAGCAGTGCAAGTATCATCAGCTAATGTTAAGCCCCATTAATACAGACCCTATGTGGAACCTGGCACACCTTCCTCTGTAGTGGTACGTGGTCCCTCCCTGGTGAGGGTTTGCAAGAATGCCAAGGGAAGGGGCTGGATCTGTGGGAGCATACACTACAATATGATGACTATAATCCCTCACCAAGGCAAGGTATCTGTCATTTTCTTTCACTGCTGTTTTGAGCTCCACTGGTTTGAGAGGATTATGAGTAACGATTAAATCCAGCAGTCTCTTTTTCTCTGCACAAAGCACCAGAATTTGTCTTTTGAATCTTCGTCCTGCAGTCGGCCAAGTTCTGTCTTGGCTGCTGCAAAGTCAAACCTTCAGTAAAATATCAGCAAGACGTTGAGAGAACAGAGCAGATTATAGGTCATTGTCTTTAGATATCATCTGGCCTAATGCACTAGCACAGCCTGTGACATTGACAAAGAAATAGCACAAATACATCACTGATCCCTTAAGCATGTATGACTGCTATTAATTTCATCTTTCCTCAGCTTATTCTCCCTGTACTCTTGCCAATTTCTGATCACTGTTTCTGTTTCTATAAATAACTGGGATGCCAGGAAACACTACGAAAATCCTAGAGAAGTGAAATAGCATTTTTCATTTTGTCCTCCACTCTCCCCTCATTCCCCACAAAACCCATAGTTATGCCTGTATAGAGGATTTCTCAGACCTTTTTATTTAATCTTCGAAGGTCTGTGACAGCATCAGCAGCCTAATCCCGCAAGGTAGTGGTTAGCAAAATTTATTGACCAGTTCTTTCACCAAAAGCTGGTGTAACAAGCACTACTGCCCAGCTCAGCACTGTTTAACTACTGCAGACAAGAACAGAAAGATGTTAAAACCCACTGTTCTTATACCACCTATAATGACCTCTGTCAGTGATAGAGCTCCTCATGACAATTTTTTTTACAGTAAATTTGATGCTTTTCTTGATTGTCCACCAGTGACTTGCAATGACACTAAAACACCATATCTGCTCACAAAATCTTATCACTGATTTTGTCTGTTCTTGTTTTGCTCTCCCATATTTCTTTTCTTTAAAATGTTTTCCCCCTCCCCTAGAGAGTCTCCTACATGAGTTCAGCAGATGAAAGCTCATGGGATCAACTGCACTAATTTTTCAGGAGGTTTCTCAGCCCTCTGACTCTTCATGCTGTTAACAATTAAAGCACTAATTTGCAGGGCAAACAGAGTCCTCCCTGGCCTCTCCTCACAGAAGTCAGTCTATGAGAACCTTCACTTTCCTCCATGTATACATATATTTTGAAGTCAGAGATAACCCAGGATCTCATTTAGGTCCTCCCATCAGTGTTCTCACCTGATACCTCTAATCTGAACATAATTCTGCTGTTAACCTGTGCTACTGGAGGCTGCCTGAGGTTTTAGGTAGAAGCCCAGGACACAGCTTTTAGTCATACTGACAACATGACCACTGTGCCATGTGACTGAAAAATAACAGAGGTACTGGTAGCTCTCAAATGTCTCCCATATTTGCCTCTGTGGCACAAGCATGTTTGGCCTCTGCCTTCTCCTATTCTGCACCGAAATCATTCAAAGTTTATCTATGCTAATCAAGCATACTTCTACCTTAATCCCATTTTTCATTCCCTCCCCCCCCCTCCGAAATTACATGGCATTTGCCCAGGTGGGCTGACCATGTAAGCTGTCACATGGGTTTGAGTGGGGACATAGGCCTAGCTGTGAGCTCCCCTGCTACTGGGTGAGACATATCCTTACAGGCTGAGATAGAAAGGGCTGCTTTTCTCAACTACATGGCTCTATGCAGCATTAGGTCCTGGGATGTGCAGTGCAGAGCTCTGGAGTTCCTTCTCTTTTTCTGAGAGAAACCCTGGATCAGATGTGTGGGAGGAATGTAAATTTTAGTGATGTTCCTTTAGTTAGAACTACGTCTGTTAAGTGGCAAGTCACCAGTTGCAGCATGTTATCACTTTTCCAGCTTCATTCACAGACCAGCCTGACCACATGGTCTGCAATGTTGAATTTGGAGCAAGGAAGTCACAGTACAGATCCACAGGTGTGAGAAAACACTGCTGAGTGTGTGATAGAAGCTGGTGTATGAGGTCTGATTTGAGAGACTTGCTGCCACATTTTTAAGGCCAGCCCTGCAGTACACAGGTATTGTATGAGTATGGAAGTCCTGTGGGGAGAAAAGCACACAGAAGGTACTTGAAATCCATGAACTAAAGCAATTCATTCTGCCATCATTATAGCAAAGAAACTAGGTGCTTGAATCCATCAACTCTAGGTTCCTCTTAACGTGTATGTCACTACACTGTCTTCTGACTGAGGAGGACAGGGCTGTAGGCTCTGCTAGGTCTAGCCAGGGTTCAGGGCTGTCTCTGCCATCCTCCCAGCAGCACCAGGAGCAGGAAGTGTGCCCACACGGCCCTGCCACAGGCTCACAGTCTGGCAGCTGAGCAAGAGCCCATCAGCACTGTTTTGTATCCACTGGTCTGTGTGTCTGTGTGCACAGGACCTTTTCTGTCATCTCTTTCTACAGCATAATTTGGCTTCGAAAATTCCAGCAGAATTTGGGAACTTAGCAGTGACCCATTCCCTTGATTTACGATACGGCAAAATCTTAAATCCTCTTTAATTTTACTGCCACTAATGCAGCCTTCACATTGTGTTTAACAAATAAACTGATGTGTGTACATAAAGAATAAAGTTATTTTCTGCTAAATAAGTAGATTTGGGGTTCCAAGTTAATGGGTAATTGTAAACAGCATCTGCCTAGGTATCATCCTTTACAGCATGAATAGAACCATCAGCATATTGAAACTGGAGGGAGAAATAGTATTTGCTTCAACTGTCTTGTTGTTCTCTTCAGAAAAAAAAATCCTTTTGAAGTATGCAGCTACAAAGCAGCTATTTAACAACAACAACAAAAAAGGTGTCATTTTCTACAGCTTTAAGAAAAAGGGGAGAAATGTAAGAGCTACAATAATAGGAAGTGACATATTATCAATATCAGGAAGAATCAATCCCTCAAAGAAGGAGGACACATGTGTATAAAAGGTCTTCATTCCACAGAAAAAGGAAAGATGCCTTTGGAAATAACAAAACTGTTATTTTTTCTTTAAAAAAATCTTTTCTGTGTTCTGTGTTTAATCTGTTTCGAAGGGATACTTTCATTGTTTACAATATCCCAATCTTCATCAAAATGCCATCATTTACATTTGCAGAACTTACATTCACTCACAGCTAAAGTCAGTTCTATTGGTACAAAATCAAATCATTCCCCTCTACACTTGAATTTGCCCTTATAGCCACCTTCTGACAGGTTCTCGTTCCCTTCGGATAAAGGTAAAATGTACATGTTCTACGTTACTGTAGGTAAAACTAAATGCTACATTTTTTTTCTTTTTCCATATCTCTTTCTATTTGTCAACAACTGTATGCAGGTACAACAATTGCACAAGATTTCTCCTTACTAAGCAGCAAAAACTCCAGCACTGTTCTGTAGATAATCAATTCTGAAGTTATATAAAACTAAGTTCAGCCTCAGTAATAGTGGATTTGCACAGCTGTAAATCAGAGAACAAACAGTTCTAGGATTTTCACAATTCTGAGGTTTTGCCAGTTTCAAGCTATTGATTTTGTCCTTGGTACTATAATACTTTGAAAATATGTCAGCAATCATGTAATACAGAAATGGAAAAGACTGTTTTCCAACAGCAGCCCTTTTTTTGAATGGAACTTCTTCGGAACGGGGCTTTCTTATTAGATACCCATATCACTTGTATTAATATATTGTTGTTTTATACGTCCATAATATTCCTGTGATAAACAGATGCATCTTCCATGAAGTCACCATTCACACAGTTTCTGTAAATTTAGCAGGTCTGTATCAGTGGCTGAAACTGTTTTAAAATTCAGTTTGACCTCTGAGGGATTATAAACTCACATATTCAGACATTTATCTCATGTTGTCGCTGAAATGTATGTCACTTTTAGGTATCTCGTCCGTATGAAAAAGTATATTGTGGAATACATTTAATACTGTTTACACCCCTGATATTCAGAGTGACTGTATTATTTATCTTAGTATGCATAAACATCTTCTCATTTACCTTAATAACTAAAAAAACTTACCCTAGAAAATAAGATATTACTGCATGAGTTGCGCATGACATATCAGATCAGGATATGTAAATTTACTGCATATGTTAATAAATCATATCTTGGCTGATGGAAAATTTGGAGTATTACAATGTAGATGAGGCTTGCCCACAACACTTACAGAAAAGGATAAAGAAACTCATCTTCAAGATGCTATTTGCCCTCACTATAATTGTTAAAGTAATAGCATTATAGTCTGAAACATTCTCCCTTTGAAAGGAAAAACTGCAATTAACTTACATGAAGTGAAATCTCATTAAATTAATTAAATGAAAAGAAAAATTAATTTGAAGGGAAAAACAAATGAGGAATAAACTTTATTAAATACAGTAGAACCATTAATATTCATTTCACTGAAATGAATATAATTAGAAATAGTTAGCAAGCAAGAAGGCAGAAATCTGCTCTCTCTGCACAATGAAAGAACTGTTCCATGATACTCTCTGTAAAATATGGCTTCACACATTTCATTGCAAATAGCCTTTTGATACAGAGTGTATTATAGGTTTTAGTTTCAAAACAGACTGCTAGTAGTTCTTCAGGTAAGAGATTTAAATTCCAGTATGGGTTCTATCTCAAGAAAATGGTTCCATGCAAGATTAAAATAAAATATGAACAGCTATTATTAAAGGACCTCCATAAAGTGCTCTGCTTTATAGACTGCTCTGTGCTAGCCAGTCCCCTGGTGTAAATGTTTTCTAATTTAAGTAAGGCAGGAGCAAGCAGAAACTGAGTTCTGTCCTCAGTCTTCACTCCTAACCAAACACCTCCGAAATGAATCTGTATGAAATGATTCAGACACCTCTGCTACCATAATTACAGGGATCAGAAACTTAGCCATCAAGGCAAACCAAAGTACAATACAACCCACAGGTCTACGGTTCCACCTAATGACAACATCACATGACTGATTTTGACTGAAAGAGCGTACTGTAGTGAGGGTACTTCACCTCCCAGGCTGTGCTTGCACATGTAACATATGGACAGTTTGAACATACCCAGTCTTGCAAGGAGTGGGATGTCGGGGCTTCATGGTGCCACTGCTCCCCACTACGGCCCCCTTCCCTTCCATGGAAGCAGGGCTATACCAAGTTGCCCTTCAGCATGAAGCACATGTTTCATGCACCAGTGTCTATGGGACTGAGTGAAGTCTTCCACTTACACTGTTGTGTGGATAAACTAGAGCTTGACTATACTCATTGTGATTCATTTTTGGTATGCACTAGTTTGTATCTGCTTTCATTTCTGGTCTATAAATGTTGTCTTCAATAGACAGTACTCTAGAAAATACATTAATAAAATAGAAGTAAGAAACATTTCCTTACATCTTTCCTTATATAACATACAAACCACCATTTGTCTACATCTCCATCTGAGAAGATTTTATGGCTGTCAAAGCTGGTTCAGCAAAAATTATTTTCTGACTAAGATGAAGGGAGCCCCTTCTGCTCTCCCCCACTCTCTTCTGCTCACACTTTCCACAGAAGTTTGGCAGGTTAGCAGATCAAGCTATAAGTGAAAATAATGTAAATACAGCCTCTAGTAAATGTTGTCAGTGTTTAACAGACCCAACAAGTTTTCAAAGCCTTGCACTGGCCCCACTGTAAGTGACTGTACTGATTTCTGTCACATTTGGAGACAACCATGGAAACACAACCAGTTATATCCAGTTTGGACAGTTACAACATGGTGTAAATTCTCTTTCAAAATATACTCACAAAATATTTTGTTTAATTATAGTAAATTAAACGATCTTGTGAATCTAGGTTTTCCCAATACACATAAAGAGGGAATAGTACGGTGGTATTTAAAACCCTACTATGGCTAAGAGACAAATAAATTATGAGGTTTAACAGAATTCTCCCCTTTTTCATTTTCCTGAATAAAGGACTTACTAACTAAATGATGCCATTAGATGCTCTTTGTCTAGCATGACTTGCATAGTATCTTTCACATTACATTATCACAATTGACAAGAAAAGCAAGAAGAGACAAGAATATTGTGTGATATTGCCAAACTACCACAGCTATTGAAACCTTGACTTGTTAACTTCCTGAAAGGATTTGAGACATGTCAAAATTATCAAAATCTTGACAAGTTTTCTCTCATTCACGTCTCTCATTCCTCTCTCAAAAAGAACACCTTTTTCTTTTTAAAAGTAAAGTAAGTCAAATGAATTTTTTGAAATGCAAAGCATATTAAAGCAAGTTTAGATATTTGAAGAGTCATGGACTTTCAAACCACTGCAGATATTCATGGTGAAAAAATACTTACTGATAAACCACCTAAAATCCTTCACAGTATAAAGCTTCAAAGCAGTGTAAATTCTTCAGGCAAAATACGTATATATCAAATTTTTGTGTGACCTAGGGCCAAATCTTCAGCCAGTCCAACTCACAGTTGATCCATTATCTTCAATGAAATGCTGCAGATCCACTCTTGGAGTACTGACCCATAATCTTTCAATACACAGCTGATTAATGCTGATTCTGCTTTCTATAACTATTTTCTTGTATTATTCCATCTACTTTTCTGGAACTCACTTGCTCAAATGCGAGAGATGTGCAAAGGTGGGCCTTATTGCAGCCTAATAAGCACTTAAGCCTCCTTAGAGTAGATACCATGTAGCAGCTGTAAGAGACACTAGAGAGTGAACCCTTGAAAGCACAGGGATCAAAATCTCTAACTAAAAAGAAGGGCAGCTGCACAGAGGAATACCTAAATCCCAGCACAATAGCTGGTAAAGGACAAATCTACCAACACCACACACTTCTTCCAGCAGACCTGAATCTGCTTGTAAACTCACAACTGCTGTCACATTCTCAACCATACCTGGGTGTGGCAGCTGTCAGAGAAAGCCTAGTGCGTGCATCTGCACTGGCGTTCCTTGTTGCACCGCGGTACAACCCATATACAGCTCAGACCTCACATATAAAAGAAAACTAAGAACTCCATGTGGCCCTGACTAGCCTATCTTTCTCATCCAAGGTGTCCGTCCTTCTCCTGCATGACTTAAGAGCCCTAAGAACTTGGTCAAAATTCCCCATATTATTCTTATAAATATCCTTGATCATTGATCCTGATCATTGAAAATGATGTATCTGATGGATTCAAAAATCTAGACTTAATATGTGCCCATGAAAACCCGTAGCAAACTTGTATTTCAAATGCACTAGATATTCTCAGAGGCAAAGTTGCTTTCTTGGCAACATCCACAGCATATGTAAGGCCAGTTACAAGTATTCTCGGCTTTATCCGATCAATGCCTGGATCAGATGTTCCATGGAAATTGAAGCATTCAGGAGTCATTTAAATAAAATAAGAAAGTGGAAAAGAATCTTCTAAAGAAAATATTTTAACCTTATTGCAATTATATCTAGAGAACTTTGATCCAAGTATTTCAAGAGACTAGACATCAATCAAGAGAACAAAAAAAAAAAGAGAAAAAACCTCTTTAGGCCAGAATGCATTTTGTGTTCACTAAAAATATGTGAGAACCAGAATTAAATAAAAATGCTTTTGAAACCTAAACCCTAACAACCTAAACACACACACACACACACAAAATCTTAAAACATTAGAGTGGAAAATAGTTGTAAGAAAATATCTTTAACCTGCAAGTTCTAAATTAGTATTTTAGGTAAACAAAATACAGATGTAGGATGTTCTAAGTTCTTCTACTCTCGTTATGACATCGATAACATACGTAATCAGATGATATGGGAAAGAAAGGCTTATTTTCTTCTCTTTTTGGCATTGTTGATACAGTAAAATTCATAAGAGATAATAATCTTCCTAAACACTTCATACATCAACCCCAAAATAGACTGCATTGGAGAAAACAAATTTGTGGAAAAAATATGTGTGCTAAACGTCTGTTACGCTAAGGAATCAACGTTCAGAGGTTTTTGTGTCTTGGAAAATGCCTAAATTTGGAAAGTGTATGCAAAGTGCTCTGAAAAATCTCATGATGCACTGCTGGAGATAGCACACAAACTCCTAATTGTAGGAGGTAGTGAAATGGTACTTTTTTTCCCTTTTAATTCACATCACCAATATAATCTCTTCCCTCTGTCTTTTTGAGTTGTTCATCAACAACAGTTTCTCACAGAAGTTGTCACTGTAAGTGGCACAAACAGGGCAGGAAAAGCAGGAGCATTCTCATAAGAATGTCACGATGCCAAGACACAACAATTGCTGCTCATTAAATTACACACATTTACAATATACCAAATGTTTAACTAAACTGAAGTCCTAAGTACAAAGGAACATGTAAATCACAGAGGCCTGATCCAGGAACTTTGTCTCAACTAGATAACACTGACTACTCAGTAATACTAAAATGTTTTAATATATTAGCCATTATCTGTCAGTGCAGTGTGGCACATAAAGTACCCGTAAACAGTGCTCCCTGATCTCAGGGAGGTGACAGTGCTCTCATTCTTCATCATGTGGGAATCTTTTGTCCATTAGTTCTTCTAATACAACTTTTGGCAACCTGGTTATGTCTGAATATTTGTGGACCAAAGTCTTATACACCAAACTCTGATTGGTGCAGACAAAGGCATACATGCCAATGTGTGCTAATCCATTTTGTACAAGAATAAGTTTTTATTTATTTTTGTACAGATATAAAGCACTTCATATTTTGTGCGTATTTCCCAAAAAATGAGAACAATGTGGGTTTTTTCCTACCATCCCACTAATTTTTAACATAAAAGGTGTTTAATTTCTCTGTTCACACATACAACTTGTTGCGGAAAACAGCAACCTAACCTGAATTTTAGAAAGGAAATAGAGCGTGCGAACACTGACTATTCCTTTACTGTTCTGAGGACCTCCCAAGTGCTTATCAGAAATAGAAAACATTTTCATGTTTCATTACTGCTTTTTTTCTGCCTGTAGAGAAAGGACCCTGAACACAGACACCTTTACCTCTACCTCCTAGCTTTGTCTTGCTCAAAACAATTGGGATGAAGGAGCTGCAATGGATATGGCCGCGCTGGGGGCCTCTGGGTGACTTGCAAAGTGTAAGGCAGTACAAAAATGGAAAACAAACTCACGATTAAAGAAAAATGTAAGAAAACAGGACCCAGACGTATGGCAACATGAGTAACTCTTAAGAGGCAAAGTAAATTCCAATTACCAAGGGACAGACAGCAGCAAGGCTAAGCCCTACCACACACCACAGAGAAAGGTCATAAGAAAGTACACAAGTTAGCTAACAGAGAAGTAGAGGAAACAAGGGATCACACAGGAAAATCCGATATAATCTATGCCTTATTTCATTTCATTTTTTCCAAAAACCTAAGTGGTGATCATAAATACAACCTAATTTATTAAGACATTGGAGTAAAACAAGGAAAGAACCAGTTAATATTTATAAAATGTAGGAACATTCACCTCATTAGCATGGCACGGATTTCAGTATAGAGTATGTAAAGGACTATCAAAACAATCTCTGCACCATCCAAGACAATACATATGGAATGTGGGATGGCTCAGAAGGCCACAGAATGTCAGATACAATGTTTATCCTGAGGAGAAAAATAGCACACCCCTGGAAATTAGTGATCAGTTATTCCAGCTGCAATATCTGAAAGGTGCTAATAAATGTCATAATAATTTCTGAGGCAAAGAGAAGTAGAGTGGGAATAAAAAATGCAGCTGACATGAACTTGACAAGGACAAACTATATCAAATAATTTTAATTGTCTCTGTGGCCACTGGTCTACTAAAAAGGGAAAAGTTAGATGTTTTATATGTTGGTATGCTAATACGCAAGCACAGTGTAATACATCAAATAAGGATACCAGTAAGAGGCTAGAAGAACTCATTATAAAATGGATTCCCACCTGAATGCAAAGCAGCCCTTAAAGAACAGTTATCAACGACTTTCTGGCAAGCTGGACATTTCAGATAGTCTCAAAACAAATTTGGTTGAACATGTAGACTTCTTACAAGAGCAAACACAAAAATTGTGCAGATTATGCACACCAGTATGAGAGAGGTTGAAAGTACTTCAGAAGACAGGATCAGAGTTCAAAATTTTATTACTAAATAGTTCTAAATTAGCAAGATGTAATTCATTAGGGAAAAATATTAAGTACTTTCAGAATGAAGACTTAGAACACAGTCATTAAGAATCATTATGAAAGGTTCATTATATATTTTGGCCTGACTGTGGAGATCTTCAAACCTGATTACAATTTATGATCTTGGTACTTTCACTGTTTGTCTATTACTAACACTCTTCTGCTGGTAAAGTATTTTGAAAACCAGGAACATTTTATGAACTATACTTGTGTCTAATTCTTGTTCTCTCAAAAGTCTTTAGACGGGCAGAAGCCTAGAGCTCCGCCTCCCACAAGGGTTGTGGCAACAAGCTTCAAAAAGTCACTAACTCTATATGAAACTAAAATTCAGAGTCTAAAAATGGAGGAAAAGAGAAACAGTGGGTCATGTTATAAGTAATTTTTAAGGAAACATTTTCCACTAATTGATTTGTAGATGCTACAATAGACAGGAATACAAAGTGATTTTTTGAAACAGTTAAAGAAACCCGTTAGGGTTTGTTCTAAGTTCAGCAAACACTACAAGTCTTCAAAGCAGCAGGTTAACTCCAGTTAACATCTGAGATCATCCACTAAGCTTACATACCCAGGAGAAAACAATGAATAACACAAGTTAGTGAATGATTGCTTCTACAAATTAAGGTCATCCAGAATCTGAACATTTACATATACGAGCTCATTTTCTATTGTCAGGCTCCATGCTATCTCCCATAACATAAATGTCCCCAGAAAAAAGAGCCGATCTTACTCGGATTTCTAAGGATTTCCTTGAACTAAATAAAACTTTGCCTGCACTGGAGTAGATGTGTATCACCGTTGTAGAAACACAGTGCAAAATGTCAGTGCTGTGCTTCACTTCAGAAAATTTTAATGACATAGTAGCATGGCAAAAAATTATTTGATGCTCCTAATTGAGTCACCAGAATAATTCTGTCACCAGAATTCCTGTTATTAATGTTTCTGTAGTCCTTTTGCAGCAGAAGTCCTTTTGCTAATTTAACTTGGTCAGTTTTGAAAAGCTAGTACCAGTTTTCTTATCAAATGATCACTTTGTCAATAAAGAACTGCAATTTTGCTAAGACAGTTTTCCAATCTAATATGGTTATAGGGGTAAACTATGCATGACATTAAGTGCAAAGTTCTGCTACATCATTTGTAATAATCTCCCAGGACTGATCATCAATTATAGTGGAAGGTGCTCACTGCAGACATTAAATAGTGTTGAAATGCAGGGCGCATACCATTCTCTCAGATTCAGGTGAAGGTCAACATGGAACTGTTTATGTAGCCAAGAAAGCCACTGCTCAAGGCAGACAGGAAATAAACACTGAGAGCTGGGCTAACTCTCCACATTGTGGAAGTAGGAAGCAAACAGGAAAGCAGAAATATTAGTGACAAAATCATATGTTAATGAAAATTGTCTGACACTGCTTTCAGCTTTCTGCTGAACGCTGCTTCATTCCAAAAGCTGCCAGTGCAGGGAATTTTGCTGAGTCTGAGAGGGAGAGAAAGTGCAAAGACTGGAACTGCCACCATCCAATGTCTGCAGACAACTACAACGTTCTGTAGAAGGCCTCAAGGGTGACACTGCCTTTTTCTAAACAACTTCTGATTTTTCCCATTTTTTTTCCCAGTAAGTGTTTTTTCTTTCTCATCCCTTTTTTTCTATAGTTTAAAGCTGCTTTCAAAACCACATCTTCATGTTTTTGGGTGACCTCTGCTGCCGTCTCTTTATCTACTGCACAGATTCACTTTGATGAGCGAGCTCCAAGATGCTCAAAAAACCAAACTGATGAATTCTTAAAAGCACACCCAGACTACCAGTCCTCAGAAATGCCTTTTTAGCCCCATAACAGGATTTCTGTAGGTGTTGGTTTCCTAACACTAATGTTCTATGGGCAAAGAAGCCACATCTGCCTCTGAGCATGCCAGCGTTTAAATCCAAGGTTTTCAGTGACATCAGCCAGACATTTGAAGAGGTGTAAAATACAAACCGAGTTGCTCTATGGCTTAATGATTAATGTTATTACACCTAGAAATCAACATTAAAAGTAAGCACTATTAAATTTTCAGAACATGTTAGAAAGTCTCCAGATCTTTCTTCAGTAAAGTACCTTAATTCTTTTCAAGAGTAAATGCCAAGCACTGATTTCCAATTTTAACAGCAGATGACCTGAATTCATTGTACAGTCAAAACCACAAAACGTGTATTTTTTTTTTTATTCTAGTCTACTTCTACACGCACTGTTGTCAAGTAAGAACTGCACAGTACTGAAATAATTTGCAAAGTTTGCTAATGAATAAATTACTTCTGGATTTGAAAATATATACCATAAAGTCAGAGCAATCTAGTCAGACCCAAAATGGTGGAGCAAATGAATATAAATAACCTTAACAGATAGATCAAGGTATGGCAGACTGGCATTTTCATGTAAAAAATTAATATTATTAAATACAAGCACATACAGAAAGCATTATTACTGGAAATTAAACTGAAGTCTGATAAGATTAGCTAAAATATGTGAGCTGGAGACAGAGGAATAGCTATGAATTTGTTCCTAATTTCCAGCTCAATGCACTATATTTTACATAGGATGCCAAATAGGATATAGACTGATTTCTAAAACCTTGGTTAAGTTACATATTAAAATTGAACACACAGCCTCAGAACTTCAACATGGGAAATATTGAGTTTTATATGTTTGAACACAATGACAGCTGGATTTGCCCCAGATGGTGTAAATTAGAGAAGAGTGAACTGAGAAAGGAAATCAAGAAATCAGAAATTAACTGGGAGATGAATTCACTTCAGCAACATCCTTACATCATTCAGACATGCACCAAATAGCACCAAAGGGTTTGAAATACCGAAAAGCAAACCTTAACTGGTTACTATACATCATCTGAGTACACATGCAGTGCAGTTGTATTTGTCATTTCAGTTATTTCTGTTTAACTTTACCAGTCACTTTCACTTATTCTCCTCCTCATTCTTTGTCTTCTCTTATATTTTGATTGATATAAAACTCTGGACTAAAGAGCACTAAATTATTCTCTTGTATATGATGTAAAATGAAAGCAGAAAGCTGAAAAATAAATTTGTGTATGCATCATAAGACATGGGACAGAGAGGATGAATGAAAATCCATTCTGAAACCGGAGACATTCTTGAGGTGAACACATTTTTATGTTCGTATTTAGATTTTTAGCAACATAATTCTTCTATCATAGGAAAATTCTCATTTATTCAGGTTGGTAGTTACCACATTGATTCCTGAAGAGCTCCAGTAGTTCAGCCTTGGGTTTTCCTTTTGACACAGTGCTTGGTCAAGTGACCTCAGTATATCCATCTCACAAATACTGCTGCTGATCCCCAAGGTCTCCGGTTAATCTAGTGCACGAGTCCAGCTTAATCTGATCTATCTTATTGTTTACATAATTACTTTTATGAGGAGACCAGTCTATGAGATCAGTCTAGAATTATCTGTCAGGATAGACCCTCAAAACACAGTACAGTAAAACACTGGGTGAATTAAAGGGCACACTGAGTACAGCTAACAAGGAGAACTGTTAATGAATGATTTGCTGTTAACATTTCTTTAAGGTCCCAGTATCTTTGCCTTGCTATTTCAGTGCTATGCTGGTTCCTGCCTGTCACATATTAGCATTCCCAAGAACAGTGAGGGAGCTTTTAATTTAGTTCTACGTTCCTTGGAAGCATACTTCAGCATTAAAGTTAGACTGCACTGCCCTTCCCCAACAGCTAGAAGCATATCCCATTCCTGCATAAGAAGGGGATACACACTGTTACTTCATAACTTGAAATTATCAGCAAACTCCTTAATTTTCTAAAAAAATATTTGAGACAGGTAAGTTTCAGAGGTAAGGCACAAAACTGCCACAAATGCATAAATCAACAGTAGGAGGAAAAGGGTTGGGTTCTTTGTTTTGCAAAGATCAACTTCCCACAGGGTTTAGACGTCTCAAGGTAGGAGCTGTCACATCTCTCTGTAAATCACACAGACATTCCTCGCTCTGAGTAATGCAGAATCCTTATCAAGCAGTTCCCTTTCATCTGTTAATGACCATTAACAGCACAGGACACTGTGCAGAAGGCAACTAATGAGAGTCTTGAAAAAGACTGTAGTGCTAAATGCCACATGATGCAGGAGGTTTGCTAGGGCAGAGATTGTCACCTTCCTCTAGTACTTGCAACTAAGTACAACCACAGCACTTGGCTTTGCAAGAAATCCTTTCTGCTCCCAAAGAGCAAGATTCTAGATGTAAATTGTCACCCTCTAGCATTTAGTGCTGCAATTACATTTAACTCTATAAACCTTATAATATAAGACAATAGGCACTCCTAAGAAATTTCAAAGTATGGGTGACGCTGTGGCTATTTCCATTCATAACATGGAGAAAATCAACCAAGCTGCCAAGTGCAATAGGTTTCTTGAGAACAGATTGCAAAAAAATGAGCAGTTGATAAGGGTAAATGTAAAAGATTTATGTCTGTTTTTCCTCATACTGAAATCTGCAATATATCACCAGACCGTAGAACAACAGACTACGAGAAAAACAACTAAAATATGCCCACTGGCCAAATGGGAAGAGTTATTTCACTTGGCTGCAGTGATGTCTAACAGACATTCCAAGTGTTCTTAGCTAGAATTACTGGAGAAAAAGACTATCAGCAGTGGAGGTGCTGGCTAGAAAAGGTTTTATCTCTGCCAGAGATCCTTGGAGGGATTTTGTGAAAAACAGTAATTCATCTACATTTGAAAGAAAAGGAGGAATATCCACTAAATTATTCTTATTTGTGAATATTCAACCATGCACTACACATACTGCAGAGGGCATGAAAGGCAGCCATCAAACCAGGCAGAAGGAAGCTTTTCTTCATGGCTTCAATGAGAGGGTAAGAAGTAACCATGAAATTACAGCAAGCTTGCTGCTGCTGTACCTAAGCTACAACTCCTATGAGCCATAAGGAGCCAAGCAGCTCATCTGAGGAACACCCATTTCCCTTTTATGTTCCGCATCATCCTACGTCTTTCTCTCTCCAACCCCCATCATTTTGTTAGGCACTTTAGCAGTGGACTGTCCCAGAGCTACTAAGGTTTTTACACAGTATAAAGCAGCCACATGCGCAATAAACCAAACTCTTCACTTTTATTATTTTTAGAAAAATATGGCTCTTCGAACCTTGTTGGAAGGCAATGTTGTTTTCACTGATCACACGAGCAGTTCAAAGTGTCTACTCTTAAAACATCCCAGGTGCACACTGTCTTCCATTTTAATGACTGATGCACATAAATAAATTCTGCCTTGGTGCCTGCAAAGGTTCTATATGGATGACTAAAAGAGTGCGAGTTTACCTTAATTGAGCGAGCTCTGGATTAACAAAGATTACAGATAAAAATCTGGGGACTTGCTCCAGGTTCACTCTAAATTAGCAGGATGCAATGCTTTGACAGGTTATAAGAGTATTTTTGAATTCAGCAGCTTTTCCATCCTATGCAAAGAGCTTTCTCCACCTTTAATAGGCAACATTTCATTTGGTTAAAGCTTTGTAAACCAGAGCTGTAAAGAGTTGACATTAGAAGACAACTGTGTACTGACTGTGTGCAGCCTATGTTTGCTGGTGGTGTTCTAAACGGTGTCACAGGTCATTGGATTTTATCTGTTCTTCATTAATTCTATCTCCTGTTTTCTCCAAAACAATTGAGGCAGAATAGTGGTTACTGAGTATTTGACAAGAGCTGTGTAAACACATAATGGTTTTCTCAGGGATCTGGAATGTATACAGCATAAACTCAGAGACATTGCAATGGGTACTGAAACTACAGTACCATTTACCTGCCATCCCTTTTTTTTTTAAGTAAAACACAGTACCCCTAGAATTGAGTTACCTACTAACTAATTTTGAATATTTACTCTTTCACTTTCAACTGGATCAATTAACATTTTATAACTACTCATGAATTATTTAAGGATTGAAAAGTCTCTCATGAATGCTTAGCTAAATTAAACCCAAAATACTTCAAATACCAAGTAAATTTGGAATTGTTCTAGAGCCTCAAAGATATTTGCAAACAATTATTTAGGCTTTTTATTAAAAAACAAACAAATAACAAACATAGAATAACTATTTAGTTGATGTCTTCATAGGCTTTCTGGGCTGAATGACCAGAAAATACTCTGTAAATGTGACTATTTGGTTCACAGAGCTGATACCATGGAAGCACAGGCTGTCTCCTGGTAGCATGCTGGTATCATCATTGCTCTGCTGTTATTCCCTCTGAATAGTCCCTAACTTGCTAAGAATTTTTCTCTTGCTTGTTCTTGCTCTAATAATTTGTCTTTTTCTTGTTCCCTAGGACATCATGATTAATTCACTACTTCAGTATTTTTAATGTTCTTAAAAGCCACTTCTTAAACTTGGTATTACTAGTGCAAGAAAATTTTAAATATTGTTTTAGTAGCATAAATTGGAGACAGTAATCAGGACAATGAGAAAACACAGAAGAAAGTAAAAGAGCAAACAGCAAATGCTTGCTCTAAAATATCTGTAATTGTTGTTTTATCAAGATCTGCATTCTAGATAAAAGGACACAACACATGATAGAGCTGGTTCTTAGGACAGAAAATGAACTTGATGCACATAGAAAGCAGTTACTCTGGAGAAGCATGGCAGTATTTTCACATAAAACATTTAGGATTTTGCTGAGAAAAAAACCTGTGTTTGGGTTCTCTTACTGTCAATCTGTCTTTGATTTCAGACATCTTTTCTAAAAGTCTGCAAATTACAGTGAAATTCTGTATTTTTGTCTCTTTAATGCAATTCCTTTCTCCTACAAAGCACTTTCAGAAGTATTCATCTCTAAAAAAATCACTGCATTGGAATACTTTAAAAACCTTGATCTCCTACAATTCCTGCTCACAGACTTCTCCAGAGACTGACTGCACCCACACAGTAGATACAGCTCCAGAGAATTTCATATAAAAATATAAAATGTTTTAAAGATTTGGTGCCTTTTCCAACTCCATATTCTAACACAATTTTGTGGGTTTCTTCCCCTTTGGCTGGTATTCATAGTATTGTGCGGATATATTCCCTGTTGATTATGATAGACCAGACATTACAAATTTTCCTCCCTCTGAAAGCATTTCCTACCTACTTTTCTAAGCCAAGAAGGCTTATGTCATCATACTGCATTTGTGTGTATCTCTTAGATGCCTCCTTATGATCCTGTTAGCTGTTTTCTAATAACAATGTAAGTCTAAAAGCTAGTAACTTCCTCATGATTTATTAAAATAAGTAGCCAGGTAGAGAAGAGAAAATGCTAGAATTCTCCTTTCGAAGGCTGAAACTCAAGAAAACTCCTTCCTAAGCACAAAAGAATCTACACAGACATCAGACAACAGGAGAGCCTGATGCAGGGAAAAGTTTAAACAGAAGTTTTAATTTTATTAGACATCAGAGAACGTGTTATACAAAGGTAAGATCACTGAGGCATTGGGAAACAAGTTTCATTCCACAGAACAACTTGGTTTTGAAAAAGAATGTGAAAAACATAAGATTTTCTTTAAATGAGATTGAAACACAGTGTGTGTGTTTCCCCAAGGAACTGTCATTCAATCAACCTGTGTTTCACAATACGCAGAAGTCAATCAGAGCTTGCATCGTTTCAGTGAGTCAAGCTTCAGCAAGAACTCAGCTTAGCACGGCAACAGCCAGAGAGAATGAGAAAATGAAGATGCCACCAGGAACTAATACAAATACAATTCTAATACCATACAGACATTAAAACCCCTAATCTTCGTTCACAAAGCCTAGCCATGATGATGATGACAGACAATAAAAGCAGTGGTAGGTCAACTGTCCCTGAAATTAAGAAGAAATAAAAGAATGCCAAATATCTCCAGGACCAGCTGGAGATGCCTTTGTGTTTACAATGTTTCTATCCTATGTTTTCAGTGAATAATTTCTAACCATTTTCACATCCTTTGGTGACTGGGATAGGCTGCAAGTTTTCTGCTGCGATAGATTCCATTTTTAAGCTATGGGCAAAAAATCTCAACAACCTTTTGATAACTTCTTCCATTTTAGGGCAGCAGACAGACTGGAATGACAATCCTACAAAAGGGAACGGCATTAGCCCTGCTTTCTCTTTCCTAAAAACATCAGTGCTGAACACCATGACACTTTTAGCATCTCAGTCACATTTTTTTAACTGCCTTCCAAAACTCATCTTGAGAAAGAAACGGTTTGGAAAAGAATGCCAAAGCCTGAGAGGCCAGAGAGGAGCACATGGAGCATCTTCGATTATTTGCATTAGAAATTAAATCACTTAAAGGATTTGATACAGCAATTATTTTAATTGTTTGTTGTGCAAGAATAAGTAAAACAGAAAATTATAGGAATAACTCAAGCACCTGACTGTGCAGTATTCTGTAATGAGACATACAGTAGCTAACTTTTGGAAATTTATCATTTCAAATTAAAATCATCCCTATCATTTTCTTATTGGTACATTCTCATACTGATAGCGATAATACCAGTATGCCACTGGCCTTCCTATGTCAAAGAGTGCTATTTCAATGTGCATTTTTGATCTTTGTGGTCTCTTTCATCTATTTGAAAATTGATTCAAGTCCAGTTAATTTGAAGTCAACAGAATCTATACAGATTCTGTTTCCTAGTGACCACAACTTTTCCTTCAGAATATGTGCTAAGCATTGGACTACTGCAGGAAGAAGTTACCCATGTGTATTCTCTTATTAGCAGGGTTTCTTTTACTATGTGAGTTAGAAGAGGTGTGGAACTGAGATGAAGAGACTGATTATTTTTCACTTACTTTAATCTCTCATTTTCTATAGGAAGTTTTTGAACACGAAGCTCTTAAGGTGAGCTATAGAAAGCAGAATCATGGGAAGAAAGGAAGGAAAGAAGAAACTGAAAGCTCCATTCTCTTGTTTCTAAGATTGAGGGCAACTTCTGCACTCATGTGAGCACTTGGCTAAGCTTCATGGTTACAAAATATGTTATTTACGTATAGGCAGAAAAATTTCAAGTATCTAGACTGCAAAATTCCTCTTATGCAGTATGGCAGTCAACAGTATATTCCAGCATATTTTATCCAAAAATTCAAACATATTTACAACTGACTCTTTTTCTTAATTTCTGTCTTGTGAATAATTTCCTTGACTTTAAAAAAGTTACTTGAGAAAGAAGCATGCAATATGGGATTATCCATTTAACAGATTTTACTAGTGTTGACATTACACTTTTAAATCAACAGGTTTTACTGTTCTATTTATGTTTTAAAGAGAGATGTAAGCAATAATACTGTAAAAATATTTAAATACACATCATAAAAAAATTAGCAACATTTTCTTCTCTGTGATCTCTTTTAAGAACAAACTTGAAATATTTCGTCAGAAGTCTGTGGTACAGGAAAAATACCTCTTATAAGAATGTTGGTTTTTCAGATGGATTGAGGTAACACAACAAATTCCAGTAAATCTAAGATTTTAGATTTAGATCTGAGATTTAGATTAGAATTCTCTGAGTCAAATAACCTTAAGTTCCAACTGCATCTTATAATGTGCAAATGCACTAGCCATCAAAACCACTCTGCATATCTAGGAGATGCTGATATTGTCAAATTGGGCTGACAAGAAAACCAGAGTTCTGTGGAGCTTACCTTTGCTGTGCACTGACGAGCATCCTGCCCCTGCACTGCAAGGGGAGTGAGCACACTTGGTGGGACACAGGGTGAAAGAAACAGCTGAATACAAGTCAGAGGTTGAAACACA
The DNA here is from genome assembly GCA_013399855.1 of Oxyruncus cristatus. Taxonomy (NCBI): domain Eukaryota; kingdom Metazoa; phylum Chordata; class Aves; order Passeriformes; family Cotingidae; genus Oxyruncus; species Oxyruncus cristatus. Next base: position 140,865 of record VXAY01003693.1, on the reverse strand, counting down.
GATGCTCTGCTGCTGACACGTATCTGGAAGAGATGAGCCTTGAATCAAGGGAACTGGAAACATCTTGTCAGCTATAATGATAGGAGAATAACTCTACAGAGTAGAAAAAAAGAGAGAAAGGATCTACTTGAGAAAGAAGAAAAGGTATTTCACCATATGGAAGTATTGCAGCAAAAGGACAGAAGAGAAAGGTTTATACATCATGTTTCAAGAAGAATGTTATTTATCCAGACCCCAAGCTTGCCCGTAGGGAAGCTGGATCCTCTGCTGGATCCTTCTGGATACGCAGAAACCTCTGGTTTAGCACAAATGGCATTCTGCAATGTGCTCCCATTTTCAGATAATGATAAAAATGGGAATGACAGAAATACGAGGAAAGGTTTGTGTGCTAAGAAGCTTGAACTGACCTAATGAAAAGTTCACGAGACTGACATAGGCAATAAATCTGCTGTTAGAACAGCACAAATAATGCAACAGGCAGTTCAACGATCATACTAAACTATGAGGTTTCTTTGGAAAGTGTATAAAAAAGAAACAATTGGACTGACTTCTGTTACTGAAATAGAATATGGGAAAGGGAAATATTTTACAGATGACTGTAGAGTCAGCTTGTAGCACCTATAAAAAAAGGAGCTTTCAATTGCATCTAGGCAGAAGCTGAAGCCAAGTCTCTAAAATATTACTGGAAACACACTTGATGAGCAGTGAAATGTGGCAGTGATGCATTTGTCTAGATAGTTGTTTTCACTGAAGCACCATCACAGCAGGACAGAAGATGGTGCAATATTTTACTGCCAAATCTGACCACGGAATAACTTCAATACTCATGAACAAGCCTGGATTTTTGTCATCTGTTTTACTTCTGTCACTTGTACAGTCTTTTCTGCTTGCCTTTGCTGATATTTATAACCCTGTACACTGCTCCAAATCCCTGCTGCTTTTTGACTGCTCTGGCCAAATTTCTTCAAATTCTCTTTGCAGCAGGAGGATTCCTAGGTTTAATAGGCTTTTAATGACTATTAGTTGCTTTGCTCAGGGACTCCATGAGGGTCATATTCCACACTGGAGAAGTGCATGCTTTGAAAAACAGAGAACAAAATGTAAACAAGGAGAGAGTGAGAACGTAAAATTTGGAATTGATGCACAATTTTTTTTTCAATGGAAAAGCAAAAAAAAAAATGTGTGTTAGAGATACCATAAGAGTTTGCATGTTTGTTTTTAGGGTTTTTTTTTTAAATTATTCACCATCCTTGCTTTTATGCGGGCTACACTGCACCCTGTGTAAAAAAGCTTAGTAACTTTGCTTTAGCATTTTAGGATTATAGTATAATCTAGAAGATGCAGTAGGAAAATACTTTCATATGTTCCATCGCTTACCTAAGAAGGATCTTACCAGATATTGATTTGTGCTTCAGTTTTATGCTCACTAATCTGTCCTGCTACCTGTAATTGAAAACATCCTATGTCCCTGTTCCATATCGCTGCCCGATTATATTAGAATATGTGTGTGCATCATTTAAATTTGTAAATGCTTTACGTGCTTATGTCTGAAGACATTCTAGGATGTTGCTCACATATAAAATTTGAAAGCAATTCACAAGTGGTGATAATAGCATATACAGAGGTATATATTTCAATGGGAATGCAGGCAAGCAGAGACATACGTACATATATCACAGACAAAATCAAGAAATCAAACATTATCTTATCTTAAAAAACAACAGCTACAAATGCTGCTCTGCTACTAGGACCAAAAGGAAGGGCTGCCCTGACTCAGGCAAACTGTCTGGTGTGTAATGTACATAAAGCTTGAAAAGTATAATTATGGAACCACAGATGAAAAAATTAGGAAAAGGTATTGATTACAGTTGTCATGCCTTCTCTAAACCATTTGGATGTTCTCAGCAGCATTCCCAATGTGTATGCCAAGTTAAATGTATAGAAACACATTACAAAATGCACATGACAGTGTTTGAACAGACTTATTGACAATTAAGTTAGAGATGCACTTGTTTTTCATGGAACCTACAGCTTTAGCTCCAGAAAACAGTGAGTATCTTGCAAACCAGACTGAAGGACATTATGGGGTCACATTTTAATGTCTGAATCTACTTTTCAGGGAGAAAATACCCTTCTACACATTTTGCAGCACCCTAGTATTTTCCCCAGTGTCCTTTGCCTTCACGTGAGATGACGTGTTAACAGAATGAGATGAAGTGTGTTGCTGTAAGAGCTTCATGCATTCCCATGTTAGATCACCAGACTACACACACACAAATGGCAGAAGGAAACCAGTGCCTGTCAGTTTGCAGCTTAGAAAAATCTGACTGAGATTTTGTTTGCTATCACCAAAAGAATTTTTAACCTAAAGATGACAGCTATCCCTGGCATGAAGCAACTGTCCTCTCTCTTCAAACATGGGCACCTGAGGCTTAGCCAGGAAAGGCCAGAAGGAGTGACACGTTCAGTGCCAAGTGCCCTGAAAGAGACATGGTTTTACCCAACTTAACCCATTCTAAATACAGAATTTGAGGAGGGATCTTTTCACTTTCCAAGTTCTTGAAAGCAAAACTAAGCCACAGGGTTTTAAATCTATTTGACCTTTGCATCTGTGTAACAGATTTATTAAGTTTTCCATTATTGTTCACATGAGGGAAACATACACTAATCTTCCTATTGCCTCTTTTCCTCAAGGAAGAATCTCCACTTACTCATTAATTCGATACAGAAATGAATTTCCTGTCCCAAGAAATTATTCTTGCTAGCATACTATATATTTCTCTGCAATCACAGGGCTGTAAAACCAACCAACTAGAGAAAAATCATTTTGCATCATCAAATATTGATTAAGCTAATGAAAATTTTGACAAACAGTCATATGATGGCATGAGATTAACTGCCTTATGTGGTTTTGCTAGGTATTTTTCCTTTGTAATTAAAAGTGAGTTTATATGTCACAAAAAATTATAAGAAGAAATGAAGTGGAATTAAATTAATTTTACATTACACTCAAAAATGCATAAAAATTATAATCTGATAAAAATTATAATCTTTTTCTGGGACCACCTTTGGTACTTCAGAAGCAAACTGAAGTTGCAATTTTACAGGCAATTCTAACAGACCAATTACTAGTATTAAGATAAAAACTGAGTCTCTTCTGTGCTTCAGAAATTTTTTCTTATATTCTATGTATGTGCTCAGATTAAGAGGATTTTAGAAACATCCAAAACAGACACAAAACTGCACTGGCAGTGTTAGTAAGAAAAATACTGTGATAATTAGAATGATTCTTATACTAAATTTCTTTTTCCCTTTTTCTCAAAAGTTACCACCATCATCATCATCATGGCTAGGCTTCGTGAACGAAGATTAGGAAAGGACTCTACCCACGCTTGCTACAGGTGCCTTGATGTCTAGGAAGGCCAATGCAAGATAGACAAGTCTGGCTGCAAAGGGCACAGCGGAAAGTATCCTTGGGTGGTACTGGCAAGACTTGGTTCTTTCTGCGCAGTCTTTTCTCCTCAGAAATGATTCTGTGGGTGATCTCAAAAGAGGCAGCAGCATTATAGATGGTGCATCTCCATGCCTCCCGATTGGAGGCCAGAGTAGACCAATGATGGTGGTCGATACGGCTGAGGCTGAGATGTTGTTTCAGGGAGTCCTTGTATCTCTTCTTCGGGGCTCCTCTCCTGCGGCAGCCAGTGGCGAGTTTGCCATAAAGCACAATCTTGGGGAGGCGGTGGTCCTCCATCCTGGAGAGGTGCCCTGCCCAAAGCAGCTNTTCTGAGAGTCTCAAGTGGTGGCGGGAGATGACCCATGATTCGGGCCCATACAAAAGAGTAGACAAAACAACAGCTCTGTAAACACTAATCTTTGTACTTTTCTTCAGGTGTTTATTACACCAAACTCTTTTACAGAGTCTCCTGAAAGCTCCAAATCCCTTCGCTAACCTGTTGTCCATCTCTTTGTCAATTTTACCGCCCGAAGAGATGATGCTTCCCAAGTAAGTAAACTGCTGCACTGACTTGAGCTCTGATTCACCAATGATGATATGGGGATGATGGAAGACTTCCTGAGGTGCAGGTTGGTAGAGAACTTCCATCTTCTTCAGGCTGACCTCCAGCCCAAAAAGCTCAGCAGCCTCTGCAAAGCAGGATGTTAAACGGTGCAGAGCTGCTCCTGTGTGGGCAACAAGGGCGGCATCATCAGCAAAAAGCAGCTCACAGACAAGATGATTGAGAGTCTTGGTGTGGGCCTTCAGTCGCCTTAGGTTGAATAGGCTTCCATCAGTACGATATCGGATGTAGATACTGTTTTCTTCATCGAGGTCTGCCGTGGCCCTTTGGAGCATCATGCTGAAGAAGATCGTGAATAAAGTTGGTGCAAGAACGCAACCTTGTTTCACACTGCTGGTTATTAGAAAGGGCTCAGAAAGTGCATCACCATACTTGACTTGGCCTCGCTGATCCTCATGAACCAAAATGATCATTTTGAGGAACCTGGGGGGACATCCTAATTGTTCCAAAATCTGCCACAGACCTTTTCTGCTCACAGTATCAAAAGCTTTAGTGAAATCAACAAAAATTACACAGAGACCTTTATTCTGTTCCCTACACTTCTCTTGCAGCTGTTTAAGAACAAATAGCATGTGCTATTTGCACCAATAGGTGCTCCTATTGGCTCTGAAACCACATTGGCTTTCAGGTAGAAGATCTACAATAGCAGGTATTAGTCTGTTCAAAAGTGTTCTAGCAAGGATTTTACCAGCAATGGAGAGCAAAGTGATACCTCGGTACAAAAGTTACCACTCTTGCAAGAAATTACAAAGAGTTCTACACTGATCAAAAAGATCCATTTGCAGAGTAAAATTCCAGCAATAAAAATTATTAGGTCCCCCCCAGTTAGTAGACAACTATCTTCCCAGGTACATTTGCAAATTGAGGGGCTTAGCACTAAGGGACAGTGGAGAAATGCGCTTTTGCATGATCTATGCCATGGGAAGTCATTTTTTAATATCTGTTTTGCAACATATGGTTTGTGAGCATTCAGAAAAAACCAGTATGACCTGCAAGTAAATGCCATTTTTAAGAAGGACCATGTGTACAATTAGAAGATTTCTAGAAGAGTTAAGTGGGGTTTAAAAGCTACTCCAGTGCCTTTGGGATGGAAACCCTGGCACAGATTGAACCAGAAGATAATCTTGACTAACAGTACCTTGGAAGCAGGGATAGAGAGAAAACACTGGTGATGCTCAGCAGCCCTGCTGCAAGGCCTACTGGCCAAAGCCCAACAAGAGAGCAAGCTACACTCAGTTTTTAGGTGTAAGTATTTCTCCCTAAGACACTCTTTTGGGATTATGTATAAAGACTTCAGCTCTTGCTGCTCTCAGTAAGGCTCTTCATGCTGTTGGCAGAATATTCTGGGAAGTGCATGGCCTATAAAAGGCTCTGTCACAATTGTGACAAAGCCATCTTAAGCCTTCCACAGGAAAAAAGATTTATTTTGGTACAGTTATTAGTACTTTTTCTAAACTGGACTATTGTTACAGTCTTGTATGTGCCACACAACTTCCCTTCTGACTTTCTCTGCTATCTCCAGGTGAAAAGCAAATGTGTCAGCTCTATGAGCCTCTATTACTGCCTTTCTGAAGAGAGAGGTTAAGATATATTAGGCCCATGACATTAACACAGGTAGATGACAAAAAAGAAAATAAATTCTCTCTCATTATGGTCCATCAGGTCCATCCAGTCCATACACACTTCAGTCAGGGTTAAAACAGAAACATACACTGTTCTGAACTCAAACCTGTTCTTTGGGGAAATGAGATAAAACTGCTCAATGCCTTTATTTTCCTTTGGTAATTACAAAGTCTTAACCCTTAGGCAGACCCACACACACCTTTTCAGTTCATTAAAATGATTTTAAGGGGAAGAGTGTATTTGGAAAATAGCTACAGTTGAGTAGCTCTTAGCAAGGAAAAAACGTCAACAGTCACCCTGAGTCAAGCAGGAAGGTGGATACATGCAGGCAAGGCACTCATCTGCTTGGATGGCAAGGTGAAAGACCACCTTCCTATGCCTCAGGTGAGGCCTAGAAAATTCCTGAGGGTTTATAGACTATGCATAACAGATGGGATTGTCTTAAAAACTAAAATTCTAGTTTGAAAAATTTGGGATTGCTCCAAACTAACTTCTAACACTGGAGGAGGGTGAGAAGAACCACATATGTGAAAAAAGGAGACTGCTACAACACGGTCAGGAGCCCTCCTGAACTTGAACAACCAATGTTCAACCCACCCCCACTCCAAATATTCCAAGTAACTAATTCTGCTCAGGACCAAATTTTTGTAGATAATTTTTTCCATACAGACAGGGATCACAGAAGCTTTTTCACTGAACTAAAATTTCACTTCTGAGAAAAAGACAACTTCCACTGGGAAAAAAACATGGAAGAAAACATCAGCAAGGTCTCACAACTACAGCTGGATATTAGATTTGATATAAAGTTAAGGTCACGAGGCCTTGAGAGGAACCCAAACTGACAAAATTATGATTTAAAAACAGAATCACAAAATGGTTGAGGTTGGTGTGACCTCTGGAGTTGTCCTACACCACATGCTCAGGCAGGAGCAGCACCACACCACCAGGGTGGTTTCCAGCTGGTGGTTTCCACTGACCAAGACACTGCAACCTCTCCAGACCAATGCATTCCAAAACTGCTAAGAGCTCCCACTGTCCTCAGTTACACAATGAATTAGGGAGAATTGCAGAAACAAAGGTGGCATTACAGCATGAAGAAGACTAATTGAACTTTTTGTAATTAACAAAAAAAGAAAAGGTAGTATGGAAATGATAGAGGGAGAGTACATACACACCATTAAGTTACTGTTTCGACAAAGTGACTCTTCTCTCCTCTAGGACGTTTTATATATTTACGTAAATAGGGAACAGTCTGCCTGGGACTTGAAGAAAACAGGTTTTCCTACACTGAGAAGGAAATCAGACATTTCTCTCGCTGAATGCAATTATGCTGAAATTAAATAAACCTTACTATTTTTAAAGAAAGTGACATCAGATAACATACAATTTTACTGCGCACCTTTGCCTATGTCCCAACACAGAATCCCCACACAAGTCCAATCTCTCCCATTGTGTCAGCACTCTGAAAGTAGAACTAAGGTAGAGGCAGGTGACTCTCTTTCTCTGATACTCTCTACTAGCTCCTAAATCACTGTCACAGTCTGCTAAGGAAAACTGTGTATTTAACATTACTAAGTTGCATGACAGGTCACTACAGAATTTATTTTCCACACATTCAGTATTTGCCGGTGGAAACACCTTTACTTCTCTTTCCCAAGTCCATTAATGTGAAGGGTTAGTGTCCTGACACAAGGCAATGATACTACATGGATTTTAAACGTTAAAATAAATATTACAGTACATTACACCAGCTGAAATGGTATGTCCTGCTTCTGTTTTGAAAAGTGACATATTTTGTAAAGTGTGGCTCTGCTGAGAAGTTACTTTACTGAACTGGTATCGGGTTTCTACATGACATTGTGATGACTGACTTGCATCATATTTCTCAAGTTACAGATAATTTTCTCTCAACTTTCACTTTCATTTTAACTGACAGTCACAACATTTTTTCTTGAAAGCTGAGACTGAGGCAGAGATGTGTCAAGCCCTCACCTGCTGCCACCATCCCCCCACAGCTCAGCTTCAGCTGGGCAAGCCCTTGCTGCAGTTCCACAGCTACAGCTCAGGATAACATGGAGCTGAACAGGAGCATTTTAACAGCAATTTAGAAACATATCTGTAAACACAACAGTCTAGTGAGGCTGTTTTACCAATCTTCCTTTGTAATCAACCAAGTGCCCTAATAACCCTCACTGCATGACTGAGTAAAAGCTTCTGCTCTGACTCACAACTCCACAGAGGATTATTCCTCCTCTTTGGTCAATGAGGAAGCTGGAGGTAATTTGAGAAAGTTGTTTTCCAGGAAGAGTTTTTCAAACTCTGCTACCTAGTGCTCATTTCTATTGGTAATGACCAAGCCAGAAATAGCATCCGTCTGAAAATTCCATACATTCAGAGGCTTTGAATGTGCACAGAGAATTATTTTATTAAATGTTACTAATTAGAATATTTCTACAGATTAAAGTCATAGACCACTTCACCTAGTGAGTGTATCAGTATGCCAATAGCAGGATTACAGATTCTGTTGTGATCACATGGACGAACTGGATCAGTATTTTCAGCAATAAAATGATTGCTCTGCTGGTTTCCTCTCTGCCAAGACTCAGAAAGGGATCACAGCCTGACAATGCAGTCCTCTTAAAAGAGACAGTTTAGCATTTGCATGCAATTTTAAAATTGTAATCATTTTTTATTAATGAAGTCTTCCCCAGCTCTCACTATGATCTCTGTAAATCACTGCAATTCAGCTGAATTCAAAGGGTTAAATCAGCATCAAACCAATACAGCAACGAGTCAAAAAGCCCTCGTAATCACCACAGCTCCATGTCAGCTGTAACAGCGTACCATAAATGTGTTCCCGTATTAATACTCTAAATAAATATTTGACCTTGTCAAGCCCCATAACTAAATGCAGTCTAGGCTAAACTTTGATGTATACAACTGCTTTTCTACACAAGCTCTTTCACTGCTTTTGTACAGAGGAGTAGAGATTGTCATTGATTAAACAGTAATCTGAAAGCAGAACAAGGACCGACAGAGCTTAGAGAATCAAATGGGCTGTGGATGGATTTTTAAGTGTACTGAAAAGCATGAGGTGAATGTCAAATTAACACACCTTTAATGTAATTTCTGACCTGGAAAAATCAAAGAGAAAGAGAACACCATTAAACTAGTATTTTCTTTGTTGCTGGTGGCAGGGTTTCATACTTCTGTGGGAGTTAATAAGGTTGGTAATTTAATACTTTTGGTTACTATACAGTACAAAGACTGTTCTATTACCAAAAACACAGCAACTGAAGATACATCAATACTATTGATAATGACACTGCCAAACTCTTTCAATATCAGTGGTGAGATTCCAGTACTGTGCAAGTGTAGTACAGTGGGTTCCCGTTCTTCTTTCTGCCTTCAGAGGGAGACAGAAGGGTACCTGATACACAACTAACGCCCTGCTAATGATCAGAAATGTCCAGCCTCCTCCAGCCTGGAAAGTACACTTGGATCCACCCAGTGGGTGGGTATTTTATGGCCAAACTCAGGCAGCTTAAACCTAGTCAGTGTTTCAGTCTTCAAGACTTAAAGACAAACTTAATGAGATTACTCTGACCTTTCAATTTAATCTTTTTTCTTCTTCAAACTCAAATGCATACTTAAATTTTCTTGTCAAAATCACAGAGTACCTTCTCATTAAAAGCTGAGATAACACAGCGATGCATTCATTTGGAATGAAAGAGCAATGTTACATTTGCAGTAGAGCTTATTAAATAACTGAAATGGAAAAAAAATCATGCATTCTGCTCATGGGAAGTGAGAGGAGCAATGATTTTTAAAATATAGATTTCTGATTACTGAATTAATTGATGTGGAAAACGGTCACGTTTAAAGACTATAAAATTTTCTCTTAAAATACAATCCTCATTTTAAATTGTTATTTGCACATTTGAGACCCACTGAAAGCTGCTGCAATACACCTAATTAATGAGCCATATATATTTGAACATCTGTATTTTACTCATCATTTATTTTCTTGCTCATCCACTTGGAGAAAAAAATCTTGAAAATACTTCAATGAATATCCAGTCAGTAGTTAAACAGCAGTTGTCTGGTAAAGGATCACTTATTATATGTATGGTTTTCAGCTGAATGACCTTCTAACAATACCTACTTTCTGTCTTCTATACCATTAGCTCATAAATACAATATAGTTTAGATTCTAAGGTGTGTAAAATTCAATTCAGCTGCCTCAGAGTGGGATACGATTGATTTTGTTCAAATGCTACACCAGCAGATGCTCTGGAAAAACTGATAAACTTAATATTGGTCATAGCTGGTTACTTCAAATGATACATTTGGTGAAACAACTTCCCATTCATTGCCCTCATTGCTACTATACAGGCGATGACAGCAGACTCTTCCTGCCACTCCACTCATCATTCTAACCAAAAATTCTTTAAGAAACAAATGTACTTTTTAATTATAATGCACATAGCGGCTTTTGGGTTGTTTGTTTGGGTTTTTTTTTCCTTTTTTCTCTACTGAGTTACTGCACCCTTTTTCAGAGTTACTGGGCACATACAACAGTTTGCTGTCTTGGTGGATACAGATTCTGACACTGGCGACTTAACAGTCACATTGCCTATCTCTGCAGCAGTCTCTTACTGACCTGCCTCACTGACATTTAAAATGCAGTAAAGAAGGGATAAATGCTTGGCAAATTTATCCCAGAAGTATTAGAAATGTTTATAGATAATCAAAAATAAATTAGACATTGTGGTAGTGTCAAATGAGGAGACCAAAGTGGTTTTACTGATACTAAACAGAACTTTAGTACTCACAGCGCCAAACCAAATATGCATTAAGAGAGAAGAAATTTAACAAACAAATTGAGTCACATTTTACAAGCATATAATCCTGAACTCTATGTTTAATGGTGTTATGACAGTCTGACTATCATAAACACAATGCAATACGTGAATGTACTTAAGGACCATTGAGACAAACATCAAAACACGCTATTTACGTTATATTTCCATACTTACTAAATTCAGTAGGCACACGCACATTTTAAATGTTTCAATGAAAGCCTGACATCTCTCATTTAATTTCTTCTAAGCCTGCAGTAATTAAATGTACTGCCAGAATTTTTCAGTCACTGAGGGACTGCATTGTAATACCATAAAAGTTTGGAAAGAGAATGTAGTCAGTTATCTAACAGCTAACAGGAAATGAACACACTCCCCCCCTCCCGATCAAGATACTGACCTTCAGCAAAGGATTTAGCAGTCATAAAACCATCACATAAAATATGTCAATCCCTTCAGATCTCCTGATACGACATCACAAAAACATTGTCCTTGGAAAGAAAATGCACTGAATTTTCAATCTTCAACCCCCGAAAACCCCCATCAATGTCTTGGTCCTCCCTGGACTTGCTAATCATCTGGGAACTTCTGGCAGATAAAGTGATGGAACAAAAAAATGAACCAATTAACAGTAGTACAACAAAACTCAAATCTTTGTTACACAGAAATAGACCTGTGCAACTTGCCTCTCCTTTAATCACGAGCTACAGCACTGTCTTTGCTACTTGACAGCTAAAAGTACTGGGAAGCAGGTTCCTTCTACCAATGCCTTACAAAACAAACATAGACAGGCATTAAAATTACTGCCTCTGTCCCTCAGCCTGTGGCATCAATCTATCTGTGCACATTGAGATTGACTTTGCCCATAATTTCACAATGGACACTTGTGTACGTTACCAAAATGAATATCATCATAAGCAGGAAATATTACCCTGATAGCCATTTGCATTCCTGGAGTAAAGGTTATCTTGCCGCAAGATACAATCTATTTTTCAGATCTTTCTAATTTAACAGTAATACTCATGGTAGTGTGAAGCTGACATACAGATCTCTGCAGGAAAAAGTTTTATCCATTTTCATAAGCTATAAGAATTTAAGAACCAAAAGAGCTGACATGTTCTATGCAATAGTCTATCACGTAGAAATACTTGTTTGAAATCCCTTGTATTTGGGGACTTGAGGAAAAAAGCCAGGACAGAACAGCAGTTTATTCTACTGCCCTTGCAAAGCTCATGTGCACAAAGGAAATCCCAGCCCATTAAGCAGATGTCAATACTCCCACAATAACTGTGTTTGCAAGTACAAGCTATTACCAAGCACTGTAGCCTTGTCTGTTCATTTACCTATTTCTTGCCTAGTGCCTCCGTGCCACACCAAGTCATAGTTTGTGTTACGCACTACTGTCCACAGAAATATTAAAAGGAATAAAGAATTCTATTTTCCTGAAGTTCTCATTGGAGAAAAATATCTTTTCAGAACAACAAAAGGAAAAAAACTTTGTCTTAAAAATATTAATTTTAAATGTAATTTAATACTTCTAAAAGAAATTTTATCCTACAAACTCTGTTCCTCATGAAATAAAACAGTCATTATATTTTTCATCTGCCTTGATTTTCAATCACATATCTCAGTCACATTTGTCTGTAAAAGAATAGTGAAGGGTTTAATTCATTCCCAGACCATAGCAAGTAGCTTGCAGTTTCCAGAGTTGTGAAAGTACAGCTTAGAAAACCATAGAGCTAATATGAAACCTCCCATGGGAGGCTGAGAAAACAAACAAGATTCAAGTATTAATATACACCACTTCAGTGCCATTCTGTCCTATCACTTTTTTCCATAGATATAGGAAAATCAGCCAGATGTAAATTACACAGCAAACTGACTTTCCAGGCATCACTCAACAGCACTCAGAATGATGCTGTATGATCACCTGTGTCAGGGCACATCAAATCTCACCATGGCTCAAAAGCAACACCAACATACTCTAAGAAATGTTCTTCTCCCGCATGCTGGGAGAGCAGGAATGAGAGCATACAAAGAACAAAGATTCTGAAAAAGAAAACATTTTGTAGGTTTTTTAAAGATTCTTACAATCTTTACAGCTTTTACAGTTCCGAGTTTATTTTACCACAAAGCAATTCTGAAAAAAACAATCTCAGCTATCAGGTAAGGAAATGGAAAGAATGATCAATCCCACAGCCTATGGAATACTTCTTGTAGATATCAAAAGCATAAACCTAATACAGTTTTTCCAGCAGAACTCAAAGTTAACTATTTTAAACTGTGTAAAAGACTTTCATAATAACTCTGCAAGTGCTTAATAAACTGATTGCTCACAATGATTATGTAGCGGTAGAAAAAGAAGCATTTTATAAATGCGTCTTACTTTTTTGTTTTGGATCTGCAGGGAATAGCCAAGACTGACTAGGCTGAATGAAACACAAGAGGGCTTGTGAAATGTGATTCCTAGAAATGGGAATCAAAGCCTACTTTCGAGAGACGCAAAAGGTGTTACCGAACTTTTGTTCATCTTATAGAGACAATTTTGAGTTAGGGGAGTCTGCTGGCAGTCTCCAATTCCAACCTCTTTTCAGCGGCTGTACCAAGCACTTCAGATATCTGGCAATATTCCAGCAGGGCCTGCCTGCTGAAGACACAGTTTGAATGACTTTCCCAGAGTTAACCAGTAAACCATGTTCTGCCCAAGTCACACCTTGATGTGATATAAAATTGACATGTCAGGGATTCACCACTAAAAAAAAACAAAACAAAAACCCAATGACAACAGCAAAACCCCCTAGAAAATAAGATACTGTTTTGAAAGACAGGACTGTGCTAATAGCAAGATTCCTGCATTTCAAATGCTCTCAATTAAATAAAAGTTAAAAA
>VXAY01003693.1:58971-127380 GCA_013399855.1 Oxyruncus cristatus | reverse complement strand
AAAAAAAAAAAAAAGAAATTCTTGCTACTTCACGATTCTGTTCAGTCTGATAGTATTTGGGACCTTATGCCTTGGAAAGCCCAGCACATGTTGTTTATTTTCCTGTTGTCTCTGCAGGAGTTCAAGGATATGCCAAAGGAAAGGATTCTTTTCTTTTGTTAGGATCCTAGGTTTGGATTGGTTTTGGCAACCTTTTGTCATAGCTTTCCTCTTCTTACAGTGCTGTTATCTATGACCCTTGCTGAAGGCTGGATCCTGCTGCTGATGGAGTTCCAGTATTACAAAGTAACTTTAATACTATGAGACATGAAAATTTTTCAAATTTTTTTTTCGTCATTTTCTTTCTAAGAATAAATGACAGCTCATACTGTGCCTAGGTTCCTGCTCATGACTGTTCAGGCTGCTAAACAGATTGCTAATCTGTTTATTAAGTCTATTAAAAGATCTTGAGGAGACAATTTTCTCTTGCTTTCCAACTACAATTTGGGAAACTTATTTCCCTGTATTGAATCATTAATAGTATAAATTACTGCCATGGTACCTAAAAAGATAGTGTTCCTTAAATCAGTTCCACACGATCCAAAAGTAGTCAATCTGCTTCCTCACAACCTCAAGCCAAGGATCAGAATGTACTGCATTATAAAACAGGGAAGTCTGTGTAAGAAGGAAACAAACCACAGCAATTTATGGTTAAAAGAAGTAAACATGAGCCAGGAAGTTGACAGGTGAAAGCAATATGGTACTGGCAATAGTTCCTGTCTACTGGACATATATTTAGTGCCATATTTGGTAGAGTGACAGACAGACAAAGGAGCCCAGACAGAGACAGTGACTGCAGATTGGAAAAAAACACTAAGAAATAAAATAGTTCTCAAATGGTTTAATACTATGGGAATATTATTCTTGAATTCAGTTTGTATTATAAAGCACATTATCAGGTCTAACAAGGCAGAGAAACTTCTAATAAGCTTTTTCATCAGTTATCTTTTTTATGTGAACATAGAGAGAAGTTACTTCCCACAAAAACGTAATTACTCCTCAGTGTCGAAAGAGGCTACCACACACTTCCTTTTCATGCAAGTGCAGATGAGTTTGGTGATAAAATCATCTCAGCAAGCTCAGAAAATAGATGTATTATTATACTCCAACAGACGTATTATTATATCCTTACTTGTATTAAGATAATTCTTCGGGTTCCAGAAATGGGGCAGGACGTTTCTGTACTAGGTACAGTAGAAAAAAGAAGATTCAGAAAACACTTTCTTTCCTGAAGCTGTATAGAATTTTCAGCCTACACAATAAACATAAAAGACCAACTTCAAGCACAAACAGCACCATACATACACAAAATCTACTGCTGTATCCACACCACATTTTTAGTTTGACTCAGGAATGAACTTCTAAAGCAAAATGTTTTTGAAACCGAGGATGCTTTGTTGTGCCTTGCAGAGTGCTCTCAGCATGTACAAACTAGATTTCTCTTGAAGAAGACTAAATTGGAGACAAGCCTCAAGAACGCACATTCCTGCTGACTAACATGCAGGTCATGACACTGACAAGAATCAGGTGAAGGTAAGATCCCCACACATTCATAATGGGTCCTCAACACTGCTGTCGAACCACGCTCCATGGTATGTTAAACACAGCCTACACATGTCATAATTAGGCATACAAATTGTGTCTGGAGAATCTACCCAACACAAGGACATCAGGTTTGGATGTAGCAGAACAAAGGAAAAGTGAGATATCTGTTGGAAGCAGCAGTAAAAAGGAAAACCAGACCTTCAACCTGAGTTTAGTAGAAAGAATACAAGCAGAAATGCAACCAAAAAAAAAGATCTGTTAAGAGCTTCAAAGAAGTCTGAGAAGAGCACATCTGTCCCTTACATACAATCCTTCAGCCAAGTTCCGTCAAGGGAGACACCTGTACTGTGGCAACTGAAAGCTGTTTACAGACAGAGACTTGGAATAGTAACACTAAGTTACAATACCCAGGCTTCACTTCTGCCTGAGAGTTGGAACAGGTATTATTTGAAGAAATTTGCTCACCATTGGCTACTGATTGAAAAAATTCAGGTCCATATCCCACAGGAGGGACTCGAACTGTTTTAAAATTCCTTCGGCTTTTATATGAGATTTAAAACAAAACAAAACCAAATGCTAAAGCTAAGCCTAACACAAACTGTAATATTAATAAACTCTCAACATGAAACAACAGAAAACTGCAACTGCATGTAATACTGGAAAAGCTTAAGCACACATGTGTGAGCTAGTCCCTTCATTCTGTTTCTCAGCTGAGGAACTGGGCAGTTAATTCTCAACACTGGTATGTTTGGCTTACAGCTAAAAGCTATTTCCCTTGGCCTATATTAAACTGTTTACATGAAGAAGTCAACAAAGTACCCCCAGGGAAAACTGAAGTATGAAAGATATTTCTTATAGTGGAAAACAACCAGATATCACTGACAGTAATTTGCCTCCCTTATTGATTGTTCCAACCCAAAGGTCAAGGGATGAATGAACCATGAAACACTTCACTATGCTGTTTCTTTGAAACTCAGATACTTCACACATTTAGTCCTGTATTAGTGCACCGAGTCAAACGTTCAGCGATATGTGAAAGGGAACATGGCTTAGCTGCTGTAAGGCGGCAAGGGAAAAGATTTCAGTTTTGCCTTTCGTTTGTTATTAATTCCTATGATAAACAAAAGCACACAAGTTAATGCTATTTTAAGCCACACTTGCCTATAAACACCAGAAATTAATTTAGGAAAATAGAGAATATAGAAAAAACATCACTGAGTTCCAAAAAAAATTTCCCCCCAGAAATACTGGAGAATTTTTCCACTTAACTGTATGTACTGTTAGACACATTAAAGAAGTTTAAAGATTACCCCACAGGTATTTAGAATTTACATTATATATTTCTGAAAAATTAGGATCAATTCCCAAGGAACTTTTGCATAGAAAAATGGTAACATGTAACACTGGATATTGCTCACATTGGATAGTTGCTCAGGTACATTAACCTAGACGTGACAGAAGTCACCATGCTGCATATTGCAGGCAGATTGCAACAGTGACTACTGTCTAATTAATGCTATATCATGATACATTTCTGAAGGGTGCTTGAGTTGCTTCTGTCCTTCAAAACGCTGTCTGGGAAACATTATAAAGATCTGCAGTTAATCTTTGCCAAAGGCATTATGAAACCTGCATGTAACTCTTTAGGGATGAGTGTTTAGGTAACAGTCTTAAGCTGGTTTGTGTTTCCAGTCTATTTGATGTCCTGATATGCTCTATAGGAACAACTTAGCTGATAGAATCAATGAAAAGAGTTACAAAACTGCTGACAACACAATGCTAAGCAGCAGTTCAAATAATTTAACATGACACAGGAAGGATTATGAGGGACTTAGCCAAGTGAAGACTGAAAATTACAAAGTGTTGTTGGCAGTGTAGATGGCTACAAAAGTAGCTGAGGCATTTGAAACAGCAGCTGAAGGACACAGAGATTTTGGACAATGTCCAGTTAAAAGCTAACTCTTAACAGCAATTGAGTGTTACTGAGGAGCCATGTAGGCAAGTACTTTTTTTCTGTATGGAAAAACAAACAACCAAAGAAAACAAAAAAATCAAATAAAGTATGTAATTTTTAGATGGTTTATGACTTTTTTCAAAGGCATGGATAAAATATTAAGCATGATAAAATACTTTAACTGGGAAAAAGTAAAAGTAAGAACAAAATCAATGATTGGAAATACATTAATGCCTCTGTTTACTCACTGGTATCCAGATTAGAACTGAGATAATGAGATAAGAAAATACAATTCTTGATATAGTGTTGAATTGTTAATTAGAAGTTGAATCTACTTCTCTAGAAAATAAGATGTAATGGGTTGATTTGCATCATATGAATATAATTTCAAAAAGCAAAATTTTAGCAATAAAATCAAAAGAAGCTCTTGAGGATTTCTGCCCAAGTATCTGGTTTGCTTTCTTGGGAAAGAAAGCTTTTCCATTTATGTACAGATGGACTTTTTGGTCACCTTTTCAGAGAGGCTTCTTGTTCCAACTGGCAAGTAATCACTAAGAAGTTGTATCCAGACATTGTTAACCTCTTTAACATAAATCACCAATATAATTATTCCTCAAAAACATCCTAAATCCTGAACTTTCAGTCAAATGCACAATAGTACTGTCAACATCTGTTTGGTGATCTGTAATAGACAGCAATTAAAAAAACAATTGGGGAAATCGCTAAATATGCCACATTTTCTGCACCAAGGGAAAAAACCTAACAATTTGAGATGCTAATATACTAAATTATGAATTTGGACTATTTCTTCAAAGAAATTTCTATAATTGATAATGACTGTGTGTCATTTTTAGATAGGTTTCTGAGGAGCATATCCTCTAGAGAAGGTCAAACAACACATCTCTCATTAAATTCTCTGTCCTGTAGAACAGCTATGATGAAGTTAAAATCAACGTAAGAGCCAAGAATATTCTGAGGATTGATGAATATTAGAATTTATCAGATGCCCAAATGACTCTCTGTAGCTCAGGGATGCAGCTTGACAAGTCTAAACACACTCTTAACCTGCTCATAACATGCAGCTTGAATTTCCCAGTAAGAGCTCACCCAGGAGTAAACCACTCACCCTAAAACACCCATCCTTTCTGAGGAGAGCCCCAGAGAGGGGCTGTTGAGCACTCTGACATGCCCTTTTTTCTGTTCCTGCCCAGATGTTGAGCTCAGTCCTTATACGTGGCTCATACTGGATTTTCTTTCTTCAACATTTACATAAAATACCAATTACCTGTAAGCAGTGAGTGCATATGGAAAATTCAATGCTTTTAATGACCCAATATTAGATGGTAAGGAGCACTTCATCCACTTACTGTTCCTCTCATGACACAACATAATGTATTGTGGCTTACTTGGGAAACAGTATCAGTTTAGGAATATTTGTACTTATCTGAAATTTCAACAAACTCGGATTTCCTTAGGGTTAGTCAAGCCCAGCCATACACATCTGCAGTGTGGCAAGCATCCTTAAAAGAGACATGAGGCACAGGGGAAGACAGTAAAGGAAGCCCTTCTGGAGTCCCCTCCTTTGTAACTTGCATTAAGCTCTGTTGGTATAAACACTGAAAAGGGTATTGTGTCTGAAAACATCTGCTAGGTTAGAGATGCCTTCAGGCTTGCAAGTTTTAATGCAACATGAAACATGATATTACAGCCAGAAGTCATACAAATTAGAATCAAACAGACTGGTAAAAACTGCGTTTTAAAATTAAAAACAACAGTTTCTGAGGACAAGAACAAAATTATAACCAAGTTTTCAATTTGTATAAGAAGCTAAAGTTTAATGTAGACAACAAAAGAACAATAATAAGAGGAGATTCCCATCTGGTCCTCTTATTTATAAATTAAGAGGCATAACAGGATGGACAGCCAAAAAGGTGCAACAGGTGACAGACTGCTGCCTTCAATATCTCTTCAACCTCTGTCTGATCCCTAAACTGTGTTGTCCAAGTGAGGCTCAGGGGGTCTGTGAACTCATACAACTCACAAACTCTTGACAAAGCACATGTAATTACTACAGTTTGAGTGCTTTTCATTGTCATTCTATTATGAAATTATTCTGGTCTCCAAAATAACTGGATTTTAATACAATCTTTGGTAATCCTTACATTGCAACCCCATATGAAGATCTCTGTGGACATCTCTCTTTTCTTTCATTCATTTGCCGTGTTTTTGAGGAGATGCTGCAAGATGTGATTTATTGCTTCTGTCTCTCAACATCTTCACTACCTTAACACGTTCATTCACATCAATATCCTTACAATAATTCCATTAAGGGAAGTTTTAGATAACAGATTTTTAAAATTAACTTTTTTTGGCCACATATGATCTTATGGATAAAAAAAGGGATATCAAACAGGACAAATTATGTTCAGTCTACTTAGAAAACATTCTAGTTATATATATTCTTTTTCTTTTAAGAGGAGATTAAGAAATACAAGAAAATGAAAATGCCAATACTATCCACTTTAAAGTTCACATAGTTTCAAACAAAAGTACTGTTTATCATCAAAAAAGACACCTTTGGATACAAGCATTTTGAAACAGAAGTGACCTAAAAGTATGTGTTTCTTAGCATACGAATGGCTCCAGTTCTGAGCAGTGACAAAGTTATGCTTAACTGTTGTGCTTGCACAGTGCATACACCTCATAGTTAAAACCCCCCCAAAAACATCCAAAAGAGAATTCTAATTATATGTTTCATTAACTTTCAGGAAAAACAGCATGCACTATTGACTTTCAGGTGCCATAATAAATGCTGCTGGGTGCAGGTTATTCCCTGCAAACTAATTTATTTATTTCAGCAAGTCCCTCTCCAGCTGGAGGCAAAAATGTTTAGCAAAAAGTAGAAGGCAGGTATATTTATTTTAGACAATTGTTGGAGAACAGCAAATGGAAAGTCCATGTATTTTAGTTAAATAACTCTACTTGCATAATAGGAGCAAGCTTTATCTGAATACGAGAACATCTGCTAAAGGAGATGTTAAAAACAGCTTTTGAAAGTTCAAAGAGAAATACAGGATGGGTTGGGATTTTTTAATGCTTTTCTGAAGACTTCTCATAGTTAGCAGTTTGTACCTCAGTATCTGCCTCTTGAAAATGCATTGACGCCATTTTAATTCACTTCTTAAATTCTTTCAAGGAGTTATACGTATATGTTTTTGGAACACCTGACCGAAATTTATCACACAAAGGACTAGAAAAGTAGATTAACTTTTTATCCACAAGCTCAGTTAGTTCACGCCAGATAATTTTTCTCTCTACTGTCTCTACCCAAGAAGAATTAGGCATCAGTAAAATGGAGCTCTTGTTGCAAGCATCCATTAAGTCTCAGGTTCTCCTCGATTCCACATGCTACTGCCCCACACCTTTTTCCTTCCCCTCAAGCAATTAACTTTATGATAATTTTGTTCCTGACTCCTGTTTTTGACTTGATGAATCTGGCTCTCTAATCAGGAAAGGTAAACTTAAAAGTCAAGTGCAATCAGGGATTATTAGGCAAGAAGTGATTATGAGAATTATTTAAAGATAACAAGTAATGCCATATTAGTATAAAAATCAAACAACCTTGAAACTTAAACTAAATTAATTACCATATCTGTCTTTATTTTGATTTAACACATAAATAACCTAAAAATGGGTTGATATGCTCCCATCTTATCCTCGTCTTAAGAGAGGAAACATCTTTGAGAGGGAGATTTAACCACAGAAAATCTTCATGAAATCTGGTATTGTTATTTATTTTGACAGCCTGCACAGAAAGCAGAGACTGGACAGAACTAGAAACTTAACTCCCCAATAATTTGCTATGTTTCAGATCAAGCGTGTAAGTAATTTGGCTGATGCAAAGCGAAGAATGAAATCTTAATGTTGTATATGCACACTGCTCCTGTTCTGTCAATGCTGGTTATCAGCTCTGCAACAGCACATACACAGCAAAAGATGACAGCAAATGATGTTCTGAACATCACGGAGAAGAGCTCTGGTTTTGTATTTGTAAGAAATTCAGAAATTATACTGTGTATATAATATATTCTGAAATATCTCTCCATTACGTGCAGAAACAGAACAACAAAGGTAGATATAATTTCTTCTTCTGCCCCCAAATCTTTAAACATCATTCGAATCCATTTAGTTATGATTATTTTTTTAAAAAATATGATCAGAAAGTTATGGGGTATGAATCTGTGGGAATTATGGTTTTGGTATCTTTAGCCCTCTTTCACTCTAAAGACATGCTAATTACAGTCCCTTTCCCATGATATATTACAGGATTTTAGCCATAAGAGACTATAAATACATCATGGGATATGTACGCTAGATGCATAAATGGCTCCTTAAGGAAAACCTGGATCTCACAAGACCTGAAAGTACAAGTTTTGTCAGGTGACTACAGGAAGCTTACAGAAAGCAATGAAATTAAATTATCATGAAAATTATGAGAACATAGAGACATAAAGAATTCCACTGAAGTGGGACCATTCCACAGAAGTTCACCTGTTAAAAAAAAAAGTAATATAAAAATATTTCAATGGAGGAAGAGGCTTCACTGAAAAACTTTCACATTATTAGTACTTGGAAATTGCTTAAAGCCTCTGCTTAAAAATTCAAAAAGAACGAGCTCCAGCCCTAGGACATCAATAAAAGTAACAGCTGAGACAAGTTTGCCTGTTGCAGGGCTTTGGGAAGGCACATTCCACACAGACACACTGCGGTAAATTGTGTGGTAGAGTTCAATTTCCATCTTCTCCATAGGTGCTGACTGCACATTAACTTGTGACAAACAAGTTGACAAAATGACAGCATTTTATGGCCAAAACTCAGTGGAGTATTTAAAGAACGATTTGTATGTCCTTCCAGTATTCAGTTTAGTAGCCCTGAGTTCCCAGACAAAGCATATTGTACCGTGACAAGTGACAGGAGTGAATTGTTTAAAATGCTGTATGAACAATGTATATGATCTTACAAATGCAGAAAGAATGGTCTGTTTAGATACATATTTATAGCATACAAATACAATTTCTAGTTTCTCCTCTAGGACCAGATCAGGAGCAAGGTCTCGTGCATCAGTGCCACCCGCTCCTACCAGGGCACCGCAGGCAGAGCTCTGCCCCTTCCATCCCATGGGTTGCTCAGTCCAGCCTCCAGCACTAGGGCTCTCACTGCTCCCATTTGTTAAATGTCTTCTTCCCATACATAATAATTAAAACTATAGTCTAAAGAACTTTCCCATTATATTTCTGAATCAGTTTGCAAATCTCTGGGATCATTAGTATCGGTCATATGATTCCAAAAATTCAGAGTAAATCTAGAATCTTCGAAAATTTTTTTAAATTGTCTTTTAAAGTGTCAGATGCTCGTATTAAAATATTTGATCTCAGGAAATTATGAACAAATAAATGGAAAAATATTAATCATTATATCAAGCAGATTTATACTTTACACCTGTATCATACTAGACAAACAATTGCCAACCAATGACACCTAAAGACATTGCTAAAATCATACATTAACATGTAATTTTGAATCTGAGTAATTACATACGTTATGGGCCCTTCGGGGAATCAGCATATGAAATTCTTCCTCCCCATTTCAATTACAGATATAACACAAGTAAATTAAGCCAAGTCAATATTCCCGGAAGGCAATTTCATGTATGGCAATGTCTGCTTGGAATATTGAAATGATAATCTGTGCATAGCAAAGAACACTTGGGGTTTGGTTTTGATTTGCTGCTGTTTGTGGGGGGGTTTAAATCTAGTCCTTTGCCACACAAACTTACATGGATAAACATTTACTTCAAAGTATTTTATACCCTACTCTCATTCCATGTTTGCCTCATTTTTTCAAATCCTTCTCATTCCTGTTCTTTTCAGTACTTCTACAACATATCTATTTCTTTCAAGTATTGAGGTATCTTGCAAACTGAGGAATACAAATTACTTTGGTGCCATTCACATTTTATGATCGGTGATATTGGAATCTGTGATGGTACCCTATCTTCAATTACTTCTTTTATAAGTGGTCATAAGATAGTAAAAACTAAAGGCAATTGCCACAGCTCCATGATAAAACCAGAGACTCAAGGACTTAATTATGCCAAAAATGTGAATATAAACAGAAAAGATAAATCACTAATCTTTGTTGTCAGCAACAACTTTAGCAGCACAAGGAGGTAAGGGCAAGATTCATAGTTAGTCTGTCTAATGCATTTTCAGGACCTTAGGGATTTTATTTGGATGCCTGCTGAAATCTAGCACAAACATAGAAAAATTTCCTCTTGTCACATTTTGCTTCCTTACTTTGGGGTTCTGGGATTTTTATGATTTAACAAAGCCACTACCATTGGGCAGGGGGTAGGAATGAAATGAAGGGACAAGAATTTAAGTTGCCAAGCTTGTTTGCTGCACAGTCCAGCTCTTTCAGTAATGATTTTTTAAACTTTCTTGCATATACCTGCAGGTGCTGATTCTCTGTCCAGGACAGCTTTTCTTGATCTGGTCCATTTTAACACAATTTGAGATAAATAACCTTCCTGTCAAGGCCTTTCCTTGTATCTGTTCTATCCTCAGAGGAGTTATCAGCCATGATATTAAGAGGGGCCAAGAAGTAGCCTTCCCCTGGCACTGTAGCAGCAAGAAGCTCGCACTGCTGCCCTGCCATCTAACCCTAACCAAGCAAATCAGCAGCAACATCCCACAACTGAAGCCACATCTTAAGACTTCTGTGACTGAGAGCCTCAAGTGTAAGTACTCTATCTCATCCAGGTGAACTCTACTCCTGGAAGAAAGCAATGGGAATTTCTCTCCATTACAGCAAGGTACTCTGTGCCATTGTCACCGTGCCTGCCTGTCCCTGCAGGAGACAGTGTCATTGTTAGACCTCTAAACTATTTCCTTTCTAAAGAAAGGATTGGTGTATGAATATCTTGCAATATCACCTCTCCTCTGATTTGGTAAGGGTCTACATAATCAAACCAGATATTAATTCATCAGTTTAATTGTTTACTGTTACAATAAGCAGCAGCACCTACAGTAAAATTATTCATTTTTGTATTAATCTTGGCCAAAATCCAATAGATTGCAATCTTGAAAACAAATGGTTTCACACCTTCACAGATGGAATAAATTAATTGCTTGTAAATCATTAATTTGCAGTCCTCCAACAATCAAGGCTGTCGGACTAATGTGATTTTAAACTGTTCACTTGTTCATTCAGACCAATAACACAATAACATGAGCATAGTAAGAACTGATATTAAAATACCAGCTTTCAGGTGAAAGAGAAGGATTGCAGATACCTCTACTTCACGTACCATTTTCCAGAAGCTGCAGCATGCCTGGATTATTAATTTAAAAGAGTTCATTTTAAACACAACTGGCTGTGACTGAGGTACTGGATTGGCAATGAACTCTGCCAATAACCATAACCTAGCAGTTTTTAACCTGTCCTCCACTCACTCTGCATCTGTTAGGTTGTTTCACTTCCCTAGTGATGTCTCATATATTACACTTTCTTTTGGACCAAAGTTGCCATTCATCATATATTCTACATTCTGTGCCAGTAGAACATCTACAGCCACACAATACAATAATGCAATAGATGAATTATACCCTAGTATTTATATTTATATTCACATTCACTTCTTCTTTAGTTGTTTATGAATCCTTAAAGAGACTTAGTTCAGTGTTTGGGTTTTCCAAAGCAGTTTCCAATATTCATCTCCCTGGGCAATTTCATACAGACATTGCTTGAAGACCAAGTGGGCCCAGTAATCTCTGCAAGGGATGAATGGGTGTTATATCCAGAAGAACAGCAAATTGTGCTGCTTCTGTTGTTACACTTCAGTGCTGGTGCTTGCTTAGCTGATGCATCTAAAGTACAACATCAACAAGCCCACAGATACTGAGAATTCTCTTTCCTGCTCGTTTTAAATATCAGAGAGGTAGGCTGTATCCTTAGGCACAATCTTTAGTGAGTACTCGGTAAATGATTTTATCATTCAGCAGTAGAGAGGAGTAATACTGTGATGCTGTCTGGGCACTAATTATTTTTCTGGATTACGTTAGCGAGCACTAGAAGAAAAATAAACTGCATCCCACGCAAAGTGCTCACTAAGCATTTCCACAAACTGGGGATTTCCTACAACTGTGTTTCCTGTTTCCTATAGCATAGCAAGTACTGTACAGTACACCTTCCCACTTACCACCTGCTAACTGCACCAGCTAGACCGAAGAACTTAATAAAAAAAATCAGTTTTTATTCACCTCCCTCCTCTGTTTGATTTTGGAGCCTGTAGCAACCTTGAACTGGCTTCAAAATTTACCTGACTTCTTCACTGCTCCTCCACAAATGCTGCAGCCAAGCTCAATACTCATTTGTACTCAAAACCTAATGAGAAAAATTCCTTAAAAAGTAGATGTGACATTTCTTTTAAACACTATCATAACATGCCAGATGATACGTTCACCTGCTGCTCATACATGGATAAGATACAGATTTGCTAATGAACATTTAATTGCCATGGAACTGAAGGTGTCTTGGGTTTTATGCTGCGATATTTCTAAGGCTGTACCCATTAAATGCGAATGAGTAGGAAGGCAGTCTTGATAGACAGAGTAGGAAAAACGATGCATGTTTTATGTTCATATTGAATTTTAATATTATTTGAAGTCTGACCCCTTCTCTGTCTGGGTCCATGGTTGAGATGCTATTTGGTTGCTTATTTTCAGCCTGTTTCCTGAGAACTGCTGTTCAGAAGCTTCTCCCACTGGCTGAGTAGTCATCCCGAGCCATCCCCAGACTCTCGACTCCACACTGTCTTTTGAGACCTTTTCTCTGCATGTGATTTTTTCTAACACAGAAAGATACATAATTTCACATTAACAAAAAAGAAAGACACCTTCTTGAATATTCAGGGCAAACCTATGCCCACTGTGAGCATTTATGGCAATTTAATGATAATGTCTAATGAAGAAGGATAAATACCTGACCCCTACCCTTCTGTTTTAGAGGGGAATTAGCTCAGATTAAAAGGAGTTAAATAGCTTGACAAAGGCACATAGGAACTTGCGTGTTCCAGCCACCTGCTTCAGGGCTCCCTGTGTAAACAGTCCTACCCATTAATCAAAGCTAGTTATCACCTCAGGTTCTGGAGGAAGAGAAAGGAAACAAAAGCACTTTTAATCTAAGATTTTTTTCATCCTGTCTTTCTGAGGGAGATTATGTCTGAAGAGAGAGCACTTCTCTGACCAGCTGAGCTGCCACCATGAAGAAGGCACTCGCAAATTTTTCTCAATTAATGAGTATATGAATTGAGGGAAGACTTCAGGCTGAGATTTGCCATTGAAAGAGTGACTGACTGTAAACCAACAGGACCAGTTCCTCAGATGCTATAAAATCACAGTAGCACCATCCGGCACTCACTGAGTCTTTGTGGAATTGAACTGCATTGGTGAAAAAGGGAAAACTGCACTCTCCTGTCCACTACTCACTGTTAAAACCTCAGGTTTCTCATAAAATCCTTTAAAACAACACATTAGATTTTTAATCTCCAATTCCTCAGTTGTCTTGAGAACATTTCTCTAAACTATAGTGACATTTCTTAGTTGCCTTACCCTTAAGAGTACTTATATTTTCTCAGAAATGCACTGAGACAAAATACACTGGAGAAAATTGATAACCTAGCATCAGCCGAACCATGACAGTTGGAATCACTAACAGGAAATGCCACAGAGCACAAGCTGATAAAGCATTCATTATTCAAGTTAGACAAAACCTCTTCAATGGCAGAAAACCAGAATAAAATCTTAGAACATCTTACTGTCAGGTAGGAAGGATGAGCAGCGTTACAAGTTCTTGGAGCTCATTACAGCAGATTCTGACTGCAACAGCCAAAGCTTTTATTAAGGACACCCTGTTCATATCTTTTGACAGCGACAGATTAAAATCATGGCTGTGAAAAGATCTGGCCACAAAAATCGAACATTTTGTCTGGTTAGTCACAACTATCATGGCAATTTCCTCTTAATCCTCTCTCTGCAGAGGACACCTAAGCATTACTGAATGCCCATTTTGAACAAGAACATAATACCATTCTCAGAAAAGCCCTCTGAGGACCTCTTTCACTTGATTATTTTCAAACTTATCTAGCCATTTTCAATGATTGTTTACCAAACCTGACATGTCCAAAGGTGTTTTCTTCCTCCAAATTAATACCAGAATGGAGGCTGATAGCACTTTTTCTTAGACAAACTTGTGATACAAGATTATAGCATATAAGAAATAAAACTGTGCTATTAAATATGTATCTGGAGTTGCATGACTTGGTCCATGAGTTGTTCTTTACCAAAGCCAGAGTTAAAAAATAATATTTTATCATTCTCTGCAAATGGAAAAGGTTATATGGTTTTTATTTATCATTAGTAAAGCCACTAACACTGTTATCCTCAGGCAAAGGAAGGTTTGTGCTCTAGATCATAATTCCCTTTCTTAGAAAAGGTTATAGCTATTCTACAAAGAGAAACATTGTATTAGCAGCCAAACTTGCAGTACAGTGTCTGTCACCTTTAAAGATTACAATATCTATGTATACAAGATATATATCTTACATATATTTTATATATAGATATATTATATGCATGTATAAGAGAAGGCAGAGTACATACATGTATCACATAAAATTTTTCTGTTAGTTCACCCTTTCTCCTTATTGCAGCTGGTTCAGTGGTAGATGAAGCATAACTTGACTTTTCTTCCAACCATGTGCCTTAACATTTCACGCTTTCTTGTGATGGATTCAATGCTCTCTAATGATTTACGAGGTGACAGAATGCTTCCAATCAGATAATGTCTGAATACAGACCTCACTGAATTAAAGTGTTATCTTTTGTTGCTCTGAATGTTGCACTTTTTTTCTAGTCACTAGATCCTCACCTAATATTATTTCTTAGCTGGAAACGCTTACTCAGTCTTCAGTTTATCTACCTGACATTCCCCAAACTGTTCTTTCCTTTAACTCAGCAACACAGACCGCTTCTGTCAAATATATTCTGACAAATATTCCCAGCAGTTTACAGCGGAAATATAACCTGAAGGTCTCCATTCTGTCTCAAAGCAAATCAACATTACACCAGCATCATCTTAGAAGCAGAGAGGGGATATTCCCCCAAAATACCTTTAGTGTTACCAGCAAACTTCATTCTAATCTTGACCAAAAAAAGCCCTTTTGCTCCTTAGGCCTTCTCAGCCCCACTAGTGGAGGTACAGAAACAAGCTGTCAGAACTGCCTACTGAGATCAGGCTTTCTATCACACTCAGAGGAACAATACAAGCCTTCAAGAAGCCGAGCACTTCTGAGAATCTGAACTCTAATAACTCTTATGGAAGCTTCAAATTATGCCAATCAGCAAGAAACACCAGGCTAGCCAGTGTACTGACTGTAATGGAAGCTACTGAGATGCAGTCTGTGAGGTGTCATCTTCAACCAGTGCAGGGACTGAAAAAACAGCAGTCCCTTAATTTGGGACGCAGACACAGTGAACTAAAATTAAAAGGTATTTAAATGACATAGCCTTTTCTTCCCATTTTAAAGAGATTTCTTTTTATTAATTTGATATAAGCAATATATTACATTTAATATAATATCATTGTCATAAGTGTCAGGCACAAAATTAAACACATTTATGTCTTTTGGGCAATTACTGACCCACAAGAGCAGCCTCTGTTTTTATCCCCGAGTATTCCTTGTTAGTTGTTTCTATGGACACACTAAGAAGTTTCAGCTTAAAACACAAGCTTAGAACAGTCAGCACTACCTGCCTAAGTTCTTGGGATAGCATTTGAGAGCCTCGTAAGGCAAGCAACCATCATTCGTCCATGCAGGTCAGCACCTCTGCACTGCATAGGCTAGATGTATAAAAGCACCTCACCTCATTCTGCTGTGAGGTAATGGTCAAGAATAAAAGTTAGTTGGGGGCTGAACAACCAGAAAGGAAAGTGGATCTATCACAAGAACATTGACCCTTTGGCTTGAGAGATCTATTGTTATTTCTAGCTTTGCTTGGAGTTCAAGAGTTTTGTCTATACTTTACTTTTTTTGCTCCTATAAACATTTACATATCTTAGCAAGATGAGGGAGGTCTTAAAACCATTACAAAAGAAAGTTGTGAAAGCAGAGCATCATCTTACTCTGTAATGAAAAAATGCATTAGGCAAAATTAGAATATGTTTTAGACTTCAAAATAACAAGAGTAAAGGATGATACAACCGGAAACTTTTTGATTTTGCTCATTAAAAAAGGTAAGCTAGTCAAGCTCCCATGTCACACTCCTGCAAAGCATCCTTAACAGCTAAATTGGATGATTGTGTTTTCTCTGCCTTGTAGACTTAATACTCAATTGGCACAGTTCATGCATAAACTCTCACTGATAGCACGTAAACAGTAAAAGGAAAAGTTACTTGGTCTGAGAGGGCTTGCACAGCTCAGAACGTTTAGAGCAGCATCAAGCTGAGGGACCACACTTACATAATGCAGCCAGAGCAGTGAGGGGCTTCTTTGCCTTCTCTTCTGCCCACTGCAGTTTAAGTTATGACTGCAGCTGTGCTGACCCTCTCGATGGGATCCACCAAGTGACCCTACCCACTAAATCCAAGGAGTCATACTATGTTTGAGTGTCTGTATATAAGTTGTCCACACACAGCATCTTGGAAAAGGACACGAAAAGATTTTACCTGTTTAACTAGCATACCCATTAGCTTTTTAACTGAAAAATTTGTAGTGGAAAATCTACAAATCAAAGTGTTCTTCCTTTGAGTTCAAACCTCAGCTTTATGGTTCATTTTAAACTAAGAGCAATCTTATTGCCATAGTCTAAAATCCTACTTAAGAGTCAGCAGCTACTCTGGAAACTATTCAAGGGCCAACAAAGTAAGTTGAGGGAACAGTGATTTAGTTCAAATAAATTACAGATTGGCTCTGGTTCACAAACTAGCACATGAAATTTAAATATCTCACATAGAAAGGCAGACTAATTGATTCAAATTGCTTTTGGTAGCTTACCAGCTGTGAGTAAAAGAAGCACTACCCCAAACACAGAAAGCCAGAAATCTTGTTCAGACAGTTACAGCATTTATGAATAAGGTTTACACTGTTGCCTGTAGGAAAGAAGTGTGCCTTCAGACCCTCCTTTTTCCACTGTTAGTTTTTAATTGTTACAGGACTGTTGCCTTTATGTAATAATACAAATTCTTGATGAAAACTTCAAAGAACAGGCTTCGTTATCTTTCATAAAGAAACAGATAATTCATTTTGTTTACACAGTGTCTGGTAGAACACAGTACCTGTGTCATATGGGTCTTCTAGGCACTGATGCCATGCATCGACTTTAAGCTATCATGCACATCTGCATCTTTGCAGGCTCTGATGTTCTCCTTGTAACAAAACTCTATAAAACAGAATTCTATTTTATGTCAAAACTTTGGATTTGATGGCACAAAATCATTATCTTGTGGTTTCTTATGGATCTTGCTCCTGTTCATTTTCATAGTGATTCAGTTACCACGCCACTCATAGCCTTTTCAGAGTTTAATTATATTGCATTAGACATCTTGAGATATTTGTGGATGGGCATTTTCTAATTTCTAACAACAACTTTCTGCTTAGTTTTATTATTACCCTAGTAGCTATGCAGTTCTAGAGCAACAACCAAGATTAATTAAGTAGGCACAATATTGCTGAAATCTCCTCTGGTTTGCTCCATCTATCATCACTGAAATTTCTATAACCAGCAAAAGACCCACTAAAGAAATGTGAGACTAATGCTGAAATAATCCAGTCTAATGAGACCTCCTGGGAAACCACCTCTCCTTATGTGATCAAAAGAGGAACTTAAATCCCTCGGTCTTCAGATGGGAAGGCTAACAAGCTGCGTAAACATATACAATAGCTATCTGTGCTAATCTGTTCACCAGCCCAACAGCTTTAAATGACTTCATTTGACTTCACACTAACATGTAACTCTTGTTCATAACGCTTAAAGTAGGTTCTGCATCTATAAAGCACAATTCTGCTGTCAAATCCCTAGAAGAATTTACTTCCTAATTGCTTGACTAGTAATTTACTTTTACTCTCTGTGATCTATAATTCCTGTAAGCTCAACAAACTGTATGTGACTTGATAATTGTAGTCTGTGTTTACCAATGTGACGATTACCTTTGTGTTCACAAGAATATAATGGCACCAAAATTCACAGAGATGGCCAGAAAAGCAAAGCACTAGCAGCTATGAGGAGACTAGATGAACTCTCCATCCTACCAACCTAATTTCAGGCTCTGAGAGTTTTTATGGATTCCTCATATCTGAGACAGAGAGAGAAAAAAGTTCCTGCTTTGAATTGTCCTCTGGAACAGTGTCTGTATCCATGGAATACCAATGATGTATAGGCAGCTATGCTTCTAATCATCCTAATTGGCTGCCCATGATGCCCCATAAAGATTCTTGTTATGCATCCTACCCTTCCCTATCTTGTGGGAACAAGAGGGACCAAATCAGTTCTTGCCCTGGGAACTTAACAGAAGAGCCCAAGTTCCAGAAAATTCCACAATCTACTTTCCTTTATGTCCTGATCTGATCAATGCACACAATTTATATGACCTCTTGCTGCCCTAGGTGGTTGGAGTCCACTGTAGTTGCTGCTTTGAAGGGCCCTTGTCAAACTTGTAGAACCTGTCTAAACTATAGCCCAGAAGTATTTAACCTCCAAAGGATAAAGAAAAGAGGCCACCAACAGAAATGCAGGGAGCTTTTTTAAGCAAGTCAAACTTTCTATCAAAAATCAGAAAAAGAAACATTCATCAAAGAATCCAAACAGCAGCACACATTGTATCTTCTTTTCTGCTCTTTCTTACTGTACTTGCCTGGTTTTCTTCTTTTCCTTTTCAACTTGAGCCAGTTTTGATCAAGCTCCAATTACATTTTAAAATGTAAGAGTAGATACTTCATACAGAATGCTTCTGCCTGATAATTTGGAAAATATATATTTTAGTAGGGAAGCCATCTTCATTAGCATATTTTAAATAAAGTTGTACAATAAGACCTCTTCCCACTAAATATGGCATTGCTGGGAAAATTAAAAGAATCCTACTCGTTTTTAAAGACATATTTCAAGAATCTTAGTATTACTTAAATGCTAAAATCTTGAGATTTGAAAATAATGTTTCATTAAGGGGAAAAAAAAGTAGCATATTTCACAGAGAACCAGAGTTTAGATGGCTTAAATTGAATAGAGGCAGAAAAAAAAGAGTTCTTCATATATTCTTCTGAAGGAAATATAGCTGAACAAGTCAATTAGAGTAGGAGACGTCCAGAGGCAAAGCTAGAAGCTTTTAAATGTCAGGCTACAGCATGGAGTGGGTGACAGCCCTTGCAGCTCTGAAAGGGACCTGACATGACCAGAATTAACAAGGAATCTTGGTACAGGAATGAATCTCTTCTGTGTGATAATTTTTTTAATCTTTTTTTTCCTTTTTCTAGACACTAGAAGTCTCTAGAATACAAACAGCACAGAAACTACAAAGAAGAATAGAAAATAAAGTCATGGAACTGATAGGGGGATTACATCAGGTATTTGTTTTGTCTGAATTAATATTAATTCTGGGAAGAGATGAAAATCATCCAAGTAAGGACTATTTCACGATGTTTGCATTATTTGATTTCTTTACCCTTTTCTTTAAAATATACATGAAGGTAAAGAGAAGTATAACTTGTTCTGCTGCTGCTACTACCATTCTCATCTGGTGGAGACCTGAATCTCCAGAATTCCATTCATGCCAATTAATCTTGACAGCTTAGTATAAAAAACCACTCCAAGGAAACTAGTGTATGTTTTTCTTTCCCTGTTGAAGGACTACACCCTTTTACAGTAATACTTTTATAAGAACTTTCTGAAATCAAGTACTAACCTGGCAAAGCCACTAGGAACCAGAGTGGAATGAAGGCTTAATCTGTCCTCCTCCCCCAGAATTTAGTACTGGTTCAAATATTGAGTAATATGGGAATAGTGAGAAGGGGAGGTGGTGGGGAGTGGGACACCTTTGCAAAAAGAGCATGGATGTAAGTCCAGCTGCTACAGAGCAAGATCAGGAACCGAACTCGCTGCTCCTCAGCCAGTACAGGACGAGCTTGTTCTGCAGGTGCCAGCTGCTTCCCTCACTCTCCCTCCCTATCTGAAAGTCAGTGATTCTTACTCATGAAGCATCTTGGTGGCAGTCAGGATTTGCTGTTCCTCATTCTAAAATCTATTTGTGCTACTAAGTAGGCACAAGCATTTGAGCTTGTGTAGCTGTTATGGTCACTTGTGGTACCTCTCATCACTACATATAAATTTAATAAGAAAATCAGAGACCTCAAAGTCTTCAGCCATCTCACCACAGAATCATTTAGGTTGGATAGGACCCTCCTGAGATCATCTAGATCAATCCTCAAATACTTTTTCATCATTTCCTGCTTAGTGCCCTAGTTCACTGACTTGAGGCATTCTCTCATGAAGGGATGAAGTCGCAAATGTGCTGTTTTCTTCTGACCTTAAATATGAGTCTTAAGCTTCAAAACTGGATGTGAACACGGCAGTGTGACTTGTATGTGTACTCCACAATAGGTTAAAAAGGGACTAAACACTTTTTTAGTGACATACACAGTATGTTGCCCCATTCTTCTGCCTTGTCCATGCTTGCACTGAGTTTCTTTCCATGTTGATAAAGTAAAAAATCAATATTCTTTTTGTCAAGCCAAACTTTAAACCATAATAACTTGTATCTCTATGCCATCTTAATAGTGATTTGTGTGATGAGTATTAAGAAAATCAGAATTCGATTTTGTATCTGTGCCAGTGAGAGACACTGGGCCCCTTTCTGAAGATCTCAGAGCCCTGAAGCTACACTCCAGCTGTAGATCTCAGAGTGGGATCAAATCTAGGAGATGTAGTAAGTGTCATGACTGAAACATTGCTTCTATTCTGAAGATGACTCTCAGCAGCGCTGCCTAAGAGTTTTTCCAACAATCTTCCCTAAGAAATAGAGCAAAAGAGAATGGGTTCACCACTACCTTTGCTTATTTTGTCTTTATACCTAAATGGCTCTTGAGGAATTCTTGAGGAATTACTTCAGACTTGGATTTAATGAGACACATTATCGCTGCACCTCATCAGCCAAGATAACTTACAACACACTAGCTCAGATTCCAAAAGCAGTCGAACTGTGATACCATGAAACTCCACAGAGACTAAGTTATCACACTTCTTAACAGATTATATTAACCCAAACAAACCACTGCGCTGCCAGCATCTCGCTGGCTTCCAATCCCCATTTCAGGCTGTTCAGATAGCACCACTTCAGCAGCTGTAATACCGACGTAACCTGAGTGTGACAATTCTTAAAATTCAATTTTATTATAAATAGTCAGCAGATCTAAATATTAGCTAATTGGAAATTTAGTAATTATAAAAATTTAGTAATTCTAAAAATCAGAATTACAGATACCACGTAATATCTATTACAAGATTAGATGAAGCCAACATTTAAAAGGAGACTCAAAACTCTTGAAGTTTTTCACTTCGACTCTGTTGGGTTTAAATACTCCTAACTGAAAAGACAGTATGTACTAGAGATTAGTGCATATACATGAATCTACTGATGAGTGACTGGTCACAAAATCATCAACAATAGGTTAAAACACTGAATTGATTCATAAATTAAGAGGGTTTATGATTGTTTACAACATTTTTTTAAGATATAACCAGTAAAGGTTAAAAGATACTTCTTAAATTACTTGAGACATAATGCTGATTTAAAGGAGAAAATCAGAATGTAGTTTTCAATAATTATATTAATCAAGGTTAATACTAATATGACATATCTAAATATGTGTGAGAAAAGGACTGACAATGGTAATTATTACCACTGAAGATTATTTTGATTAAATTATGATTAAGTAATGAAACAATCATTTAAAACTTTTCCACTTCCATTTTAGCATGTTTGATTAAAATGTCACATAGAAATAACATGGTCCTTTATTAAATAAAGCATGATTTGAATATTACAACCAAATCTTGTCTCCAGAACAAAGAATAAGGAGTAGTTTATTTCATTATTTTCTGTTCTAGGGTGTTAATTATAGGTGATAATTTTCTTTGAAGAAACTTTGAACATTTCATGTTATTTAGTATATGAGCAGTACAAGAGAAGAAGTAGCCTGTCCAAGGCCACAGCTCCAGGGGAAGCCCAGACTGAGGTGGATGAGGACCGACCAAGCTCTGCTCTTGCTTCCCCCTCTCTGCTTAACTTTGCCCTTACTGCTGGGGCTCCTTCCTTCCTTCCTGCTGCCCTCCAGTATCACCGTGTGTGTGATGTGGGATGAGCCCAAGGCACATGTACAGGGTTGTGCTGAGCCAGCAGTGGCTGCCCCTTGAGCAGAAGCGTTTGCTGAAGAGGTGCT
The DNA here is from genome assembly GCA_013399855.1 of Oxyruncus cristatus. Classification (NCBI taxonomy): domain Eukaryota; kingdom Metazoa; phylum Chordata; class Aves; order Passeriformes; family Cotingidae; genus Oxyruncus; species Oxyruncus cristatus. Next base: position 105,295 of record VXAY01003693.1, on the reverse strand, counting down.
GCTGTGCCCTGGGGCTTCCCTTCTCACAGCACTGAGCTGCTAATGGGGCAGTGGGCACAGAAACCACTATTTGTATGGTCCAGCAGCAGACTGCTACCTCTCTAGAGCAAAGAGTGGTAGGCTGAAGACTTGGCAAGGCATTTTGATTGCTTTCCTACATTTAGACATCTCAGTTTAGTTGCACACAATCTGGTGCTGAAAAATACCATGAGAGATTCATGTGCTCTAGTCGTCATGATTCATCTGAACTATTTTAGACCTCTACATCAGGACAGGATGAATCCAGGCTAGGAACACTTGTTTTCTTTTGTACTTCAGCACTTGAGATGAGCCTTTATTTTGACAAATAGAGCATTTCATCTTGCAACTTAAAGTCATATGAATGAATGTTGAATAACATAGTGCATTATACATATCGTGTAGAAACTCCTGAAGACATAATAACTGCCAAATTGCAGTCACTTGCAGACACTTGTCATTGACAGGACAGACAGATAGAAGTATTTTTTGATATTTTTGGTATAAATGGATCACAGTTGAAAAAGGAAAAAATCTTTTTCTTCATTGTTTTTTTGGGTGAGAAATTCATCAAAATCAGTTCTATGGCGCAAGTGTTTTTTTTCCTAACTGATCAGCATTCTGTGCCTTCACTTTCTCCCTCTCATAGTCATTTAACATTTCCTGATAAATTTTTCCTTAAAATACACACAAAGGCAAAGAGAGGTATAACTTGTCCTATTGCTGCTATTACTATTCCCCCATAAGGATAAGGGCAGTTGATTTGAAAGTGCCCCTTAGTTCCTCAAAGAATAACTCACCATTGTCATTCTCCTGGCTGGGAGGTCTATATCAGACTCCCATGGTGACAGCCCCATTATTTCTTTGGCCCTTGATTCTGACCCAGAGGCTCCCAACGGTGCCATTGCCAACTCTGAGTTCCATATATTCTAAACATTCTGTTACTCACAGTGCCACCCCTCTGCCTCTTCTGCCCAGCCCATCCCTCCTGAAGAGCCTGTAACCATCCAAAAGGGCACTCCAGTCACAGGTCTCATCCCACCAGGTTTCACTCATGCCAGTGATGTCAAATCTCCAAATCTCTGGGCCAAAGCTTCGAGCTCCTTCTTAGTTCCTCATGCTGCATACACTGGTGTAGAAATATTTCAGGTGTGGTCCACTGTAGCCAACGCATCATAAGGCAGATTGAGAGATCCTATGAGTGCTGGTTTTCTCAAGCTTTGGCACACCATCCCATCAGTCATCACTGGCAAGCCTGGTTTTGTCCCTTTCCCCCTTCCAAGCCAGTTTAAAGCTCTGTCAAGGAGCCCTGCTGGCTCCTGAGCTAAAACTCTTCTTCCCCTCTGTCTTACTAGCCTTATTAATACATTCTTGAGAGTTTCTGCTAGAGTACTTACCTAACTGTAGCACTTTTATAAATGGGGAAAAAATAGAAACGAATGCAGAGAAATATAACTGGTCTAATGCTCACAAATGGGGAAGAAAGTAGAAATTATAATTCAGTCCTTTTTCAGGAAAAATAATTTTAAAATCTTCAAAATATATTAAGATAGTATAAAGTAGAGACAAAAAAAGAATGAGTTAGAACTAACACCAAAAAGACAAATCTGGAGCAAAAAATAACCATGCAGAAGAATCCAGGGATGCAATAGTCAGGCCACAATGGTGCCACCATACAAGTGAGTTTCTCCATTTCCAGTTCACAATTGCGACAGGCCACAGCACTGAAAATTAAGAGGTTGTTTGTGGTCACAAAATTTGGAGTTCTTCCAGAGTAACCTTTAGAGGTTTTGAAATAAGCACAATCATTTCTGTAAGTGCTCATTCATTTTTCATATGCCCAGTCTGTATTCCATTATGCATTTAAATGTATTACACTCGTACTTTTAGTGGAGAGCTAAGATTTTAATGGAATTTCAGTGAATTCCAAAAAGGAATGATTCATTAGGCGCTGAAGCCTATCTCCTTTTTTTGTTCTGGCTAATGAGAAGACAGCCTGGAAGTATATTGTATTAATTCCTAATATAAAAGAAGTTAGATGACTGCAGAACATAAAGGTTATTTATGCTGAATAAGAAAACAGGCATAGCAGAGAAAACATGAAATGGAAAGGGACAGAACAGAAAATATGTTTCTGCAAACTAGGGAATAAAAGGGTCTAAAGTTGGTATATAAAAGGTATATAAAGGGTAGAAAGGTTACATACAAAAATATAATCAAAGTATAAGCGCTAGTTTCATGTATCGTAAATAGAATAGGATTTCATATCACATTGATCAGAGCTTTATGAATGCAACAGAAAAGAAAACGTAAGAGGTGAATGATCACCAGTAGCTAACAAATGAAACAAAAGTTTTTAGGTACATTGTTTAATTTGGTGACTCCAGTCACAGTCCGTGTAGGAACTCCCTGAGTGCTGATATCCCTACCTGGAATAAATATGCTTGATTTAAAAAAGAAACCAAAACCACATTTCAGAGTGTATTTCTTCAGCTTTTTGGTAGAGCGGACTTAGTAACAGAGATGTGTGCATGCCATGGTAGATCAGCATGCAGAACTTTAATTACAGCTCTGTCAATTTCAGGCCCCAAATCTTGTTAAAAACCCTATTATATTGGAAAAGCTTGATTGCATCAATTGTGTAGCTACCATTTACAATTTTTAATGGATTTGTTAAAGGTGACACCATTTATCTCAATTTTCTATTTCATCAACATGTGCCAGAACTTTTTTTACTAACTTCAAATGCTTAGTATCACATCTTAAAAACCTAATTATAGAGGCATTTTGTGCCAGCAAAGAAATTAAAAAACAACAGCTCTCACATCTAATCATCATGAAAGCGTGTAAAAATCTCCATTAAATGCTTGCACAGGTTTAAACCTTTAATGCACAAAACTCTTCTTGTGTCCACTTCCTTTCTCGTCTTAAATATTTATCATATAATAATTTTCATTAAAGACTTCAGCTCTTTGAAAGGCAAAGCTAGAGTCCATATTAGTAGCAGCTTACTTCAAAACATCTCTAAAATAAACCTCTCCTGGAGATAGAACTGTAAAAAACTGACATGCATTCAGGAATGTAAGTAAGCTTTCCCTTTCCTGAGCACGTGTTTCCCCTAACAGAAGTCTAGATTAGTGAGCCAGCAGGCATTTGCCTGAGTAAAGAATAGAAACAGAAATTGCCCATTGAGTTCAGAACTTTCCTAAGCAATTTTAGAATGCCAGTCATCACACTAAGATTAGGGCTTCTACTATAAGAACTGATTGCCTTCACAGTAACTCAGGGATAACAGAGAAAAAAGAGATGGCAAAAGTTCAAGTTGCTGAACAGGTAGTTTAATCTTCTAAACTGAAAGTGGAAAACATCTTCATTTTCAGTTTTGTTACAAATGTTAGAAATAAGGGCAAGAAAGTTTAGACCTTTTTCTTGAATATCACTCAGCTAGACCAATGGGTTGGAAACGCAAGCACATGGTCTGACTTGTCCAAAGATTCCTACTCAGAGATGTGAGTGAAGCATCTTGCCTAGGAACCTCAAGAAACAAAACCATTCTGATGCCTAATCAGAAGGTGCTGTTCAACGACAGCAGGATTAGCCTGAGGTATGTGGCCAACTCATACAGGCAAACTGGGCAACATAAAAGTCACTCAAAGCACTTGGTCAACACAGAATTTACAAGACGTTTTTGTACCTGTTGATTAACACATTCTTTAGGCTGGGTCTGAGGCCAGATTTCCTCTCCATCACATGTAATTATCTATGAGGTCCCTTAGGGATTGTGCAGTGCGTGTTGTGAAGAGCGTCCATACCTGTTCTAAGGCCAGGCAGTCGCTCTGTTCTTGGTTCAACACCTCTTAAATATCCTATCAACCCCTAAGAAAACATTGCTTGGATATTGTCAACCAGATACAGTGACCAAGCTACAAAATAGCTACTGCCATGCACCACTAAGTTAAACGCTATAGATCACTATATAAGCCAGGCAGCCCAAAAGGAATAGACAGGATTCATTGTCCTGCTCCACAGGTTTGAAATGTTGGAGTTGTTTTATTGTCTTATTACATTTTGCTCTTGTCAACTCATTGTTTTCCCCCTATAGTACTCATTCTCCTTTTTTTCCCCACACTAAAAAACTACCTTTCCTGCATAAACACTTAGTTGAGAGATGTACATTGTGGTATCTAGTTCTTTAAGAGTCTCAACCAGAGACTTCTGGCTTCATTAGAGGTTGGACCAAGCCATATGAGTAGATTTAGGACTAGCAGTTTCAGAGCAGGTGATTTTACTAAGGGTTGCTTCCCATTCCCAAGATGTAATGAGATTCAATCTTGAGAATGTGTCTTTTCTTTCCAGAGAAATTATTCCATCTGTACTCAAAATAGTTCCAGGAAAGTAATCATTTTATATAATGCCCATGATAATTGAACTGTGTGCTACTGATAACTACACTGGAAAAAACCTGAGTTGCAGAATTTCCTCTTTTGTAGCAAATGGTTTGAGGTTTCTGGATTTCACATCATTACTGTGAAACTTCAGTCACCCACATGCTTGTGAAGAAGTGCTTCCTCAGTGACTCATGTTTCCTCACTGAGGAAACAACTCTATTTATCAAGCACAAACATGTGTTTCACAAGTATCAATTTTGAATTGGACATTTTGTTTTCACACATCGTAAGTAGGATCATAGTGTCATGTTGGACTTATTACATTCCATACTGTCTAAATATGATCAGTATTAGAAACAATGCAAAATTTATATATCTATCTATATATATGTGTGTATATATATATTTCTACTGAGAAACATTTAATGTAATTTCACACAGGAACCATGGAACAGGAACCCACCCCCTCAGGTGTGAAGGGACCTTTAAAGGTTGCCTAGTCCAACCTGCCTGAAGTAAAGCAGGAATATCTTTAAATACATCAGGTTGCTCAGAGCCCCATCCAACCTGACCATCAATGGTTTCAGGAACGAGACATCTACCACATCTTTAGGCATCCTATTCCAGTGTTGTGCCATCCTCATAATTAAAAATTACTTCCTTATAACAGTAACCAATGACAGGACAAGAGGTAATGCAACACATGGAAACACAACAAATTCTGTTTAAACATAAGAAAGTAGTTTACTGTAAGATTGATCAAACAATGGAACAGGTTGCCCAGAGAGGCTATGGCTTCTCTGTCACTGGAGATATTCAAAACCCAACTGGACACAGTCGTGGGCAACCTGGTTAATTGATTCTTCTTTGAGCAGATGGTTTTGGCCAGATAATCTCCAGGGGTTCCTGCCAAACTCAGCCATTCTTGCATTCTATTGTCTCAAGTCTTTTTCTCATCTCTGTAACTCCAGTCAGCCTTTTGGCTCTCAGACTTCCTTGGAGCATAAATATTCAGGGACATAGTTCAGTTTAAGTTTATGTCATGTATTCAAAATTACAGAATTAGCCTTGCTGCTCTTACTCTATATTTTCTAAGTCACTTAATGTCTCTGTTAAAGGCAAGTAATATTGCATTTTTCACCCTGTGATGCATTAAGTAACTATTTTAAACTGGTGATGTTCACCAGAGAAAGTGCTAAGATGACTACTTTTTCTGGACTGGAACAGTAGAGAAAGCACATATTTGCAAGAAGAAAAACATGCTAATAGAGGTCTGTTTATGACAACACATAGTATAAATTGATGATTAGAAAAGCTTGCACATACAGTAAATGAAAACTATACAGAAATCAAAACACATGCATATACCTATAAAGATAAACTGAGCACTGTGTAATTCTAGAGATGCTTTTCCTTTCTTTTTGAAATTGTCTACTTCATTTTGAATGATGATATGATGTAACTAAAGACGGCACCAAAAGCAATGCTGCTCTGAAAGACCAAGGAGAGAGGAACAAATTTAAAGCAGTAGTCTAAAAATCACATCTAAAAGCCTCCTCCCCCCTCCCACCACTACCATTTAAATTCCATTAGTACAAGGTGCAGTCTTGCATCATGTAATACTGTTGTGCATAAAAGTCTCTACCTCCCTTTTGTTTCAATAAATACTGAACCTGCTCCTGAACACTGCCCTTTACTAGTGAAGTCTAGAAGTCAAGACAGCAAATAGGAGATTTATGACAATATTTTTATTCTGGGATCAGTAACTTCAAATAGAGACTTTAATTGTATTTTTCAAATTCATATTTGGTTACCATGGTTCTGGATTGTGATAATGAAGATAAAAACATCTATAAGCATAAAACGCAGCAGCTTGGACATGTTGTATGAAGGAAATAGAGACAAATGATAGCTCAATCTACCCCATGCTTTGGAAACCTGTATATTAACACAAGAAGTGTAGGAAGGAAACAAGAAGAGCTGAAGAAGAATTATTAATAATGACCACTTAAAGACTGGGACTACAGAAACTTAGTAAATTAGACATGTTACTGCAATGGAAAAAGCTATCATATTCATATACGACACTTGAGATCCAAATTTAGGAAATTAGCCTTGTTGAAAGTCTGAGAACATGTTAGAGTCCATTGCAGATGACTGAACCATGAAGATGCAGTGGAAAGAACTTTTGTGAACAAATATCACAACTACCCAAGGCACAACACAATGTAATAATGGAGATTTACAGTACTCAGATAACCTTCAGAAACAGAATGAACAGTACAACATTGATTAATCTGTAAACTGTGGTGGCAACAAGTCTTACAGATGCACATACACACACAGAAAGCAGGAAAAAGCAATCAGTGCAAAAACTGCTGTATATTTAATCAACAGAAAGCAACTGAAATGCAGCTTGGAAGAAAACGACCATGGTACAGTAAGAGTTAACGAAATTTGGGAAAGGAAGGGGATGGGCTAATAGAATAGAAACAGACAGACTCACAGAAAATGGAGGTCAATGGTAAAGTGCATACGACTGGGAAAAAAAATACTAAGAGCGGCAGTTCCACAAAAAATATGAATGGTGCAAGCACAACCTATCCCAATACAGAAGCTGGAAATAACTACATCAGAAGCTTCTCACCAGTGTCAAGCCAAAGCAGGAAGCACAGAGGAAGTGGAAATACATCAATTATACTAAAAATACAGGAGTGTGTAAAAGAAAATCAGAAACGTCAGAGAAAAAGATGGAAAGAAGCCAGCGAAAAATTCAAGACCAATAACAGGAACCAACATTTCAAGACCAACAAATCATTGCAGATGTTAGAAGTAAGAGAATTAAGTGGCAGTCTAGTACTGATTGGAGAAAGCAAGTTATCAAATTGCCAGGACAGTTCACATGCTGCATGTTATTTTTGCTTAAAAATGCTAACTTGCAAGCATGTGGTTAGAACAATTAACACTGCAGAAAATAATAAAATTTCAGTTTGGAATGAAGAAAAACAGTAGTAATGGTAGTAATGAAGGAACAGTGAAATCAACTGCCTGGGGTAGCCATGGTACAGTTACCATTGAAGGATTCTATAAACAGGTTATACAAACATTTGTCAGGAAGTACACAGCCATAATTTATTCTGTCTTGAGGGTCTCCCAGACTTCTTTTTTCAAGATTCTGCCATCCAGAATAGTCATTAACTTAACAGATAAGGTACACAAAATAAAGGAGTTCTGGCATCAAGTTTCTGCTCTTACCTAGATAAATAAATATTTAACAAGCACTTCTGCCCCAGACTTGCATGCTGATCATCTGCATCTAACACAGAGGCCCTTGCTCCTGAGTTACCATCTCACTGGGAATCTGAGGTGTTCTTCATTTGTTTATCTACAAGAAATTTCTGTCCCTGAAAGCTGTCACAACAGACTTTTCATTTGAACTGATGTGAATTTTATGCATATTCTTGTATGCAGTTAATGAATTGGCCCACAGTAAAAACTACTTAGGCTGTGATTCTTTCCCACCTGATTTTATGCATCGAACTTGCAGCTTCCTGTACTCATTTGAATCTCTTGCAATGGGGCAAACACCTCAGTTGGTATGTCAGAGTTTAGCCAACTTTCTTGGATGTAGCAGACTAACTTTCATGTAGCTACACATAGGTGGGACGAATCCGCAGACTGAAAAACTGCTTACACACATTACTTTGCAAAATGAAGAGTGTCCTAGTCTAGCCTTTAGCATTTTTAGCTTACATTTCAGTTTTTATCCAACAGAGATGATAGCTTGACACCTTAAAGTTATTTTATGCATATTCTGATTGTATTAACTATTTTTAGCTCTCTTTTTTAACTGAAGTGTGTGAATAAGCATATTTTCCCAAACTGCAAAGTTCAGCAATGCTTTTAAAGGCATAAGCTCCTTTGAGGTTTAACGCAATCTTTTTCCAAGTAGTATGATTTCAATCCAAACTCCAAAATATCACCATTTCACTTTGTGTTCTCAAGGCAACAAAAAGGATTAAAAAAACCCTCAAACCCCTCATTACTTCAAACTTGACAAGCCTCCTCTATTATTAACGTGACGTAAAATTTCTCCCTGATCACCATATTCTGAGCATACGTAGCACTGACATTCCACCCTTAAGAGCTAAGAGTACATGGCTTTGAATGGAATTTGCTTAGAAGCTTCATCAATTATAAGTCCTCTGTGAATGACAGCATTGCAAGCTACATAAAGTTTGCTGTGTACAGCCAGGCTAGAACAGGCCTTGTTCTTCAGAAATGGCTCACAAAGGCCAGGCTGGAACCAGCTTTCTGAGTCCAAATACCGTAATAACAGTATACCCTGCTCCTCTCCCTTGCTGCAAAGTGAAAGTCATGAACATGCTTGTTAAGGAACAGCATCTGGAGGCTGTGGAGGAGAATGTGGTTACACAAAAGTGATGAGGAAAGGTAAACCCAGCATATAAAGCAACTGAAGTTAACGAAATCACTGAAACATAATCGCTGCCTGGAGGGTTTTAGCTACAAACGATGAACAGGAACAGCTTGTGGCAGTGCCAGATCAGTGGTAATACAGGAACCCCAAACGAGACATCCACCAAAAAGGTTCCATATCCTGTATGATAAAATTTTATTATAGTAATTCTACATGGGAAAATCATCAAGTAAATACAGAAAAAGCCTGACTAAATCTTTAAAACGCATTTTTTTTAAGGAGAATTTAGACAGATTCAAATATGAAAAAAAATGTAATGTTATATTGCAGTTCTCTGTTTGGTAGTATAAGCCAGAAAATCAATGGGAAATCAAGCATCCTTCTGGAGTTCAATGAGCCCTGAGATTATCCTTTAAACATAACTAAGACATAGGACCATCTTCTTTGAAAATATCAAACACAGTAAAATTCCTTTCTTCTGCAGAACTACAAACATTGTTCAGATACTGCAAGATGATATTTTCATCGTTTGTATTGTAATGAAAACAATCATAAAAACTTGAGGTAGCTTCCAAAGTAACTCCTTACAGATTCATCTTACTCAGTAAACTGTTCTTCCAACAGTATTTAATTTTATAAACTAAAGAATCTGAACAGGTCCTAAGACATTAACACAAAGAAAAAGGCTTCATTTGCTGTGATGACACACCTGTGAGCAGCAATTTAACATCTCACGGCTGTGAATTCCTTTAGACAAAAGTAAGAGGGTGTCATTTCACGGAAATGTGGGCAGAAAACTCTTCGATTAATGTTACTATCTGCAAAATGCTTTAGGAAAACCCTTCATTTTCATGGATATTTTTAATGGCATTATTCTTTAATTATCTCAGATGTAAACACTACAGAAAGGACTAATTAATTAGAAAACCTTCTGCACTAGTCACTTATGTCTAGAAAAATTATCTGTTTTTTAGAGGCCTGAGACCTGATAAAAAGCGGTAATTTGAATTAGCTGGAGATAGTTCACATTAGTGGACAACTAATTTTCTTCATATGTTGTCCTAGATTTCATTAGGCAACACTTATAAACACGTCTGTGCTAGTGAAAGGATGTCAGAATTCAGGTTAGATTACGAATCCTCAGGAAAAAAAAAAAACAGAACTGCAAGCGTAATCCTAAAGCAAAACCAGAAAGAAGAAACTTATTGAAAATTCAAAGCATTATTCTGTAGCAGTTTAAACAATTTCTATTAGAAATTAAGGGAATTTGACCCTCATCTCTAAATGTAAACTAAGATCTATGGGACTTGCAAATAGCAAAGGCAATATGCTGCTGTTTTAACCTGATACTACAATAATGGAATAACAGGAGTACCATCCTTAAAACGCCAAGTAGCACGTTGTATTTTCTTTATATGTCCAGTGTTTATATGTCCAGTGTTTCACATAACAATTTATAATACCAAGACACTTCTGTATTCAAGGGTTGTGTTTTCCTATATTTGCTTATTTATGTGTAGATAAAAAAATTTTGTCTAATAAAAATTACATTTTATTGAACAGGATATATGTAATAAACATACCTAATTTTTATCTTGAAAATAGGTACTACGAGAGATGAGTTCTGATTGCGACAAAGACTGAAAATGGGGTTGCCAGGACATATCTCGTGGGAAAAAATGTCATGTGAGCATGTGTCCTACTCAAGCACTAGTTTGGGGAGTGATAGTTGGGCTATAGCACTACTGATAATTCAGATTTACTTCCAAATCGTCTGGCTGCTGACCACATGATCAGCATTGTTAGCCCTCATTTAGTTTCTATCCTAAGAACACTGTGTGAGTTTGTTAAACCAATCAGACCTGTGGAGATGGGCTAAAGGATGAAGGAAGAGTCCTATTGTAGCTTACACCAACAAGGAGGTAGAGCATGAAGTGGTACAGCATATACTGGTCACTCATTGTATAAAACTAAGCAATGTAAAATTTTCTTGGGATAAATGCAAAGGATTTGCTTCACTTGAGCCCAGAGGAAGCCACTGGGGTATACTTATATTCAAAGCTTTTCCGGCTCAAGGCCCCTACATCATTTTTGTGGATGCCTTGGGCCTCCATATCCTGAAGAAGTTGTTTTCAGAAATTATCTTCTCCATACAAACAAACATGATTACTAATGGTTTTAAGTGCCTGTTAAGCTTCAGTACAGTATTTACTAGATTCAATTTCAGACCTGGAATTCTGCTTCTTGCTGGTTTAAAAGCAACTGTGTTCAAAAGTCTCAGCATCTACTGCATATGAAAGCCCCCAAACCTGTAGAACTACTTAAAAGCAGTTCACTCATTACAGACTACTTTAGAAAGGCAGACTTTTTCTGCTAGAAAAAAATTAGAAATCTTATCCAGAAAATAAAAGCAAGATCTACTTCAGAAGAAGATTGATCTTATGAACCTGAAGGACAGGGGAAGTTCTGCAGATTCCTACAGAGCTATGAAAATTATTTTAAAATAGATACAATGTATTCTTGAAAGATAATTATGCCAACATTGGAACAGCTAGTGTAGCTTTCTGTGCCTACACAACATCTGTCTCAGGCACTGAAATAACCATAGTGAAAACAACATAATGCTTCTGCTTTCAGAAATAAACCTCCAACCCAAACTATTTACAATGTTTTCTATCTAACCAAATTCAAATAAAAAAAAGTGATTTCAACCTAATTGCTCTGCATTTTGCTGTGGTTTCACTAAAATTGTGGAGGCCTTAGATTTCAACGAAATAAACTTCTTACCTGTCTTTAACAATGACACTTCAGCTTTTTCAGCACTCTATTAAAAAATACAAAAGGTAATTAAGGCAACCTACTGGAAAAACAACTTTATTTTGCTTTATTGAAAATAAAGATACTTTTTAAATGCCAGTATAATTTAGTATCCCAAGTAAGTTTTGGAATTAGCAACATGACACTATTCTCAGTGAAATCCGGTGTAGACTTCTACAGCCTTCACTAAGTAAGCTTTAAGCTACAGGAAGACAGAAGATGGGCTAAACCAGAAGGTTAAATCAGAAATAAATGCAGCCCCTGCCTGGTTTGTAAGGAGACATGGGGAGAAACTGGGATTTAAAGCCAATCTACGGCTCTGAATCATTTTGAGTTGCTCTGGGGGAGACTTTCGCCTGTTTCAGTGCCCTTGCTATATCTCTTATTTAATGGAAAAGTTTTTGGCACATAATGTTTTGGAACTTGCATGAAACTCCCAAAATCTCAGGCAATCGTGGTGTGCCAACAAAAAGGAGAAAGTTCTTAGATTTGTATGCTTGTTTTTATGATGCTTTTGTGATTTAATCCTGATAAGAATTTGGTTTCCTTTTTGTTGAGCAGAACCTTAAGAAGGTCAAGTACAAATTGTTGTGTTTGGAAGGTCAAATTCTTCAGAATTAAATTAATCCTCTAATTTAAATTTTTTGCAAATATTTAAGAAAAATACATTTCCTGTCTTTTGGAGGAGGGGATACAAAGTAGCAAGTGTGTTTTCCACTCTGCAGTTCATTATTCAATTCTTTTTGCAGAGTAAAGTTTCTGCCTAATTGAGTTCAAGATAATGTTAACAGCTCTATCAGATTTAAAAGATAAGCCTCTAACAGATGCAGAGCCTATATATATAAACATACAAATAATTTTATCTACCTCCATATACATAACGTTTTAAGCGATTGAATAACAAACTGGACCTTGAAACCCAACTGGCCTTGAAAAACAAAACACTCAACTTGTGAATATTCTTGATCACATTTTTAAGAATACATAAAATTTTCCTATCAAAATAAAAGTCTGGATTTAATATATTTTGCATATTTTCCTTTAATTCTTAACCAGCTATGCATTTGTCACAGATGACTTCAGTATTATCTGTCCTTTTTTAATCATACTTTTTTTTATTTGGCATATTTATCACTAATACGTGAGACATTTTTTAGCTTCCAGAATATTTTGTTCACATCATTCCATGCAACACCAATTACTTTTATGGCTTTGCCTTCCCCACCAGTACATATTTCTGACATATACTGACTCTCGCTGATATCATAAATTACTTTTCACTAGAGGATGAAGACTTTTCATGATGCTTCTAATTCTTCATCAATCACCCTTTGATAGGCCATAACCATTTTTCCTTCTTCATGATGCCATTTTTCCCTCTCCATAACTCTCCAGTTCAGAGTGAAAACCCCATTTAACTAATTCCAATGATTTATTTATGATTCAATTTGGGACTTCATCATAAACAATGAGAAAATTAACTGCATTTCAGCTGGGGCTTCCAGATAAATTCAAAGGAATCAGGTACTCAAATGTTATTGAATTTTAAAAGGAAATCTCTCTCTTGTCACCACTGTATCTTATCTCCGTTCTGCACTTTGAGCCTGGCCCAGATCACATCTAGATGACTTTCAAAGATTTGCAGTACTTTCAGTGATCTTCAGTCAATCATGAGAGGCTTGAGAGCCTGTCACACATAATACTGCAGCCCTGTGCCTCTCATTTACAGTGTTTTCATGAGTCTGTGGGCTGTTGGTGATTCCACCCATAGTTGTAGGTCTCCAACAGGATGGTGTCTAATGAGGTTGAGAGGCAAAAAGCAGGAAAGAAGACTTAAACTCTCAAAACTACCAGAAATTCGCCAGTCATATAAAACTGACTTAAAATCATCACAGTTTTCTCCGTTTATTCACTGAATGATCTTTACAGATGGTTTTTAAGAAACATATTGATTAATTAGTCAGCTGACCATTTACTGAGCACCTTGTGCTTCAGACCTGTCTGACCTCCACTACACATCTATTTGAAAATGCAATCCAGTTGCTATGGCTACAGCAAGCTCCCATAGGATGGCTGCATTCAGCTGGCACAACCCAACCACTCAGAATGCTAATGAAATGGAAGAGTCCATCTGTATGCACCAGAATTCAAAGCTGTATTTTACAAATCCAAAATATTTGCACTACATCAACCGCAAATACAATTATCTTATTTTCCAATTAGAAAAACAAACTCCAGTCTCTTTGCAGAAGCCTTTTCTCTTTGTTTGCCCCATTGGCAGATTTCAATTTTTAAGCAATTTTTTTTAAAAACTGAGTTTAAATTATGTGGCTCAACAGAAATAAATGTCTCGTTTTCTAAAACATAATTAAACAAATAAAGGTAATAATGATTTCACATTAGTTATATACAATTGTATTAAACAGAAAAATCAAATGTAGCAGCTTTTACTTGGTTTTGGCCTTATACAGTAAAATCTATGAAACGTACTCTATTGTCTGCATGTTTACCACACAGCTTCAACCAGGATAACATTAACCAATTCAGCCAATGTTGGTGACGGTAAAGTTATGTTAAAAAAGGACAAATATGAAGTTATTTCTACCTGCATATCAGTTCTGCTTGGAGCTGTTGGACTGCTCTTGGATATGCTGAAACCTCTAATGTAGGTCCACTTGGGTGCTTATGATCTTGCAGGAGGTTTTGGGTCATTACAGCTAAAAATCAGTGTTACCTTTTCTCAGGGAGTATTTAAAATACATACCTTGTTAGGAACATGCTCCAGAAACTACGGCTGTTGGCTATCACCATTTCTATTCACGTCTGTTACCTGATGTTCTCTCGAGGAACTCTTAGAGAAAAATCCAGTTTGGATGTTTAGTAATTCCTGACATTGTCATAAATATATATATATATATACAAAAAAAAATATATACACATATATACACACACATATACAGGCATTCCAAATGTTTCATTTCAGACCTACTGATGTTACTTATGTCTTTATCATTTATTTGTTTGATGAACTCCTGCTAAAGGTGAACAAAAAAATTCCAGGATTTATATGGATTCCTCAAGATATATCTGTTGCCTTAGAGATGGTTGACTACATTCATTATCACTGAAGCATGTGGGACTACTGCTAAGATTTAGCAAACTTTTTGAAAGGGATTGCCTACCAGGAATAACCAGAGTCTTAAAATAAATATAAATTTTATGCTTATAGAATCTTACACTTAAGAAATTGTATATGCAGGTGAAATAATCAGGTTCCACATCACAGTATATTATAAGCACTAGGAGAAAATAGTTCTTCTATAAACCTGTAACTGTCTTTCACTGAATATCTGCATCGTATTATAAATAAAAATAGAAGTGCTGAATGCCCTGAAAAAGGAAGTATTGTTTCGTACATATCTATAAAAGATTTTTCTACTAAAAAAAACCCCAACAGAATAAAAAATAGAAGCAATGAAAGTATTTCACTATTCACATGCAACATCATTAATCCTTTGCTGACTTAAGACACCACTCGTAAGAAAGGCCATTATGTTACATATCCATCTGAAATATTACAGTTTTGTGAATGTTCTATATCAAAAGTCTAGAAAAAGCATCAAATTATCTGAAGTTGAATGGGTAGACTCCATATGCCTGAAGAGTGGTGTAAAGGGATACAGACTGGTGCAGGGATATATGTCAGAACATGCCTAAACAAAATAATAGCCGAAAAGACCATATCTAATGCTTTGTGAGAAGCATTAGACTACTACTACTGACTACTTACCTGCTAGTTGCCTTTGGGGCAGGAAATGCAAAACTGGATTTAAACAGGCTTTTCCTCTTTTGGTAAAATCATCAATGGCCTTTGCAGTGGAGTTTACAGAATCTTACACTGCTGAAATTGTGACAGCCACGTAACATTCACCTAACAAAAAAGCATCTTCCACTGGGATTTAACTCTGATCGTAGGCCACGAAGCAAGGCACTGCCAGTGCATGTGCTGCCTTCACAGATGTAATGCAGGACTAATTGAATCCTGCTCCATTTTTATAAGATGGCACATTAAATAATTCTCGTATTAGATTCCCTTTCTGTTAAAGTACTCCTTTAGTTCATGTAACATTCATAGACAGGCATATCAACACAAACAGGATTAGTAGTTAAGACAACCACTATCATATAAACGAAATGTTACAAAGTTATGGACACAGGCATTCATAAAACATTTTTAACCACTACATCCTGATCCTGCTCAGAGGGCACTAAAGGCAGATAAAGTGTACAGAGGAACGCAGCCTCTGCCTGCACAAAAGGCTTGTGCTGCACTTAATGGCATATTCCAGAAATTTTAACCCTTTCACCTCTCTCCCTCTTTAAACTCAGGAACACTGAATCTGCTCAGAGGAAGTTTAAAATGTGAGTACAGTCCACTCTTCTGTTTATCTTAGTGCTAAGAGCAGTGCCTCTGAGCACCTAGAGGAAATAGTTATAGAATTTCAGAGTGCATAAAAAGGAAGTTGACAACTTGCTGCCTTTTTCATATAACCCAGTCTTTACATGAGCAAGACAGTTATTAAATGGCCAGTCACTGCCTGCTTCTCCCATTGTCTCCACTTGTAATTTCCTTTTCTTTGCCACCCAGCTCTGCACTTTATTGTTGAAATTATAACCTGAAGGTCTTTTAAATATACAGCAGTGCACAAATGCCTGCTAAGTAGTGTGATATAATTTTCTGGGGAGTTAAGGTAGCTACCAATAATAAGTTAAACAAAGAGTGTTCAATCACTGTTGCCCCCTGTGTTCGTTAAGTTATAGGGCAGATACAGTCATTAGTGCACCACAGCACAGGGAATTCTCAGCTAACAGAAGTTCACAAAGGCCTTAGGTGAAGTTTGTAAAAATGTGACTGAATTTGCACTGATGCCCCAGTTGAAGGTGATGTTGCTATGGTAAGGGCCGGCTAACACATCCCTGAAAAACTAATTAAAATATAGAAGGACTTTTTCATAAATCTCTCTTTTTCATTGCCTTTATAATTTTTCCTGCCCATCAGCTACCCTTTTTTTTCTTACTCTAGTGGTTGTGTCTCCCACTATTCAAGAGGAACACAGGCCAATCTCTTTAGCATTCCCTAGTTCAGATTTTCTACTGTCTACTCAAGAGTCTACCCAAGTTCAAAGGATATTGTAACAACCAACTGAGGGCTGTACCCAGAGGCTAATATCTATATTTATCTCCATATGTTTCACTGGAAGATGGACACAAAATGAGAGTATTTTGTTCTCAATCCCAAACCTTCATAAACTGTGGTAGTTAAAACCCTAAAATTCCTGTGAAACTTAGAAGATGCTCAGAGACTTACCTGTTAAAGATAATCAAAGTGGCCACCTCTTTGTGGGAGGCCTCATATACCTTCAGTTCCTCCTTTCTAGCACCTTTAAGTTTCTTGCCAGCCATGCACCTCGTACAAAATTATCAGGCATAAGGGGGCATGACACTTCCACAGTAATTGACTTTAAAGATGGTGCAGCTCTGGAGGTCCTGAGTTCGTGGTTTACTTCTTTCCAATGCTATTTACTAACTTCACCCACAGCTAAGAAAACAGACAACTGTGATCCTTCTCTTCCCCCGGATTTACAAATCAAGTGACTGAGTTCTACAAAGTTGCTACTACAAGCAAACTTAGGAACATTATCTAGGTCACTAACATGACAGGGCCAACTCCTATACGTTCAACTCTTGATACCAGTAGAGAACTAACAACTGGGAATGTTGCTGGAAGCTATAAGCTCATCAATTGCAGACGTCACAAAGAAACACAGCTATATTAGTCACCAGTCACAGGATGAGCCACCAATGCGATACAAGTGCAAAAAAGGTAAATGAGCAGCTGGAGAGAATCAAACCAGGCATTTTCAGAAGAGACTGAAAGACATTAATCTTTGTCAAAATGATGTTATTCATACTTTTAAAAGTTAAGTGAGACTGAAACACTCACAGGAATAAAGTTACTGTCACAGGAATGAACAGACTATTACATGAGAAGAAAGTTAGAAAAGCTCATCAGAATGTTCTCTATGTATACCTTTCAGGGCAAAGACCAGGGATTTAAAAGAATAACTTGACCTAAAGGTTAAAGTTGTTAGATGAAGAAATGCATATAAGCTGAATTCTCTGAGACTGCAAATTAGGAGGAGGATTCTAGCCAACAGCACAACATTTCTGAATAGTTTTTCAAGTACAGCAGCCCAGACAAAAGTAAAATTTGATCTGAAGCTTATAAAACAGCAATGGCAATGTAATTTATTGATCCACGTAACTTCTTCCAGTCCTTGTTTTCTAATAGGCTTCTTCCAGAGGCACAGATAGAGAGCCAGCAGGCTTAATATCCAACATGTATCTATTGCATCACAAACACAGCACCTCATAGCCCCTAGAGAAGATAGTAACCTTTCATGCAAAAAATAATACTGTCAATACAAGTGAAACATTCCTGGCAGCAGCTGGGTTCCAACCTTTATCACCAAATCAAGCAAGGAAAAAAACAGAGAAAAAAGACTGATAGTCCAATTTTCCTAACGTATTCAGATTACAGTTGATATTTTCTTTAATATATATTTTATTGAGTTCAGCCAGCCTAAAGTTTGGGTAATGACTAGATTTTAGAGAATACTCACAGGAAGTTATATATATAATTATTTTCTGAACACAGAGTAAGAGTATATTTCTGTAGACTCAAAAAAGGTCTGAACCCGAGTTAACAAACTGGTATTTCCAGAGATTATTCCTATCCTTAGCCTCAGACCAGTAATAGTTATAAAACCAGTCAAACTTGGATTCAACTCCTGGTATTAACACAAACCCCCTGTGCTTTCTTCTTTGTACCCAGCTAAATCGCAATGGCCAGAGACGTCCCTTACAAAGCAGAGGCTTTGTGCTTCTAACTATTGGTAACAGAGAAGAGGCAGAGGTGTGTGTGAGGAGACGCTTACCATACCACAGGTTTCTATGCAAAAAACTTCAGCCCATAGGCACACACACTTACTATAATTTATACTCTTTCAAAATTTCTGAAGTGCATGCCCATTCTCTCTTTATGAATCTGGGAGATGGTAACACAGGGTTTGACTCTGAGTACACAGAGCTTTGTGGTATGCTTTGCACTGATACTCACCCAGAAGAGAAAGCATAGTGTTGAATCTAATCCTGAGTCACCATCTTTATAACCTCTGGATTTGCTCAAGTGGTTTTTTTTTTACTATCGTGGACTTACGCACATCTTAGGAAATACAGGCTACTACAGGAGCCCAAATATAACTGCATAGTTAGCAGCTCTAAAACACATTAGTACTATGCAGCAAGCAAAAAAGCCCTGAAGGATTTTTCTAACAGGCTTTGAAGTCTGATAGACTGTCTTGCTTAACCAACTGAAAACATCTTGAAAAAAAATGAAAAGTCTGCTACAGATACGGGAGATCATTATCCTTTCCTGCCGCACTAACCATGGACCCATTCTGCTCCCCACACTCTGTATTGCAACTCAGCCACCAGATAGTCTGAATTCCAGGAAGGAAGCACAGTTGTTCTCAAGCTAAGTTCATGTTACATCCCACCTACTTGCAAGGTTAGCAACAAGGAGAGAAACTTCAGGAACCTCCTAGTGCAATGACCCAAAGTGAAATTCCACTCTCCCGTCTCTGAAATTCCCTAGCTCTCTCTCTTGCTTCTTTCCTCCTCCTCTTATAAGAAATACCGGTTATTTGCTTCACTGCAAATGTCTCCTCCTTCCAAGGAAAAGATTAGAATTAAGAGTCTGCACATGCTCTGCTCTGTATGCAAAGGCTTCATGATTAGTAATTCAAACGTGCCCCATACTGTCCCTCACGAGAGGAGGCCTTCAGTTCAGAAACTTCCTGTCACTGTAGTAGTTTGAAGAGCTCCAGTAAGTTTGACAGCGCTTGTTGCAGATACTGAGTAGGAAGGATTCTCAGGCATTTTTGATGATATCATCTTAACAATGATTCAGCACAAGAACAATACAGAGAGACATCTGTTCTTAGTATTCTGCGCTCTAGTAGTTTTGGTCAAACAGGAGCATATAGTCTTTGAATTAAATATCCACACTGACATATTACGTGGGTTTTCATTATGCTTTGCTTTTAAGAAAATAAAGAAGCACCAGACAAGAAGAAATAATCACTGGAGATCTTAAATTAATTCACACTTCTGAGAATAGAAGACAATGAAAGGAGCTATAATCTGATTATAACTGTAAATCAACACAGTTGAAGATGGAAATTTCTCTATAAAAATAGCTCACTATTTCATCCAAATGAAGTCTCTCACCTTGAAGCAGAAACCAGAATTTCTTCACATGCCAACATTAAAGATGAAATTGAAAGACATTACCTCTAAATAGAAATTGTTTGTATTTACCTATCTCAGTTAACATTTTTCAATTTCTCTGATGAGAACCTTATTAAATTGACCTTATTCATGTCCAATATACCAAAACACTTTTTTTCATGGCTTTTATGAATGCCTTATGTTCTTAAGACAATCACAATCAGTCATATATTTTCTCCCTTCAACCTTTCTGAGGTGACCTATTTGATCTTTCCACTCCCTGCAATGATGGCAAGTCTACCTGAGCAGACACAGGTGATCAGTCATTGCCTGGTCAAAGTTCAAAAACTCCTTTGCAGTCCTCTTACAGATTTAAATTATCCCAACACCTTAAAAAGCCACTCCTAAATACCACTGAGTATTCAAAGAGCATGTTCCACTTGGCAATATTCTTCCTCTCTCAGTCATCACTGAATTCAATGAAAACATTTCAATCACTTGTAGTGATTGGTGCTATTATATTCTGTGTAGCTACATATAACCTAATTACATGAATATTTATTATTTCAAGTGTGACCTTTCTGTTGCTTATTTCAAGCAGAGTCATTTTGAATAGCTGATGGTCCTTTACAGGTATTTTATTATACACAGAATGTTCTTAGCCCACAACTAGCCTGTGACTAAAACTAAAAGACAGCTAAATGTAAATGTCTTTTTTATTGAATGAGAACGTAAATGGTGTAATTCCTTCAGGTTACTTATACATAATAAAAAAAAAACAGCTAAAAAAATTCAAGAACATCAGAACGTGACTGTATTTCTCCCCATAAAAGAAATGAGGGAAACAAATCCTAATTATTACAGTTCACATTTTACGCATAAAGCCTGCACAATATAACTGATAGATAACAAATCAGCTCTAAAATTTAAGAGAAAAACCGAGAGCCTTAGATGCTTATTCTTCATATTTTTCTAAAAAACGAAGTACAACATTTATAGCAGTATTCCAAAATTACTTATTTCACAACATTTAAACTACATAAAATAATGGTGAGCTATTTACCCCAAAAATAATATACTTTTTGCCTATTAAAATTCTAATTCTAATGCATCATAAAAAGCTAAAAAACAACACGGGAAAGCATAAATAATTGCTTTGTTAAAAATTAATAATAAAATAAATAGTAAAACATGTAAATGTGGATAGATTCCTTTTTTTGGTTATGTGTATTTGGTAAAGACCTGCATCAGCTGGGCAGCATGACAAGTTATATTTACAAAAAAGACTTCTTATTCAAAAATATCACCTTTGCATGGAAAACAAAACAAATAAACAAAACTAGTGATAGTTAACAGGAAGTACCTGGGTTTGACTTTCATTGAATAAAATGGAATAAGGAATCTGTCCACATACCAGTCCACCACTGGACACATCCAGCAGTGATTCAGTCTCACTGATGTGAAGAAGAAATTTTCATATGAAGAAGTACAACATATCATTTCTACATTGAACTGAAAATAATCACTTTAGAAAGGACAAGGTCTTCATCTGATGTAATGGTGTGTCTGCTGATCACTTTAATTTCTCCTTAACTCGAGTCTAATCACATCAATTTTATTACCAAAAAAAAAACAAAAGAGGGAAGTGGAAAGGAGGAAGGAGAGGTGAATGAATGGTTTGCTTTGACTTTGAGATGTACACAAAATGATGAAATTCCCACGTCAAGATATTTATATATAAAGATTACAGCCAACTTATGCTCTAGTCCAAAAGAGAGGAAGAGAGATAAGCAAAGGTTAGTTCTCTGTGCTATCAGAAAGCACCAGCTTTGAAAGAGCAGGGCCTGCAAAGCACAAAGCTTCTGTAACTTCGAAATATATATGTACCACAGTGCACAGTAAGACACAGTCATCTATTTGTAAAAGCTGTATCCACAGCTGGTGCCAAATGTTTCCTGTCTAAATATGCAGAAAGATAAAGCAAAGAAAGGATCACATAATACAGTAATTTCAAGGTTGCAAATGGTCTGTGCAAACTAATTATTGCGGTAGGAGCCCCAGACACAGGAGAAAAGTGGATCATATTCACAGCACAAATCAAAGTACTAACTCAATTTTTTCCTTCAGCAGAATCACTGGATACAATTATTGAAGTACATAGTGAGATGACTTCTTAGGTTGTTATCATCTCTAGATGACAATATATTGCATACTTTCCCACAGGTACACAGGAATTGGGCATATCTGAAAACCTGTGAATTCCACTTCAATGTAAGCCCAAAGAAAATACAAAGAAAGGTGCAAGAGGAGCAGTAGCCCTTCTAGTCAGCCTCCTTCTATTCCTGTGGCCCCTCCTCAGAAGTAAGATAACTCCCTGTGCATCAGATTGTGCAGAAAAACTGCTTCCTGAGGAATCTTACTGCAAGGCTTCTTTTCTTCAGTTTTAAGCATTTCAAATTGAGCTGAGCCACAGGTATATGGAGCAGACACATCTTCAACACTGACATCCTGACGGTCCTTACAGGAACGGTGCTATGCAGGAGGTGCAATGTAAAAAGGATGGGGCTTGCTGTGCTGCCAGGTTCACAATTTTGTGAAAAACCAGTTGAACAGTCATCCTCTCTCTAAGCCCCTATTTTTCACTAAAGACTGCTCTGATGCCATCACAGTCGGACTGCCCAATTTCTGTGAAGGCAATTTATCCTGACCTTTTAATGGGGTCTGGTGACAGATTGAAGCAGAAATACCTGCATGTCTTCTCTTCCCTTATCCCTAAGAGTACACAAACTCAGTGTTTCGTGACATAATTCACGTGAGTGAAAAAAGAAAGAATTTGGAAATTATTAGAGGCTTCCCTTCTTTCCTTTGCACCTTGCAGAGTATAAATTTGCACTTTCCATGCTCTTCTCAACTCTCTCCTCTTTCAGCCTTTCTATAAAGGACAGAAAGCGATGGGATATGGCATATTCCATACTCATTACTAAAGATTGTCAGTCACAAGTCACATCCCAGTACAAATTTTGAACAACGTTCTTTTAGCACATATGGAAAAGATCCCTATTAACATCCCGTGAGTAGTTACTATCTTTGCATTTTCCTTTGCCACGACACAGACATGATGCAAATTTCTACTCCTTTTTGGTATTCTCTGTCTGCTGGGCACATTCAGATTGTCTCAGCAATGACCCTTTAGGAAAGTGACTCACAGCTTAAAAGGTAAAATGTAATTTCATTATTTTTGGTGTTGTGAGTAAAAGTGCACAGAATTCACCAAAAGGTATACAGATGGGTACTGAAAGACAACAAAAAGCTTTGCCCTCTGTTCAATCAGCTAAGCGTTAACAGAATCACAGAATATGCTAAGTTGGAAGGGACCCACAAAGATCATTGAGCCCAACCCTTAGCCCTGGACAGGACCATCCCCAAGAGTCACACCATGTGCCCAAGACTATTGCCCAAACACTTCCTGAACTGTCAGGTTTGGTGCTGTGGTCACTTCCCTGGGGACCATGTTCCAGTGTCCTGCCACCCCTCTGGGTGAAGAACCTTTTTCTAATATCTAATCTAACATCTTTAGTCCTTTAGACCCTCTGCCATAAACACTGTTTCCTGAACATTTTTCCTAATTTCCTTGTCAGGGTCAGAGTGATTTTTTTTTCCATGCTCTTCCTTGTAGCTGTACAAGACAGATTTAAACTGACTGGCACTTGATTCCTTCTATTCATAGTGTCTTTATATTCTTCAGTTCATTTTACCTTCCCCATCATACCTATTTCCTTTATTTCTTTGTTCCTCTTTAGACAGGCAGAAGTGAGTAGTATTCACTTTACCTGCTTATATAACTGATTTCCTCAGCTATCCAAACAGTACCAAGATTGTGATATTCTTCAGTAGACAGATATTTTGCTGGTCAGTACCTATAAAAACATCAGTCTCTCTTTTCCTTGTTTTCTTATCACTTGCTGACCACGGATTTGTTACTCTTTTCCCTCCAGTGACTGCAGTAGCACTTTACTGTGATTTTTTACCACAAACATTATTAAGACACATGGTACCAGGAACACGTGTGGCTTCCTGCACCCTGTGTTGCTTCTTATTAGCTTTAATGATAGTTCACTAAAAAATTATTTAAGAACACAACTCCAAGATCCAGAGGCAATGCAATTCTGCTGTGTCAAATTCTTTCCAGTAACAGTGTGGTACTAGTGTGATATATTAATATATGTGGCAAACTAGGATGGGTTGTCATAGAGCACCAAGTGCAACAGGAACAGCCAGACCTAGACCAGCAGTTTGTAACTGTTATTCCTTGCGTGTATTACACACACACAGCATTGGAATCCTTTTGAGCATCTGAAGATTAATTTATGTCACTATCACCCACCTGATTTCACTTCAGTGACTGCCAGGAGAAAAACTGCACTGGCATTGATAAGATCCAAGGCAGGATATTAAGACTGTCATTCAGCCTAACCTTTGTGGGTTCAAAGGTAATGTGTATTGTAAACCCTTTAAGAAGAGGTGCAATAGAAAGACTTTGAATATAATGCAACTTTGAGAGGATTTTATAGTTCTTATTCTTCCACCCTCATTTAAAACCTTACTTTTGTAAACCAATTAAGATTCTCCCAACTTAAAGTTCACCCGTTAGTCCTGGTTTTCATCTGTTTCTGTGTTTGTTATTGATTCTGCAGAAAAATCAGGTATTTTTACTCTGACACAGTAAGAACTCTTAGGACCATGGATTGCAAGTTTGGTGTTGAAGCATAGTTCATGTACCTCGAAGAGCATCTGCCTCAGCTGCCTCAGCTCAATGGCTAGCAAAACGCACGAGGTCCCTATGTTACAGAACAGGGCCAGTTGAAACAAAGATGGCTGCCAAAGAGCTTGATAGTCCGGCCACCTGAGCTACTCCAGCTATAGAATAAACTGCCTGTCTGATTTCTTCCTACTTTCACTAGAACATGCCATTGTGAGCATTAAAAAGGTAGTGCAATTCAGTCTCGTCAAAGCCTCAATGTTTTGGCCCTCTGCCCACATTATCCTCAAGACAGTCACTATGTATCTGTGGAAAGAAATGAAATTACTAATTTCAAATTGCTTAGCTTAGCAAGACTGCAAGATCCTTACTGTAAATTGAATTCTTTCCATTGGTTATACTTGTCAGGAGAGCTTTGTGTTTGGGTTCTTATCAACAATATGGTTATTCAGAAAACAAATATCAAACCTCTCTTTCCATGTGGTCTCAGACCTTTCTCCTGTGTGATTCTGGGCAGCAGTTTGTGTGTCTTCCCAGAGTTACAGCCCTCTTCTTGTATGTGGCCTTAACATCTTGAGAAGTGAAAGGATAAGAACTACAGGAGCAGCATCAAGCAAACCTGCTCAGAAAGAAAAAGGAAATTGTAAAAAAAAAAAAAAAAAAAAAAAAGAAGAAAGAAAAACCATGCAAAATGCAAAGCTTACAAATCCCTTGTACAAACGAATAAAAAAATTAAATAGTACTAATGGATGAGTGGCTAAAAGACAAAAGCTTATCAGCCTCAGTTGCATCAGGAACTTCCAATTTCACACTCTGACACCTTACATTACTGAAAAGAAAGATACAGACTTGTGCATTAACCAGAAGAAAGTTAAACACAAATGTTTCCCCCATTTCCACTTGCAATTTGTTATTTGAAAAAATATAATGAGAATGGTAGGAACCGGCATTAAAATAGGGACAGAATGACATCTACTGTTAGGAACCGGCTTGTTTCACTGCTGAGAATGTTTTGGCTTTTTCTTCCTTTCCTCAAAGTATTTAAACTGAGGCTTTTGTTAGTAGTCATAGGGTTTAGCTGTTGGACAAGGAATAAGCAATAAAGTACTAAGTTCCCCAGATGAAAGTCTTCTCTGGCAAAATTCTAAATAATTATCTACCAAATTAAAAACAACTACAGAAACAGCTTAATATGTTTCAGATATTCAATATTAATGCTAGTGAATAAACAGATGCTCTGCTTCAGAACTACCAGCAACTGAAAAAAAAAAACAGTGCAATTTTGCACTGGATGCAGGTTT
This sequence comes from Oxyruncus cristatus, assembly GCA_013399855.1. Lineage (NCBI taxonomy): Eukaryota > Metazoa > Chordata > Aves > Passeriformes > Cotingidae > Oxyruncus > Oxyruncus cristatus. The sequence goes on along the minus strand of VXAY01003693.1, from coordinate 79,222 downwards.
CCATTATATATTTAACAAGAATACTGACAATTAGAACTACAATAATTAGAACTAAGTTTCTTATTTAAAAATTACTTAAGCAGCTGAATTTTACAGCACAGCATCACTTCATAAAGTGATAATCATTACCTTTTTCTCTGGATTAATTTAATGCATTATTGTTTATTTTCTTTACATAAACTTCCCAGGCCCTTTTTTTAGTGATTCCATATATTTTCATATAAACAAGACATAATATTCCAAGCTTTTTTGCTCCTACTGTTGTTTTGTTGGTTTTGGGTTTTTTTTTTTAACCAACCTAGAACAATCATCAGCGATATAAAAATCCCAGAATGTCCTGAGATTTTGTCACAGAAACATCTCAGTCTTAAACGAACATTGTTCTCTGCGCTATACCTGTCTTCTGGTCTCTCCCCTTTATAGATCTTCTCCGTATGTATGGCCCTTTTCCCTGTTAGCAGCGATACTCTGTAGGTGATTCTGCCACTACAAACAAATCTATCTTGCTCACTTTCTATCTGCAAAAGGAATAGTCATTCAGTTTATATCAGAACCACGTATTTGCTGTTCAAGAGTACGATTTGCTGAGATTCTGTATTAGAGTCTTTCCTAGATTTTAAATGACTTTTTCTTCTATTTCAATGTATATGTGTTTCACAGTCCTGATCTAGTATGTGGACTCTCCAAGCTGTGTATTAAATCTACAAGGAAATACTTTTGTCCTACGCTGATGCTTGAAATCTTGATAAAATCTTATTGCATAATTGACTCTTTTCAACATCTCTATTTACAGGTCCACGTAAAAACATAAAACTTTTGTTATGCAAACAAAGTCTACAAGATGAAAATTAGGACGGTTGAAGCTACATCTGACTTCATACATCCCAAGGATTAATTTTTTCTATAGTTAACTATTTCTAATGAGTATTTTGAAAGAGAGATAGAAAACGTAAGGGTAAAATGCAATAGGTTTACGGGAATATAATGCAACATAATATGATGTTCCATTAATGATTAAAGCCATTATAACTTAATACTTTCTAGTTAAAAATATGTATTTCTGATACTGTTATGGAAACAAACCAAGAACAATAAACAGATTTACTGAAAATTTACCTTATGCTTTATATTTCACAAAATCATCTCTTCCAGTAGCCTGACTACTATTTTCTCTCAAAATTGATTTCTATATTCAAAAACAAAGGGTATGTTAGGATAACTGCCATGTGGTCATTTATTGACTGTTCCAACAAATTTGTCAGGAAAAGTTTAATGTAGTTAAGTGTAGAAGCATTTTAATGGTTTGCCTATTTAATGGGCTCCAGGCAGGCACAATGTTTTTACAGAAAACTGATTAACAGTCTAAAAAATTTGCCTGCTACTTCAGTGAATGCATACTGCCTTCTGTCAAACTGCTCCAATGTAGGCTGAAGTCCTGTTTTAGCCCCAAAGAAAAAAAGAGATTTTCTCCACAGTTTAAGTCAAAAATACAAAGTCACTAAGTTGGAGCTAGGTCCTTGCCTGGCTTTCTGGATGTACCTATAGTTTAAAGTATGAACTACTGCTGGTTAAAAAAGACCAAATGCCCTGTAACTTCTGGTTAAACCCATTCACCATCTCTGTAAGTCATCACTGAGTGAGACTGTAACACCCTTCTCCTACGGAGTGTCTGTGGCCTTTATTCCACCATGCCTTTACTCTTTATCACAGCCAAACAGAGGAAAAGGATTTAAAAAAAAAAAAAAAATTTCAATTCTTACCATTTCTGGCCAAGACATTCTAAGCCAGTTTCCAGAGCTTGCTCCAAACTTCACACAACGGCTGCAGCCAGCACCACGAGCTTAGTTCTCAACATCATTTCCAGAAAAATCTGTAAAATAAAGCAGGATAAGTTCATTTTCTATGATGCAGATATAAAAACATATGAGGAAAGTAATTATAACGCTTTTTGCTTTAAAAATTTGTATTTCAAACATATTTTTCCACATGATTTAATAACTTTGCCTATTCTCTTCCTGTTTAGAGATGACTTTTAAAGGTCACTTCCAACCCAAATTATTGTATGATTCTATGGCAACTTCCTTGTATGATTTGCAAAGAAAAATTGTTTTATAGAAATAACATCTTAAAGTACGAGATTAAATTAAATTACACTAGAAAGCATAGGATATTATAAAGAAAAAATACAGACTTTCTCAGTGGACTATTCTTCAGTAATTTTTCGTTACATGATTTTCAATAGGGAAGCAACATCAAGTCCATTCCTAATGCATGTACTTTTTTATACTTACAGGACCAACAACGACATTATTATGGATTTATCAGCCAATGCCACACTAACAGTGTCATATTAACCCTTTCAGTTTAGGGCAGTGTACAGCTTCCTGTATGTACAGCTTTCCAATATGTAAAATGTATGAAACTCTCAGAATGAACTAAAGTACGACCACTAAACACCGTAAGATTTTGGGGTGAATTGTTTGAGATCCTTTTCTGCAGAACACAGCAAAGCTTTTTGCAGAATCCCTCAGTGTCCACAAATGTAAATGTCCACTACATTCTCATAACAGCATTTCTGAAAACCCTCAGTCCTTTTTGAAGCTGATTAAAGTTTTCTACACTTTAATAACCTTTTTTTAAGACTTATTCCACAATTAGTATGTATCTCAGATCTCATCAGGGACTTCAGAGAAACAAGGCTTCTCAAACATAGTGAATGCTTGACAGTACAAATGTATTATATCTTTCTACATTAAATTAAACAATGCTTTCAACATTGTTATTTTAGATGGAAAAGGAAAATGCTTGCAGAATAAAACATTCTGTTTGGTAACCACAGCTGACCAACTCTGTAGCAGCCCAAGGAAGATTCATGAGTAATGTCCATAAACACTGATATAAATGGAATGAAGTGATTACCATCACGGTCTTTATTGATTATTATATCATACGATGTGACTTCAAGTGTGACACAAAATATCTTGAAAGGTATTTGTACACCTCCAAGTGTTTATGTCAACATCTAGGAGAAAAATTCTTTTTCTTGACCTTTTACCACAGGCAAATCTTCCATATATTACATACAGATTTCGTGTATTTAAGAACATCTCAAAGGATGAAAGTTTAAATGACTTACGATAGAAGGTGCTTCCTTCTGTTAAAAAGGATTAGCTAAAAAACCTTTGATTAAAAAGGAATAAATCACCTAAAAGAAGGAGGCAACCTGCAGCAGCATACACAATTCAAGTTATAAGGCATAAGAAGGTATGGGTAAAGTTACCAGATTCATATCGCAGATGTAGAACTGTTCACTTTGCTGCTTCTGCTTCATTAATGTAGTAGTAAAATGAGGGGAAAACTTTTTTACAGCATTCATAAAATCATAGAACCATAGAATCAGACGGGTTGGAAAGGACCTCTGAGATCATAAAGTCCAACCCTTGACCACCACCGTGGTTCCCAGACTATGGCACTCAGTGCCACGTCCAGCCTCATCTTAAAAACCTCTAGGGACGGTGAATCCACCACTTCCCTGGGCAGCCCATTCCAGCGCCTGATTACTCTCTCTGTAAAGAATTTCTTTCTAATATCTCCCCTGGCACAGCTTAAGGCCATGCCCTCTTGTCCTGATGCTAGTTGCCTGGGAGAAGAGACCAACCCCCACCTGGCTACAACCTCCTTTCAGGTAGTTCATTCAAAGGGTATACACTTTCACACCGGACATTCAGGTTTTGCCTCAGTGCATCAGTGGGTTAAACCTGTCTAAAAGGATGTTTAGTTTTAGTAACATCACTTGATTTTAGGTAACTGGAGTAAAATTTAATTTGTCCAACCACTCTAGGAGCCTTTTGTAGCTATACTATTGAACTACTCATTTGTCCAGGTGGTACAGGTAAACTAATAATTTGACATCAGCAGAAATGTGGCTTTATACTCTGAAAAGTAATAAAAAAAAGGCCCCATAACAAATATAATGTAAACTAATTAAACCTTCAAAAAAATGTAAATCAAGCAACTTATTTCCAATAAGACCTCCAGAAGAGATGAATATAATTTCTTGATGTGTTCCAGTTTCACCCAAGTGGGACAATCCTCTCTTCCCTTAGCTTCCTAGTATATTTTTCTTATTGTACTCATATTGGCAAAATTTTGATCTCTTCTCCAACAGAAAACCAACTTTTTTTTTTTCCCACTGCAGGGTCTAAATTATCATCTGCAATGAGTTTTATAAAAAAGTGGATCTTTAAAAAAACATAGAGAAAACACTGGCTTCATGTTCTGTGAATATGAATATTTTGGTCTTTCTTGAACAGTAAACTTGCAACTGCCAATTTCAGTGAGGATCCCAAGAAAACACTTGCCAGACCTTTCTTTTCTTTGTGGACCATAAAAATGCATTGTGTCTGATAAAATAATTTTGTCCCAGCACCTGCTGTGAAGTGCTTCCTTGCTGAGCTGTTGCTGTTGGAAGCACAGTCTAGACAAAGATAAAATTAAAAGGAAGACTTGTCCTTTTTGGAAAGCACAAAACAGGATCTAATCTAATCTCATCTCAGCAAACACTTGTCCCGTCTTGTCTACATTATCTAGTGACATTATACAGTGGCAGACAGGATCTTTTTTCCTTGAATTGAGGAGCAATCTGCTGAGAGCAGCCCCAAAAGCAGATATGATGAAATATCAACATCTACCACCTATCAGAGGAAAAAAGAAAAAAAACTGACAACTACCACATTCATCATTAACCCACAAAATCTTTTCATTTCCATGACAATGTAGAAAACATGTCAGATTTAGAAACAGTAATTATTAACTGAGCTGACTCCAGGAGAAAATAAAAAACCTGCAATGTTACCCTACTTCAGAAACAAGCAGTAATCAGCGTATATCAAAACTGTGTTTTACTTTGAAATGTTTTTTTACTCACCTTCTGAATAGCCTTGACTCCAATACAGGATTCATTTAAAAATGTAAGATTAATTTTTTTTTCCCCCTAATTTTGGATAATGACAAATTATTCACTGCATCTTTAAGTATGTTGTTCCCATGGTAAACTTAACTTACAGCATAGCTATGAATGTGTTCCTGGGTTTCATTCCAAATATATCTGTTGCCATGTTGTAATTGCCAGAACATTATATATCCAGTTTTTCAACTAGATTGAAAAGCCAGCAACTACTAGAATATTATTCCCCTTCTATGTGTTATCCTTAACTAAATTTCATTTTCACTTGGATATGCAAATAAATTCAGTTCATTAAATCTTTCACAAGTTAGTTATTCTGATTTTCAATTGCCTCTTCTGAATCCCTCCTAATCACTTTCTGTGCTGTTATGGGAAAGCAAAAATGTGAGCAGCACTACCCTGTAAGGACAGAAGCTGCATTAATGAGATTCAAAGTGGTCCAAAAGAACAAATGATAACTCTAAAGTTAGAGATATTAGGATTTGAGTATTTCAAACCAATGTCCAATTTTATGATAATTATTTCCATTAAGGTTATATTATTTCAGAGGTTACATAACAGATTAGAAAGTATCTATGCTTTGCCTTTGCGTTTTTAGGAAAACAAGAAAAAGCAAACAATGTATATCACACTCCCTCTTTGACCATCCTCGTTTGTCAGTCCTTCATTCTTCCTGCCATCGCTTTTCCATTCACTGGACCATTTCAACAAATTTGATGAGGCTAAGGTTTTAAATTTAACTTTGAACTTGGTGAACTACAATGACTGAATAGAGAACTGCATCCAATTAGAGCCCCAATTCAAATTTTAGCTGTTCTGCTCATTTCACACATCAGCTAAAGGGCAATAATCAGATGATCAGTCTACCATGAGTAGCTTCAAAGCTACCACAACATGTGCTGCTTGTTGTCAGCCAAAAGCACAAAGAAAAGCGCATTTTAGAGGATTAGTGACAGACCAGATTTTGAGGAAGGCTGCAAAATATCAAAGTGTAGGCAACCAGTCATTAGGTCTTATGGAAGGATTTTTATTTTATTTTTAGTTTTTGTTGACTTGGGAGGGGGCTTTGGGGAGGAGGGTTGTGGGGTTTTTTTGTTTGGTTAGGGTTTTTTAATAAATATCTAACATCCGGGTTTAGTACGTGGAAAACAAATCATACAAAAGTTTTTCATCCACATAAAAATTTTCTTCCTGTTTCCCCCCCATATTTAAGTAAATCTAAGGGTCACCTGCCATTTTAGCAAAGATTAAATGCAGTGATTTTCAGCTGTCCGTAACTCATAGGGTTGGGCAGCCTAGTAAAGTTCACCAGGCAAAATATGCAAAATAATAATTATATACTTAAACACGTAATTCTCAGTTAACAACAATCATGTTCCCTAAGACTGCCCTTTTTATATATTCTGGTTGGGGTTTATTCTTGACGTTTTTTTTTTAAAAAAGGTAGTATTATTCTGTTTGTGACCCTTTTCTGTTCCATCTTACATAATTAATAGATCATAGATCCTTGCAATTATAAACTCTTTTTTTTTTTCTGCAGAAAAGTTTAAAGTCTGGATAAAAAGAAGTAGTCTGCATCTCTTGTAATGTGTTACATCAGAGCTGTTCATTGCACTGGCTTTATACGAAACTCACACAACTGCCAATTTCCAGACTGTATTCATTATTGAGAAAGCTCATCTAAGGAAGAAAAAATATAATTCACTGTTACATGACACTGTTCTTGTTTTTTGTTCATATTTCAAATGAAAAAAGGCCTTTATGATTGCCTTTCCACTCTCCTCTCCATCCCTGTCTGCCCAATAATTTTGGAATTCACTGACATTTGAAAGAGTCCAAAACCAACAAAAAAGTTACTTTCCTCTGATAATCAATGGTTGGGAATAGAGATGAAAGCAAAACTAGTACTCTCAAGAAAGGACGGTGGGGAAAACAAATGTAGTTTGATAAAATGCAGATAACCATTCAGGAGGCACAGCCACACAGACCAAGAGTACACGGCAGACATAGCCATATCCCTTTATGTAACGAGAAGGAAAAATCCCATCTCACAACAAAAGAATCAATAAACAGGAATGAATAAGGAAGGGAGATGCAAGTTTCTGCACTACAGCTCTGCAGGGTATTAAATATCCCTGAGATAAGATATGAGGTATTTACCGTGCAATATGTATACAAAGATTGGAAACAAAGTAGAAGTAAACAGTTTCTGCAAGGAAGTCAGCAGTGAAGTTTCACAATCTACATTAATACCCACTCTATTCTACACCCTGGCAAACGGGGGGGTGACCACAGCCAGCTGCCAGCCAGCTGCTCCCTCACTGCCCCTCCTCAACAGGACACAGGCAGAAAGCAGGAAAAAGCTTATGGGTCAAGACAAAGACAGGGAAATCAATTACCAATCATCATCACAGGCAAAACAGACTCAATTTGGAGAAAAGTAATTTAATTTATTGAAAGAGATGTAGGCCTTGAGAAACCAAGACAAAAACTACAACGCTTTTTCCCGTTCTTTCTCCCAGGCTCCATTTCACTCCGTTCCCAACTCTGATACCCCCTTCAAGAGCACTGCAGGGTGATGGGCACAGGGACTGAGGTCGGCCCCCACCACTCATCTCTGCTGCTCCTTGGCTCTCACACCTTTTCCTGCTCCTGCAGGGGGTCTTCAGGGCCTGTGACTCCCGCTCCAGGTTGGTCTCTACAAAGACTATCCTCTCCTCTCCACCTCTCACCTCGGTGCTCTCAGGGCTCTTTCTCACACTTTCTTAAGGAGTGTTCTGCCCTTTAATATATTTCACAGCAGTGCCACCAGCTCAGATGTAGCTCACTGCTACCCTGTGTGAGGCTGTACTGCAGCCGTGTCCAGCACAAGGCGGCTTCACAGAGGTGCCTGAGGCCCCCAACCACACAGGGACACCCAATCCATCAAACTATCCAGAAAAGTGGCTGTAAATAGTTTGTTGAGCACACCAAATTATTCAGAGAGTACAAAAAACGAATTATGCTGTAAGCAAAAAGGCTTTATTTGACCGAGTACCTCAGCAGCACATGGGAAGATGACATTCACTGTGCAGATATGTAAAACGAGGCACGTGGGGAGAGGAAAAAAAAAAAAAAATACTAATTTCATATGCCCAGTGATCCGAACTGGCCATGCTCTTTTGAGTTTTGAACTTCTGATCATAAAAATATCAGCTAATAAGAACATTAGTTGACTGCCCAAACAAGTCAATGGTCAAGGAATGATTAGAAAAGAACCACAAAAACATGACGCCATCTTGTGCCATTGCATAAGTCCATGGCACAACATGGAAAAGTGCAAGGACAGTCAGCTCCAACAAAACCGGGAGTACCACAGAGAGATGTGTAAGCCATGCTGTCATGAAGCTAAGTCAGCAGAAGGCAAGTTGCATGGAAAGGTGGTGGGTATTTTGTATACGCACAGTCAGTGTGTGAAACTTTGACCATGCATTTTTATTATCTGCTTCAGACATCACATATACACAGACCTCCAATAATTTCATCCGAATTTTGACTGCAATCACACAAATTGACTATGCCATAGAGATCTGAATTGATCCTAAGGAAAAAAAATTGCCTCCTGAACTATGCTGCTCCTGCTCTCCATTTGCAATTTCTAATACTAGAATACAAAGATTATACCTAGTTTTAAAAAACTAATGTAAATATCTCACAAATAAAAAAAATATTACCATCTTCAATAATTCATACAGTGATGGAAAAGTACAATAGAATACTATTTTTATTCAGTTCACATAGTTACACATAGAAAAATATGTATCTGTGTTCAAGGAAGTTCCTGCAATTTCATACGCTGTTTTAATGGAACATTCCACAGCATATAGTTCAGGGATATTTTTCAGGAGACACTTCTACCCACAGTAACTACCTAGAAACATCGTCCAAGAGGAACAGTGGAATTCTTCACAGTCCTAATACCACGCAGCTCATTGTAACAAGAACAATGTCTTTTTCTAGGACAGCTACATATCCCCTTTTTTCTCATTAAGATAGCTCTGAACAGTTGAGGATCCAACTTGGCCTGTGAGTATGCTAGTAAATATTTGATTCAGCCTTATGCACCTTCAGATAGAAAGCCAGGAATTAAGAGTGCAAATGCTTTAAAGTAGCTAAAGCTTAAAAAAAAAAAAAAAACACCTCATTTTCTTTTCCATTAAATCTTCCATTTTACTAATAAAAAAACCCAAAGACATCCAATTAGTAGCAAAAAAAAACCCCACAAAACACAAAAGAACCCAAAAACCCCCAACCTAACAAAAAAACACCCATAAGAAATCAAAAGTTCAGCTCCATCAGAACACTGAATAAGTGGAATCCATATGTACTATTACTAATTTAAGTTTTCAAGACTACTCAGCATGGCTCCATTTTGACATGAGTGGGCTTTTTTTCATGACAAATGTACCCATATTCAGCATCTTCCTTAGTTACCTGCTTTGCTATAAAGAATTGCTGAACTAACCTATGTACATTTTGAACCTATAAAAAAGCCTATCATCAAAAGTAAACCACAGATTAGAAGTGTGAGGAAAAAGGAGATTGTAACTTAATGAAATAGATTTCTTTACTTAAGAAGTTATTCTCCCTAATATTCCACTCATAAAAACAGGATTTAAAATACTATTACTGACACTGTCAATAGATAAGGGAAAAAATGTTACATCCAAAGCATTCTTTTTACTGTGACTCAGGTTTATAGAGAAATAAAGGTCTAATAGTCTCTCCCATTAACTCTTTTCTCTATCAAATTTTTCAATACTGTTGAAAATGAAAACTATAATTCTAGTGACCAAAGTCACGTTGTGCTACATTTAGCAGCTGAAGACAGACATTTTACAAGATTTTGGATACTGCGGAGTACCATGGCAAAAAGAAGAATGAGCTTGCTTGCATGCATCGCTTGGTTTAACTGCCAGCAAACAAGAGATCTGTGGTTGTCTGTGCATCAGGACAGCGGGCATCAGTAATAAGGTACAAGATGTTATCCTAAAGGGAATGATCAAAACATCACTGTTCACGGATAGTGTAATTTCTTGTGACATCTGGGCTAAAATTACATTACCATGGTAGGATAGACACTAGATTTGATTTAATACCTTCAAATGCATTTCAGATAAGCAAGGCTGAAAGTCTCAGAGAGACAATTTTGTCTGGTGCTGCCAAGGTCCCTTTCTTCTTGAGGAGCCAGAGCAACTGAGAGAATGATTCCCTTCGTTAACTTCTGCTCTACTGTTAAGTGCCAACAACAAAAATAGTGGCATATGGTAACAATCTTTTAATACGTGTATTTTTGTTCTTTGCTCTTGGCCTCTTGCTTTCTATTTTATTAACTACACACTTTAAGTGACCAGTGATCCATCAGCACTGTTTTAAACCAGTGAAGTGACACTCAAAAGTTACCCAAGATTAAAGCAGAACAGCTCCTCATCCATTTTTTGTTACCTCCTTTTCTTGCCAGCAGTGCAGGTAGACAGACATAAAGATGTATATGGAAATCAAAATAAAAATCACTTTTCAAAATATTAAACCATGGGATGGCAGCTGAGAAATAATGAAATGCTATCCATGCTGCCTTATTCATCAATTTCCAAATGCATGTACCCAGGCATCATGCAAATACTTCTACAGTAAAACTTAAAATTCTTTCTTCACCACAAGTCCAGGTGACATTCTCGGGACAAGACCACTGCCTCACTGGAAACAGAATGGAAACACCGACACCATTCACATATTGGTGGATGCTTCTTCACTCTGCACTGTGACCTGCTGCCCAGTCTCCCAGATCACAGGGTTGTTGACTGAAACTAGAAAGAAGCCATTAGCAATTACTCAGACTTAAGAATGCTGCAAATACCATCCACACTAAAACACTGAACAAAGAAATTCTGTAAAACCAAACATCGCTCCAGCTTAGCCATCGTCTAAAATGAGGCCATTTCACCACCCTTCCTGTTGAAGGGCATTCTCTGGGCCCTTATTGGTGCAGAAACAGCAACAGTAGCCACAGTTAGCAGTGCTCAACAAGCAGCTTTTTGTAGTTCTCCTGTCCATCTTCTTAAGCTGCTAAAACAGAGCCATAAATGTGCGTATAGAATACGCATATGTCATGAAGCCAAGCACAAGAACAGTACACGCATGAAGAACAAAATCAATGATAGCAAGGACATTGAAAAATATAAGTTCAAGTATTTCCAACAAGCCTATCTGGTAGTGTGTTACATTTCCCTTCTCAGTAATTAGTGTCCTACAGGCATCTGTTTTACTGCAAAAACTTGCATAAACCATAAAAAGATTAAATGTAATTATCATTATTTCCATTTCTGGGCAAGGCCTTTTCATAAATAATTATGTTGCAGGGTAAAACTGGAGGCTTTATACAGTTGCCCTATCATTCATAATAATGAGCAGTACAACAAGCCACAAGCCAAATCTTCACATGCTCATTAGATAGAGAAGACTAATAAGGACATTTTAACCTGCAATGCCACTAAGCATCATGCTTACTGAGGTAGTTAAAGCACCAATGATACTAAGGCTTCCAAATCTGAAAAAGGCACAATGCTGACAAATTTACATTATATAAAACCATATGGTCTTAAAAAAAAGTTATAGGAATTTAATTATATGTGCCAGACCTTCACACTAAAGACACTTCAATCTAAGCACTCAGTGTCCAACAACCTGGGTTTTTTCTCACCCTGTTCTCAACAAGATTAACATCATGCAATTTAAGGTGGGACCTTCAGTGTAAAACCACTGTCATCACGATCTCTGCCAATGTGACTAAGACTCCTCTCTATCTGAAATTGAGGAAGACCTTTCCCCTCACCTGGAAGAGGTTAATGAATTGACATTGACAAGATGCTGACTCAGGGCAGCCAATGGCATCACCTTCCATCTCCTACTTAATAAATTTTCAGAAGCAATAATTTCAGATGGAATGGACTTTCCCTGTACTTAATGCTCGAAGGAGCTGCCTGCAAATAACTGAAAGCCTGCTTTTGTCATATCTCCCTTTGAAAAGCTACTATTTGTTCTAGCACCCCTATAAACAATACACAAACCAGCTGCTCAGGTGGTGTGTTGAGAATACCATTTACCATACTGACCGAATGACACTATTCTCCCATTTCTTCATCTTCTTTTGTTCACCTGCTGACTCTCATCTTCTTCTTCAACGTAAAGGCTATGTAACACACCTTCTGCTCTATTTTTAATACTGTACAAAATGTAGGGCATGCCTGGAGCTCATGGGTACTGCTCAGATGCAAATAACATGCATTACTAATTGTAAAGTCATGGCTGAGGTCAAATCTTTGTATTTCTTAAGAATATTTCACTGATGGGGAAGATAAATATCCTCAACCATTCTGAAGAACAAAAGAGAAGGAACCGTTCTATCATCTAATGGTTCACAAGGACTAGCAATAGTTTAGAAATCTACACCCAAGAACCCCACCTAAAACATTCCTAGTTTCAGCTTAACCTTAAGGACTGGTTTTTTGAAGAATTGAGAAGTTTATCAAGAAAAAGCCTACCTAAAAAGTATTTTTTAACTTTTTCAAGCTGGACTGTCTATTTCCCAAACATGTTCTTTCTCCAGACCAAGTCACTTGTAAAAAATAGAAGGGGAAAAAAAAAATAAAAAAATCTCTTTTGGTAGGTGAATTCTCCATTATAAAAACATTCTCAACAGACATTGGTGATAACATTCTGAGTTCTGCACAAAAGAAATTTTAACATGAAAAAGGGATATCTTAGAAGACTTTTCCAAGCATTTTAAGTTTCAGCTTCACTTCTCACTCTGAATGGTTTGGCCAATTCTGTTGAAATGCATGCAGAACTCAAAAAAGAAATGGTTTTTGTTTGTTTGTTTGGCATTGACAAAATACTAAACCAACAAATACTGCCAAAAGATGGAAAAAACTGAATCTCTTTCTGGTTGAGAATGTGGAAGGTTCTCAACCACAAGACACAGAACTAGAAGGGACAGTAAACTATAACTGTCTCCTCCTAAACAGCCCATGAAATTATTTTTCATAAGGTATAACAAAAAACCTTTAGAATTATTCCGCATTTGTGTCCTGAGTATGATTTCCCAAGGGTAAAAATGCTCTTTTGTGGTTTATTCTAACAGAGGAAAATATTGGCATACATTCTGCATACGTACTTTGTTTTCAAGCTGCTTCTGGCAACTTCTTTTACTTTTTGGACAACTGCATACTCTGCAAGCGCAGTGGAGGTGAAGTGGCTCTGTGTCTTCTTAGAGAGCAACTCCTGAGAAATTCTGTCCTGCCCTGTATAATTGAACAAAGGTTTCCAAGAAAGATGATAACTTAAATCAACCAATTTCTTGGTATACAAGTTCCAAGTAATGTTTTCTTCAGCAGCTTGGTCACACGTAGGTGTATAGGACGGACTGAAGCAAAGAAGGATCGTAAATAAATGTGAACAGAGAAAGAAGAGACATCAGAAAAATATTAAAACAAGTTGATCTCCTATTTGTCATGAGTATATCTGATGAAGGATATTCTCTTCCTACCAATCTGAGTTTGGCTGGGAATTCTATAAGGATGCTGAACTTAGAAAAATTCTGGAATAGATTAGAAGTCCCAGTTTTTCAAGGAATTGGAATCCCTTTGTAGGATCCAGATGGGGTTCTCACACCATGTGTCACTTTTGTTTCTCACTGATCACTTGTTAAGAACACCTAATCTCTTCACATTTGTTTTAATCTCTAGTCCTTGTTTGAAGAGAATTCTCTATGTAAGTTCTCACTCCTCTTTATATTGCCAAAAATATTATTAGCTTTTAGCAGGATATAATTTCCTCCTTAGAGTGTTACAACATCAGGCATTCCACACAGGCATGGGAAACCAATAAACCCAATTGTCAGGCAGGGAAGGTTACGGAGAAGATCATTAAAGAACAGTTACTGCCTTGTAAATTCTACTTCCCCCCCCTGGATAAGAATCAACAGGAACTGGATATTCTTGTGACTTCCAAACTAACTTCAGGGTAGTGCCCTAGAGCTCACAGGAATCAATAGTTCTGGCTTTGTCACTGTGCTGTGAACACAGCAGCAGCTCAGCAAGTCCTCTGATGAAAGACTATTTAAAAATTACAAAATCTGCAGTTATAATTACCACAAAGCAACAAGTGTAATTTTATTTTTTTAAAGAGATTTTTAGATCAAATAATGTTGTCCACTAATGTTACCTTGGTCACTCTGCTATGCTCCAAAATTTTGTAAACTAGCACCAATGTCATATAAGTGAAGTGTATTTCACATGCTGTTACGCATAATAATGCATACGGAATGCTTCATTTAAGCAATCAGATACACCTGTTACTAACCATTTATTTTGCTTTTTGTTATTGATTGCTTTTTATTTTGCCAGCTGAGACAAATTAATCCTGCTGACACCTTTCTTACAAGATCATCAATTAGAAATTTTCGGTCAAGCAGCATATATTAGATGTTTTTTACTGGAAGAACACTCAGTAAAAGGGTGTGATATTTTCTAAAAGTCCACCCAGTATCACCAATCCACGGCTACAGAGTTGTGCTAAGCTCAGAGAAGTTAGAGCTGAATGTCATTAAGCAGTAAGAGAACCCAGTGCTGCACAGATCATACTGAGTTGAATGTTTTCCTCCTTCTCTTGTATTTGTTGATCCCACTTTACATCCCAATATCCTCTGCCCTTGAGTCATCCTATCCCTGCAATCTATAGTTGTAAGGTTGAATGTTGTCTATTAAAGCAATTAAAATCTTACTCACATACAAAAAAAAAAGGGCCCAGTCTGGAGTCCCAAGGCAGAATAACAATAGAAAACTAGAGATTACATTTTGCCACACATTGTTCAGAGGCTTAGCAAAGTTCATACCCATTCCTAGACTCTGTCAATTTTGTTCTTTTGACCAAAGCCTCTTATAATCATTTTCCCTAGGGGAAATAGCCCAAGAACTTCTCACATAAAGTTTCTATGTCTATCCGAAACAAAAACAATCCTTCAGGAATGCAAACCATATTAGGAAGCTCAGACTGAAGAATCTAAACAACTTCTCTCCATCTCAATCAAATGCAGACTGTATGTAGATAACTACAGACACCACTGAGAACAAGTATCTCCCAGTACAACTTCCTCAAGGACTGAAAAATCTCCACAGTAGCAAACCAGCCTTTCCACAATACATATCAAACCTTTTTTGTCTCTTCTTGTTCTCTGGTTAATTTCCCATGCCTCCTTCACATTTATATAATTTCTAGGCTCTTATATCTGTTTCCTGCTTTCTTGCATGATCTTCTTACTCCAGTCACCATTATATAATTTTCAAAGAGGTGGATACTAAGCCCCTTGTCTCTCACATGTGCTCACCTTTTGCCATCGGCATTAATCAGCCTCACACTAAAAAATGCTAACTGCAATCAAATTTTTGAAAACCTGAGTTTACAAGTTAAACAGAAAGAGACCTTCATCTACAGTCCCATAACATGTGAGACTTTTTAAATTTCTGTTATATTAAACATTATTATATAGACCTTGGTTTCATATTATATAGACCTCGGTTTCAATTACTGCATTGGAGAGACCATTTTAATGCAACTAAACATTTGATTCATATTTTGGTCACATGAGAACTGTATTTAGGAGGCCTACACTTGCAGTCTACCTCCCACACATTAATAACTCCACCAGATAGCCCAAAACTTATGACTTAGCAAACATGGTGCACCTCAGATCCAACACTGAGCTATATCATGCTACTGATGGTGAAGGACTGAAGTCAGCGTGCCAGTTATTCCTCATTAAAAGGAGAACTGAAGTATGAACTCCTTCTTCAATATGTGTATGTATATGCGAACCTGCAAGTGTGTGACTATGGGAGATCTGGCCACATCACAAACTATACTTTCCCTCTCAATAACAGATACATTATTTCAGAAAAATGTTTAGTTGTGTCAATAATCCACATCATGAGCCTATAAAATCTTTCATCTATTAAAAACTTGTTTAATAATCTTGTCATCTACTTCACTGCTTATTAATTGAATGGAAAAGTCTCTGAGCCACAGGGCACATGAAATATGTGATTTCTTTCTGAATTATGCATATGCAGAAGCAGCTGAGAACTGCAAATTTTCCTATTAGGGGACTCTAATGGGCTATTTAAGGGGAAATGGTTACAGCTTACTCTTGTAAAATGGAATTACAGCTATCTTAAAAAGGGTTCCACGTGTTATGCCAGCCCAGACATGCTTTAAATCTATGCTACCAGTATTCTTAATGTGGAGTGAGATGAAAGCTAATTCCTTTTATACATGGACACACAGATTTATTTAGTTTTCAAGGTGTTGGAAAAGCAGAATAGAGAGCAATAGAATGTTTTGGCTTTGCATTTCCTTTCAGATCAGATCAACTTTAAAAGGTCATAAAGGAATGAAAAGAGACAGAGAATAAAAGTAAGCAGAATGAGCAAGATGAATCAGTTGAAAACCCCTGAAAATATGAGTAAAGTTTTTCATTTTGAAAGTCAGTCAAAACGATATATAATAGTCCTACTGATGGAATATTACATTGGTGAGAACAATAACAGAGACAACAGCAATGCAAATATAATAGTGGTTCATATCCAAAGCATCTATTCAATTAGGGCAAAAATCCTGTAGTCTCTGAGGATGGTAGAAACTTCCTATCCCTTGATAGATCTCAGTACAGCCAAGACATCATCGCTGTCATCACTGCAAGCAGATTGTCCTTTTACTAAGACATTTTCAGTTTTGCAGTAAAAACAACACTTAAAAATCCTACCTATAAACAAATCAGAAAGCACAAAATTAAGATAATAAATAATTAGCAAGAATTGATGGGGGGTAAGGGGAAGGAAATTACAAACCTGTAGAGGAGAGAAAAAGCAGGAGTAGACAGAAGTGACCATTTTTATTTAAAACATTGCCAGAGCATTACCTAACATTTATTATTAGTAGAGATAACTGTAAGGAACTTAATTGTCGCATAAGAGCTTAGGATGATGAGTTTAATACATTGGCAAAAGAAAATTAACACAGTTTAGCACCATTGGAAAGTGCTCTGCCAAAATGGAAAGACTGAACCATTTACGGTAAGTATAGATGAAAGCAAAAATCCAATACTGCTTATAATCAAAACTGGATTTGATTCCACCCTTGAAGCAGAAAGACAAACATAACAATAAGGTGAAAGCTGACATTCTAGGTTCAGCTTTCAAGATCTGTACATCAGTTTTTTCAGAAGTCCTGCAGTTGTGTGAGTTCTTTCAGAGACCCACAGTCACCAGGGTAATCATCTGGGAAGCAAGTTAGGATGCTATCTATCAATTCTGGTGACAAGTTCTGCAAAGAAAACACTTTCATGTATTATTAGCCTAGGTGTTAAACCACTTTTACAGCACTTAAAAACCATCTTGCCAAGTCTGTACTATGAGCCTGGAGTAATCAGTGAACTTTTTGTCAGAAAGTCAAATAACCAACCAGTCACACTAAACATGGATACTTGAGAGTAATGTGTGACAAAAGCACGTAAAGACTGAATTCAGACCCATTTATACAAAGGTATTTTCCAAACACCACGTGAGATAAACTTTGTTTCTAGTTACTATCTACGCCAAAATGCTGCTTCTAGTCCATTCTTTAGATCTCTTAATGAGTATCTTGAGGTGTTTATTCCAAGAAAAAACAAAAAGGGGGATCACAGGTATTGCGCCCATTTTAATTGACACTTTCAATGTGAAATTATTCAATAACATTAGATGGTACAGGATTTTACACTGTGTCTAATAAGCTGGGGAAGGAGAAGGTTATTTCTGGAAAACAGATCAATATAGATCAGTTTATAAAAGAAAATACTGTGTCCTATGTACACTTACATATGCCTTTATGGTGCGTAAGTCACATTTTTAATTGTTTTTGGGTTTTTTTCCAGTTTTTTCTTTATTCTGTAAACTCCATTACAAAGACAGAAAGATCTGGCTTAATTGTATTCAGTGATACTTCTTGCTTACCTGCAAGTGTTGCCTTCAAACTTTCCTTCATTACCAGGCACAAGCCACAAACAATATACAATTTATAACTCTCTCATCCAAATGGTGTATGAATACAGGAACTTGTCTGATTTTGGAGTTGATTTTTTAATTACTGTTGCTCTTTGTGAAGAAGAAATGGTATCTTGGTTAGTTTGGACCCTATTTGACCTTTCAAAAGCTAAAGAGAAAAATTAAGTTCAGGACATGGAGCACTACTTTTGTGGTGACGCTGAACATTTTGAACCAGATATCTTCCAGCACAGTGTAGACAGCAGGACCATTCAGTTTTTCTTACTTTTCCAACTATGGCATTATAATAACAACCAGACTTTCTGATCTGAAACCTGCATAAGATTTTTTTTTTTTTTCCCTTCAGACTAAGTCTCTGGCTGACTCATCATACAAAGTATTTCAGAGGCCTGACTGTTTTCTCCAATTAAGTTGAACAGGCTACTGAAGACATGAATGACAAAACTAGTATTTTCCACTTGTAAAGTAATTCGGGTTGTGTTATATATTTATCATCCAAACCTTTCTTTTCCCTTTTTGTCATGTAGTCACTTTTCTAAAGAACAGATGCTTCATCTTCCATAACTTTCACTGCATATATAGACCCATTAAATGAGTATCTAAGAAACAGATCCTGTTAAGCCTTCGGATCTGACATTATTATTATTATTATTATTATTATTATTATTATTTGGTTGCACATCCTCTTCAAGGCTAGAACCCCAGAAGAGCAAGACTTTTTAAAGCAATACAGAAGACAAACTTGGCCATAACAAAAGGCCAGGAAAACAGATAGAAAAAGACAAAGCAAACTCTGGAAGCTATTGACTTTGGGATGCACGATCATGAATGTGACTAGCCTAAAAATCACACTTTGTGACTTCAGAGGATGGGACAGAAGTGAGAATTGCTTTGGACTTTTTGGTAGTGCACCTGCAGAGGAATAATCACAACAGAACAGTCTCAAAAATTAGTCCAGTATTTTGCTATTGTCTCCACATTTATTTCCTGACTCTGGATTGCCCCCTGAACAATCAGGAGACAAGGTTTCAGGCAACTGCTCTTGCCAGAAAATACAAGCAATTTCCAAGCAGAGCTCCAGGTATTTTCTGCCTTTTTCCACATTTTACACTCCCCTGCAAAATAGTTAGTTATCCTTGTATCCGTATACATACCTATTTCCTTCCATCGGTAATATTCTCTGCACATACAGTCCTAACAATAAGAGATGGCTGTGCCAGTTTTGACATCCCAGGTTCTTCCATTTTAATAGTTTTAACTATGGTTCTGCTTGACACATAAAAACCTTTTCCCAGCAAACTAATCCTTCACTTCCCAGGACAAGAATAACAACATGAATGGGTTTTCTGCCATGGGCTAAACCAAATCACAGGTCACTTTTGCCAGCTGGGCCTCCTCTATCAGCTGTGCTGGCAGGTACTCCAGTACAGTACCATGGCCTGAATTCCCTCTTCTCGGAAAAGATCCCTCCAGTGAGACCTTTAGAGCTACAGGCCCACCTCCAGCAGACCTGAGACTTGCTTATCTTGGAGATGTGCTGCAGCAGGACAGAGGTGCACAGCACTGCCAAGCTCTTAGAAACAGACTCTCTCTAGCACAGTGCTCTTATCAAACTTATGTTACGCCTCTACAGTTAATTGTCTCAACCAAATCATGACCTCCTACAAGAGCCCACATACATTAATCTTATTCTAATCAATTAGGTTAAAACAAATTCTTCCCCCAACTGAAAATATTTAGTAATAATTTTTAAATCATAACTTTTAATTGTAATTTTAAGTGTAATCTGTTCTCTATCATCAAAAGAGTATAATCTTAAAAAATCTTGGGAAAAAAAAAAAGGATTTATTTTTCCATTGTTCCATTTTTTATTTTCTACCATGTTTAGTGTCACAAATCTCTAGCCAGTACCTGTCAACTTCAGGTGGTTAAGCACCCAAGTAGGATTTGACCATTTGAGCATTTTTAAGAAGTCAGATAAAACTCCTCTTGCTTGTAAGTGTATGAATTCACTACTCTATCAGCTTTTTGTTGCTGCTCTTTGTTAGTTTGGGGGTTTTTTTGGTGGAAGGTTGTAGTTTTTTTCCCTTTTAACTTAGTTCCACTTTTAACCATATATTAACAAGGCCCAGTTTCAAAAGTCGGTCTT